>OZ024923.1:35261319-35691049 GCA_964017225.1 Netelia inedita
CCTGTTACAGTGCCGAGAGTCACCATCGAGTGAAAACCAGACGAGCCAAGTGTGCGAGCACTCCTAGGAATACATAAATGGGACGAGTTGGGGGAGGGGGGAGGGCAAGGAGGAGGAGGAGGACGAGGAAGAAGAGAAATATAAGTATATGTATGTATATATAACTTGGGGGCCGACGTGATATCTTGGGATACGTATGTGTTTGTGTGTTTGTGTGTGGTACGTAGACTTTTATATGTGTAACGGGGTATTAGTGGAGAGAATACGTGAAAACCTGTTATACGAAGAGACACGTAGGATATAGAGGAAGGCGATCGTGGTGGTGGGAGCGAGAGGAAAGGAGATATAGGAAGAGAAAAGAGAGGAAGAGGCGAAATAAGAAGGAACTCGATTCTCGGAAAGTCTTGCGGGACGATATATAGACGGCAAAAGTTTCGCGACTGGAATAATTCGCGAAGTTGCGTTTTTTGTCTGGATAAATAATAAATTTGAAGGAAAATAAAGGCAAACGGTAATGAGAATTGCCGTGTAAAGGGATTATTTTCGAATCGATAAATCAATAAAAAATAAAAAATTTTTTTAAAACGTTACATTTTTTTGAAAGAAACGCGTCTGAGAAGATTTTGTTCTTTTTTTTTTGTTTGTTACGCTTTGAAAGAATCGAGGAACGAAGGCGGGAGGAAAGAGAAAACGAATTTTTAGCACAAAGCATTGGTCGCGTGAGAAAAGACCATTAGGCGAGAAGATTTGAATATCTTTTTTTTTGTTCTTCTTCGTTCTTCATTTTTTCCCTCTCTCTCTTCTTCTTCCTCTTCTCATTCTTTTCTCTCTCTTTTTTTTTCTTTGCAAAGATTATTCGCGGTCGATGACCCGAGGAGAGCTGGTCTCTGGTACTTGCCCGTGAGGTATACCGCGAGGGTTTAATTGCTACGAAGCCAACGGTGGCGATCGGTGCGACGTGCAAAAAGGAAGATGCGATCGAAATAAGCAACGTAGAGAGCGCCGTACCTACGCGTTCGATGACTTTTACACGGGGTAGAGGAAGTTTAGGTTGGGAAGGGGATGATTTTTCCTCAAACATCGCGATTCATTACGAAGGATATTCTTATTTCTTAATTTTTTTATCTCTATTTCTGTTACCTTTCGTCTCGCTACGTTTTGTACTACTACGTTGAACTCGAGAGCCTTGAAATTTGTTTCGTTTTTTTGTTTGTTTTCTTTCATTTCTTTTTTTTCGCCCTCTTTCGTCGCTCAACTCCTCGGGACATAACGGTTCGCGGGTAGGAACGGACCCAGAAACGGATTGAAAAATCTTCGCGTGTGCGTTATTTCGTTCGAGGCGTTGCGGAACTTTTAATCGAGAAACGATCGTCCTGCGGCCATCGAGAGGATCGAATCCTCTCCCCTCCTCCTCCTCCTCCTCCTCCTTCGATAATGACGGAGAGGAGGCACGTCGCGTTAATAGTTAATCACAGTTATTTATCGTCGTGATCTCTTCGTGAAATATATATATATAGAGAGAGATATATCGAGAATAGTTTGGATTTTAATAACGGTTTACGATCGAAAACGATTTCACGAAGGATTTCGCCATAACGAATCCCAAATTCTCGGGAGTTTGTCGATCGAAATTGCGAGCGAGGCATAAGAGAACGATGTTCGAAGGACACGATGGGGCGTCTCCGTTGAGACATATTGCGATCGGATGCTGAGCTCCCTATCTCTCTCTCTCTCTCTCTCTCTCGCTCTCTCTCGGTGATTTTCTCTTTCGGTTTCTACTTCATACACGATCAGATTCTACGGAAGGATCACAGAGCCGAGAGGGTGAGTATCGCACCCCTCGACAGTAGGGGAGATCACCACCCCTAAAAAAGGGGTGCCAACCCCAGTGGCCGAGTGGCCACACGATCTTTCTCTCTGGCTGTCTCTCTCTCTCAACGTCTCTCTATCTCGTTCCCTGTCTTCTCATACTCATATTTGGACAATTGGCACCCTCGGCCACTTGGCACTGCTAGTCGTACCTATTCGACAATCTCGCAGGATATTTTTCACGCAGCAAAAAATTCTATCTTTTCGACATTTCATCGGGACGACTCTTCCTACGAATTAATTAAATTCGCTTTCGATTTATCAAGGACGTATTATAATCTAAATTTTAACGAGAAAATCAAAAAACAATTTTTTTTATAAAAAAAAGAAAATGTAAATCGTTTTTTTTAATCGCAAGGAAAATTGTATTTTAGAAAATTGCGATCGATCCAGAAGTATTCTCGAGTATTTGTACAATCTCGCTGACAGCTTCTTTCATCATAGCAAGGGATCTCTTAAAACGTTATCTTTTTTTTTCAATATCTTATTATTTCTCTTATTTATATTTGCACACTTTGACCACTTTAACCGGACACTCGATCTCATAAGTCCGATATATATATATATATATATAATAAAAATAAAATAAAAATAAAATAAAAGAAGACTGGAGAGATTCGCTCTCGGTTTTGTGCGTGCTCCCTCGCAGCTTCCAGACTATGGACGACGAGGTAAGAGTGTGGAGGGGGAGGTAGAACATGTATACCGGATCGTTGATCTCGGGAGACTCGACTCTTTTTTTTCACTCGCCTTCTTCTCTCTCTCTCTCTCTCTTTCTCTCGCTTGCTCATTCTTTTTTTTCTTTCTTATTCAACACACGAACACTTGCCAAACCGAGTGTGTCGGAGCGGCCGGCACACTAACCTTGTCCCGAAACTCGCGACGAGTCTCTCTCTCTCTCTCTCTCCCTCCCTCTTTCTCTCTTTCGTCGAGGCGATCGCGCTTGGCCCCCACGCAAATCCCGGTGTGTGTCATTACTCTTTCCCACTCTCGATCGTGCATGTCCCGTCGCAGAGAAAGAGAGAGAGGGGGGGGGGGGGGGAGGAGGCGGGAGATAGAGGGAGATAGAAGAAAGATCCCCTCGATCTTTTTCGGTGCTTTCGCCCCGCGTCACGTCGCGATTCGGAGTTCGTTCGCCGCGTATCTCTCCTTTCCCCTCGGCCCCCTTGACGGCGGAATTACTCTTTCTCGATTCACTTTCGGTACTCTCTCTCTCCCTCTCTCTCTCTCACTCACTCGGCTGGGAATCAAGTTCATTGTCGCGACCGCGAGGGCTAAAACAAGCCTCGAGCGATAATAATAATAATTATTATAACGATAATAAATAAAAATCTGATAGGAAAAAACAATAATCGTCTCTTTTCTAATATTCCTTTTTGTAATAGATCGAGCGAAAAATCGTTCATTTTGCAAAAATTTCGTCACAAATTTTTCGACTCGGAATGTAATTCATCGACGAGGCCGATGTCGAGACACAGAGAGGACCGTCGGGTCGAAATTAATGCGTCGTTTAGCTTCTCGGTAAAACGTCCGCGACCCCGACTCAAACACGCATCAAATATTCTCCTCCCTTCGCTCTATCTCACTCTCACTCTCTCTCTTTCTTACTCTCTCCTCTCGTCCTACGTACGAAATATTATTTTCGACCACTTCCGCGAGGGTTTCCCGTTGTTCGATTTTAAATACGATTATACCGAGATAATTGGCTTTACGGAAATCGAGAACGAATTCAGGAAACGGGACAAATACAGGGGAGGTTTCGACGTCGGAAAGGACGCGAGAGGGAGAGACAGAAACGGAAAGGTACGCGCGTCCGTTCACCGTCTGTCGTTTTTTTTACTTCGGTTTACTTCGTTTGTCCTTACGTTTTTGACGATATAAACGGAAAATACGCACTTCTTCGCACACAGAGAGGGTTGAAGAAGGGGTGGGTTCATATACGTAACGTAATAAAACAATGATAACGTCTTATCCAGAAAATTGGCGATATATACAAATATAAAGTAAACCCGGAAGCAATGAAAATTCTTCCCTCGCGTCGTGTCGTATCAATTTAATTCCAGGTAAATTATCGTTGACGCGCCACTTTGCGACAAATTAATTGACATCGCTCGAGCGCGAAACGATGTAAATTGCGTAAATTGTATTTCTCCCTCTTTCTCGGTCTCAAAATAAAGCGGGCTGTATTTCGAGCGATGGCCGTGATACAACACGAGCGATGGAAAATATGCGGAAGAATAATAACCACGGCCGGAGAAGCCAAGAAGAGTGATAAAGGAACGAGACACCGAGTGACTCGCTCGCTACGGACGAGGGTGAGAGGGGGTTTAAGAGATGAAGAAAAAAAGTAGAGAGATGCTGGAATGGAATATTACGAGCTGGTTTCCACGGTTCTTCTTTTGCCATTGCGAACGAGAGCGTTTGCTATCTCTCTCTCTCTCTCTCTCTCTCTCTCTTTCTCTTTACCTCTCTTTCTCAATGCACCAGCGATCCGTAGATCCTTATCCGTTTCTCGTATATCCCGTATAGCGAGTTGTTAAAAGCCTCGGGCGAACGAGCCACGATTCTTCTCTCGCCGGAGGAGTTGCACACTATGCACTCGAGTGAAGAAAGTGAACTCTCGACGTGGTCGACGCTCTCGCGGCAATTAAAACCAGCTTACGTATGGTTATCCGCCTCGCGTCAACTCGTCAACGTTTACACGTTTAGATATATATATAATTTATGTAACTGCATACGGCCTATCTGTTTACGCGTGCTTTGTGTCTTTTCATCCTCGATTATACCTCGATTATATATATGTAGTACGTGGATGGATTAATATATTTTTTTTTTACTTATTAATCGATTTTTTTCAAACGACAGAATTTAGGGTTTTTACGACTCAACGTTTTTTAACTTAGCACTAGAAACTTTCCTATTCGCACTTGGCTCGACCAATTGAACATTTCGGATACGAATTTTTATAGACTGTATCGCAGTCACCTAAGAAACTGCGTGAGGAAATTGCCAAAGACATTTGGTCCTCACGATGTCTACAGATAAAATAAATTAATTTAAAAAAATGTCAATTTTGAGTTTTGAAAAGAAAAATAATCTTATCGCTGTAATTTTCATAACTTTTTTTTGTTATAAACTGCTCCTACGAATCCTCACAATACGCTGGACATGTACGTATATAAATAAAATACAAAAGCGAAGGTTGCAGCTACGATTACCGAGGAATACGAACAAATCGATGAAATAATTGGCAAGCTTACAGCGAGGTTTATAAACGCGTAATCGTCATTCGTCTCGGCGCGAATACATCATAGGCCTATATATACGCGTGTTTACGACACACGCGTAACGACGTATCGATGAAAAACAGTCGCCACTTACTCTTCTAATTATCCTCGCGGTATAATTTCCTCGTGTTCTTTCGCCACTTTATAATTGTCAACCTTCTCCCCTACTCTCGCCCTTTCTTCTCTGGTCCCAAACGTCCTTCTCGCTCCCGGAAGTTGAACGAATTATCGAGAAATGTAATTTTCGTTCTCTCACGTATCGTCGATAAATTATTTATTTATTTTTCACGCTTCGCCGTCTCTCTTGGTGGTGATATATATTTCTTTTTTTCGTTTTTTTTCGACTTTTTCTTTTTTTTATTGGTGTTCTCTATGGACGTAAAAATGAGCCACGGACACGTTTGCCCAGCCTGGTGGATGGAACGCGTCCCGCGAGAGGGACCCGGACTCGTTCGTTCACTCTTTCTCTCTCTCTTTCTCTCTGTCGCCGTTCGTACACAAAACACGTACGAGAAACGACCATGCGATCGGCATCTCGTACGAGATATCTTTCTTCTTTTTTCTTTTTTCTTTCATTTTCTTATTCTCTCGGTCGTTTCTTCTTCTTTTCCTTTTTTTTTCATCTTTCTCTTATTTATTCTTCTTTTTTCGTTGTTGCTGGATCTTCTCTCGCTCCGTAGCCTTTTCCGTATCTTTGGTTTTCTTTCACGGAGGAATAAGGGCTCGTCGACCGTATAAATGTGCGGGTATGCGTTTGAGGAAGAAGAGACGACGAGGTGAAGGAGAACGACGACGAGGAGGAAGAGGAGAATAATAAAAGTCCTCTCGAACGATACGAATCTCGCGAGCGTTTCACCCTCTCGCGTCAGATTCTCATCTCTCTCTCTCTCTCTCTCTCTCTCTCTCTCCCTCTATTTCTCACTCTCTCCTCTTCTCTTGTCACGCTCGACAAAACGTCGGGCACCATCACGAAAAATCGTCTCGTTTTCGAGGATCAAAAGCCCGTAGAGCCAGAATTTCCACCTCATTCTTTTTTTTCATTCCTACGCATCAACGTACCCCCCAAAAAACGAAAAAAGAATAAAAAAAAAAGAAAATTCCACCGAGTCAAGAGAGTGATATATATATAGAGAGACGTATTGTTCGGTCCGTTGCTCGTCTTGGCCCCCTAATCGTTCGAAGAAAATGTTGTTCTACGGTAAAACGATGTTTAAGAAATATTACGATCCGCTGGATTTAAACGGGACTCACCGTTTCGTGTCTATTTCGTGTTTCACGAGAAATACAACAAAAAAAAAAGAAAGAAAACCTTTCCTACGAGAAATCGTCCGTATTGTTAAAGAGATAAGTTTGCGGAAGATAAAAAAATAAAATAAAACGTTTGTTTATTTTTGGGTGAAGGCACGTATCGAAAGATCACTTGGGACGGGAGGAGGGGGGTATTATTTACACGAGCGTAATTCGGTGGGAAGGGCTAGTTGGTTTTTTTTTTTCGAAAAAAAAAACCACCAGTGCCTTAGCGAAAGGGTCGAGGATAAGGAACGCAACGAACGATGGACGTGGAAGACCCTTGGGCATTTCTTTTTCTTTTTTTTTTTTTTAAGAATGCGTGAGTTATATGGAATGTTTGCTAGGTCCGTCTTCGTAAACATCACGTGCGGGCGAGAGCCTCGTGAGATCCGTCAAATTGTGTACCACACATCCCCACTACCCTCCTCTATACTTCTTTCAACCCCTCCCTCACTCGACCACTCTTTCGTTCTCTCACTCTCATTTAGTTTCATCCTTGCCCAGCTACAAGGCACAGTCAGAGATAAACGACAACGAGAGAGACGTTACGTGTGCGAGCGAGAAGTAAACGGGTATGTGGTATTGAGAAATCGAGGGGAAAAAAAGAAATAGAGAGAGAGAGAGAGAGAGATGTGACGAAGGAACAGCTGCCCTTCTTAAAAGATCTTGGAACGAAACCGGGGGTAGAGAAGGACGGGGGGGGGGGTGACCGCGGGTGGAAGCAGCCGTTTTATTGGTTTAGGGTAGTTTTAAAGCCCCGATGTACCAAGGACTTTATATATAGATATATTTATTACTTTCGTCAAGAATACTCGAGCTTCGACCAAAAACGATACGTGCGTGAGGAGACCTCTTCACGATCCTAACCAGGGATATAGAATAGCTGTAATACACTCACTCACTCTCTCTCTCTCTCTCTCTCTCTGTCTTCGACGAGAAAAGACGAAGGAGACGAAAAACGATCACGTTTAATGCGACGTTTTACAAAATTTATCCATTCGAACGAAAAAAATGTGTTTCTTCGGATAATTTTGATAAAAAAACAGACACCTCAACACGATTGTTCAAAAACGACAATAAAATAATTTTTTTTGTAAATATTTTACTTTATTTTCGTGGAAAACACGAGAGAGAATTTACGACGTGTTCGAGGAAGAAAAAGCAATGTCTACGTCCCTCGGGCCGAGCGTAAATATCATTTTTTTATTCTTTTTTATATCATTTTATGTTACGACTCAGATTCCTCGGTGTAGTCAATCATTCACGATTTACAATTGCTTTTGTACTTGGGATCTTCTCGCTCGCAAAAATCTTTCACGTCGCGCTTTGCGAACTTTCGTCGTGATAAAAGCCCACGTGGGATTGAAAGATGAGGACGCGCTCGTGCAGTGAGTAAACGTCAGTGGGTTTACGGTTCACGAGGTGACGACGATAGAAGGTGGAAGAAACAGAAGTACTTACGCTATACATACATATACATACATACATACATACATACATACATACATATATACGTTGTAAACGTGCGATATTTCTCCTTTTCCTCGTTCTTCGTCGTCGCGAATGTCTCGGTACGAATATCATCCGCACACACACACTCTTAGGTCGCATATCCGTACGATAAATCCCCCGTGCAGTCTTCAGGTAAGCGGATTAACGAGGTATACTCCCCTCGAGAGACACGTCGTATACTTTCGGACACGGCCTCGTGAATATAACAACGATAATGCTTGTAAATTCTTCCCTTACCTTTATTCTCAAAAATCCCCCCCACGTAAATTATTCCTGGTTCTTCGAAGGAAAAACTTCCCCCGAAAAATCATCGAACGTTGTTCCTCCGGAAAGAAAAATAAACGATGGGATAAATTCGATACTCGAAAGCTTGAAATAATTTTTATCGAATTTTTCACCCTTGGAAGAATAATTTGTTGTTGTTGAGGAATTAAATAATAAATGTACTGTCGAATTGTCAAAACGATCAGTGCTCTGCGATATGATAAGAGAACGAAAAAAAAACTCACTCTGCGCAATCGACGAAATTCGACGAAGAATCATATCCTTATTTTTCACTCCCCCTACGATATCCGGTTCTCGAGGCACTTCCGGTTGTCCTCGCGTACGAATTAAACAACAACAACAAAAAAAGACTCGTTCTCGCGTCAGAACATATCGTCGATCACTCGTGATTGAAAATAATCCCACTGTTCACTATCCGCTGCACAATATAATTCTCCAGATGATCGACAACATGGTCGTAAGAAAAATAAGTTAGCGTCACAGTTCCTTCGGGGGGCTGCTGCGGGCGTCGAATGCAGCTCGGTACGATGGCTGTTATGCGTCTGTTTCACGACGATGATGAAAATTCCGGCATGACCCCGTCGAGGCGAGAGAGAAAGAGAGAGAGAGCAAGATATATATATATATATATATACATATATATACGAAATTGCTATAATTGCTTCTGGTAGTCAAGGCAAGAAGTAAGGGTAGCTCGAAGGAGGAGATAGAGAGTGAGAGAGAGAAAGAGAGGAGTGGGGGGGCGTCGACGTAAGCGAACCAACGAACGACGAGAGAGAGAGAGAGAGAGAGAGAAGGAGAGGAGGGAAAATAATTCGATGAAACGTTAATTTCTACCGGTAATCAATAAATCAACGCTGTCGCGTCTCCATTTTCGGTGTGAACGAATATAGCATTTTCTTCTCTAGCACAATTACTCCTTCTCTCTCTCTCTCTCTCTCTCTCTCTCTTTCGTACACATAGAGACGTACACACACACACACACGGGAAGAGAGAGAGAGAGAGAGCTTCGAATTCTCGAAAAGCCTCGCACAAAATATCGATCCTTCTCCCGTTACCTTCTCACGCTTCGAGAACGTCTCTTCGTTTCGCGTGTATTTGTTCCCCGTTCGTTTAATAAAACTTTTCTCGATGCTCGAGAATATTTTCATCCCCAACGTACGACGCGAGTTCAAAGTTCATATCACGAGCCTCGACCTCGTTCTTTTCGTGGAGATCGCACGATAAATAATAAAACAAAAAATTGAGAATCACAACGATGAATCGCGTCACTTGGTAGTTATCGATGCGAAATATAGGCAACTTTTTTTTATCTAGTTTCGATTTAGATATTTCCGTTTTTTTTTGGTTTCGTACGAGAGAAGAGGAAGCGTCGGAGAGTTTTCGTCGGTCGGTTCGCTCTGGTAGGACCCGGTGGCCCTTTTTCGTGTGTAGGCCGTGTCGGGGCACGAGGGCGACTGGAATAGAAACGAAAATGTACGGGGGAAGGGGTCGCTCCCTTCGAAGAACCTTTCCTCTCTGTCTCTCTCTCTTTCATTTTCTCTCTCTCTTTCTCTTACCGACTGCCTTTGGGGTTGCGAGGAGGGGTGGCGATGACTGCGAGAGAGGGTCGACAGCAACAGCAGCCCTCGTCCCGTTTTAGTCTCGTACGGTCTCTTCCCCCTCCACGCACCCTCGGCTCTCTTTCTCTCTCGTCGAGCGTCCCTCAGGATCGCTGGATCACGAGCCAGACTGTGCTCAACTCAATCTCTCTCTCTCTCTATATATATATATATATCACACACATACAGACATTTTCTCTCCTAGACTCTAATCTCTCCCTCTCACTCGCCCATTTCTAATGCTCCTCCTGTCCTACGAAACGAGAAACTACCCTGTTGCCTGGTTGGCTCGATGTTTTAATCCATCTCACTCGCTCCCACGTCAGTTTCTCTCTCTCTCTCTCTCTCTCTCTCTCTCTCTTTCTCTCTCGCCCCCTGATTTTCTATCTTTCTTTGCACGTTGTTCAGGTATGGAAAAGAATTCACAGTCAGCCTGGTGTGTGGAATCCTATACAGCAGGCAAGCAGGTATGGGAAACGAGCATTTCCCCTTCCGGGAACGAAAATAAAATACTACGATGGAGAGGGAGGGAAAACAAATAAAAAACATAAAATTTTCCATCTACCACCGAGTGAACAATTTATCGTCGCCGTGATTAATTAATTAATCATTTATATAAATGAAAATTTCGTGTTCTCTCACCGTCTCGATTAAATATTCATCGGTATTATAACGATTCAAAATGTTAATTTCGCCGGTTTATAATTATTCTCGCAATAACACGAATTATTTTGGGGCCTGTTCTCGTTCGCTCGCATTCAACCCTCTTTCGCCCATTCTTTTTCTTCTTCTTCTCCTTTTTTGTTTTTGTCATTTATTATATTCACTCGCTCGACGTTTACGAGAGAATTATGAATACAAAAACGACACGAACGCGAACATTTTTCGGTGATGCAAATTCCCATTTCCGAAAAGGATGATATAACGGGTGTGACAGTTTTGAGAAGAAAAAAAAGAGAACTTTGTTTTCTCGTAAACGCGACGCGACAGGGAAAAATTGTCTCGCGAGCAACGAAATGATAAAAGTTATTGTTTTTTTTTCACTCTCTTTCTCTGTCTCCCTTTCTTCTTTTTTTTTGTTCTTTTATTCTTTCGCCTTTTCATTATTCCGACAACGTTTCTGGTCTCCTGCTGTTGCCGGCCGCACGTCGTTCCTGCAGAAGAACGTAAATATTTCCGTGGTGCGCTTCTCGCGGTCGTCCAACGAACACAAACGGGCAATGGCCGAAAAAAAAAGAAAAAAGGTTCCTCTCTCCGGTTCTCTCGTCTCTCTCACTCTCGACTCTCAGGAGAAAAGTACCCTGCTGTCGTGACTAAGAGAGACGGATCAAGAGGGTGGGCGAGTGGAGGGGATGGTGGCGGGGGTGAAATATGAAAGGGCCCTGTTTACGTTCTCGAGTGGCCTGTGAGCCATCGGCCCATAAGGGGCCATAAATTTTGGCCCTTTGGTGTAAACGTTCGCTCGTTAACCGTTCGATATTTGCCAGACACTTTTCAAAACGATTATTAACGAAATATTAAAATTGTAAGAATTGGTCGAAGACTAACGTTATTTCTTCTTGACGCCGAGACGCCTCGGTGTTTTTCCATCGACGCCCGTAGTAATAACTTCCGAGCATTTGGTACGCACGAAACGACGAAAATTCGAAAGAATAGTCGGGAAAGAACGACCCTCGTCCCTAATTTTCCGTTCATAACGAGAAGGGGGTGGATCGACCCTCGTAAACAATCTAGCGTCTAATCGTAAACGTAAAGTAACGCTAATATTTCGGAGTAAAATTCACATTGTGTAATATAACTTTTACAAACGCAAATATACGAGAAATATTTCTATTTTCTTTAGGCAAATAAAAGCGATAAAATTGTAAAAGGGTAGTTTGACAGGAAATAATTCTCTCTCTCTCTTTCTCTCCCTCCCTGACTTTCTTTCCCTCTCGAGTTTCTCAATTCGTGGCAAGGGAGAGAGGCTTCATTTTCGAGGCCTCTATCGTGTAGGTACGGTTGTGTAGGGCGAGGGTTACGAGCCAAGGAACGTGAACAAGGGCGTGGAGAGGACGAGGGAGGGAATGTGAGAGAGAGGAAGAGCTGATAAGGCGCTCTTCTGCTCTGACGGACCCTCCTGCCTGACTGCCTTGCCTCTATGCAACGTGTGTATGCATATCTCTTTCTCTCGCTCTCTACTCTCGAGACTGCAGAGGCTTGCACAATATCGTCGTACACTTGACACGACTATACACGACCGAGGATAAGCTCTTCTGTCTCTACGTTTCTCTGTATATATGTGTGTGTATGTGTACATGCATGGCTCGAAGGGCATAGAGGGGGTTGAGAGCGCGCATACGCGCGTGTAGATTCGACTGAATGCGTGAACACCCTACTCACTTGGTGCCCCTTTCAAAGCCCTATCTACGCGTATACACACACGTGTGTGTGTGTGCGTGTGTATTAGCTATTCGTGTGTATTACAGTGCACGAAACGAAACGGATTCTGGAGGCGATTCAGCAGGAAAGTGTGTTTGTGTTTTCTCTACCTCTCGCCATCTCTTCAGCGGTAAAATATAGTTTCTTTATAAATATATATGTATATATAGGTACGTAAAGCAAAATGGTCTGTTACACAAGCGTTCGCTTACGACCCTTGGCGACCCTTCGCATATGAGTTTTCGAATTCGTAACACAGAGAGAGAAAGAGAGAGACTCGAGTAGGTACTGTATAAATAACGAACGAGAATAGAAAAAAAAGAGGAAGAAAAAAGAACATGACTACGTGTATTTGTCTATTCACCGGTTCGTTCGTATTCCGATACGGTCGTAGTGGACGAGGCTACGAGGAAAGAAGAAAGGAGGAGACGAGAAGAAACGCGCTTCCGGTTCCTATATAAGACGTCACGTCCGGTACGACGTGAGTAATCTTTCTGTTCTTTTTCTTTCTTTTTTTTTTACCGTTGTCGAAAATGACGCGAGTTTGGTGAAATTTTTCTTTCGGAAATGCTCGAAATGTGAAAAATATATCGATTTTTCCGTTGTTTTTTTGTTTCTTGAGATTTTGAGGCTTTTGTTTTTTCACGAAGATGCGCGAGAGAAAGGAGAATATAATTTTTGCACGAATTTTTTGCGGAGTGAGGTGGCTTAACTGGCCTTTAGCACGCGACTATATCGACGCGTGTTACATCGTCGGAGAATGTGCAAGAGAGAGTGAGATATATATATAGAGAGAGAGAGAGGGAGGGAGGGAGGAAGAGAGAGACGAGCGTGTCCGAGGAACGAGCTCTCGTTCTCTCTCTCTCTCGCCCGAAAGAGAATAATAGAACACGCCGAGAATATTAAACGACGCGAGTACAAAAGGGGTGGGTCGAGTGTGGAAAAAAACGAGAGAAAACGAAAAAAAAAGAAAAAAACGCCAAAAGAAAAAAATAGGAGACAGAACGAGGGAAAAAAATGAAACAAGCGTCGAAACCAGAGGAGGGACAAGTGGCGCGCGCGTTGAGAGAGAGACAGAGAGAAAGAACGAGAGATGAGACATAGCGCGTACCGATTTTATTATTCATCGACACGGCCCGGAATTATACACGCGCCGGCTGACGACTCTCGTACGACGGAAAAAGTGGCGAAAGTGCGATGAGATTTTGTCCGGAGCCGAATAATAATAATAATAATAATAATAATAATAATAATAATAATAAGAAAAAAATCTTATTTTCAACAATAATTATTCAAAAGATAAGAAAAAAAGGAGTATTCTCGTAACCTTCAAGTGTCATTGACGCTCAATCATCTCTCTCGCGAGTGGTACTCGAAGAAAATTATATAGAAGAGAAAGAGGGAGAGAGAGAGAGACTTTAAGGGTTTGTAGGGGTTACTGGGCAAGCACGTGTTCCTATTTGATTTACAAATCGAACGTTAATTCGTGCAATTTACGTAGCTGGAGTGTGGAGGCGAATGCATACAGATATATGCGTGGATACGTGGATGTACGTAAGGGTACAAAGCTCCGGCTGCTATTTTGGTGCGAGCCCACAGAGCTCACCCTTCGTTCGAACAACGCACCCAGACACGGCAAGAGACAGACAACGAGAGAGAAAGAGAGGGAAGAGACGCGCGCATTCAAACCCGCCTGTATATGACCATAGCCGCAATTTGACCCCGCGGGCCACCACCCACCCCTTCGAGTATTTGCATGGCGGTCGTCGTCCTCGTCGTCGTCTCTATCTCCTCGCTCTCGGAAATCCGCGTATGTCCCTATTATACTATTCTAGCAACAGGGGGTAGGTATGTGTATGTGTGTGTGTGTGAGAGAGTGAAAGAGAGGGAGAGGGTAGGCAGCATCCAGCACGAATCGTGGACTCTCGTGACGGAAACGACCCTCAGGGCTCGAGACTCAAATTTCAAATTAACTCTAACCCTTGATATCAGTGCGAACATTTATTCGTCCACTTAAAACTTTTACGTGCGAATCCCCTCGAGCTACGAATTATACGAATATCGATACAAAATTACGTAAAAAATCAAAATTTTTCTCGAAGAAAATAAAAAAAGAATTTTAAGCGAGAGATTACGCGCGCTTGGATGGCTTGAAACGCGTATTCGAATGTTGAAGTTATTCATCGCGATTGATTGATTGATGGATCTTTATTAGCCTTCTCGGCTATTTTTTATACATTGATATTCTTACATGCTAGGAACCGCTGTTACAATAAACTCTTTTAGCTTTCGCTTAAATATTACCAGTCTATCACATTGTTTCATCTCCGTTGGTATGACATTGTACATTTTTACACCTTCGTAAAATAAACTTTTTTGTGCACTTCTTGTTTTCCTAAATTGTATCATTATATTTTCTGCTTGCCTCGTTGAGCCTCCCACTAATACTAGTTTATTGCTTAGTTGCGGTGGCAACATTCCCTTTATAACTTTAAATATGAAAATACATACATTATAGTATAATCTTTGACGCACTGACATGAATTGCAACGCTCCTAACATTCTTTCTACCTTGGTGTATCGGTCACATTGCAATATGACTCTCATCGCACGGTTTTGCATTATCTGCAGTTTCGTCAGCTGTGTCTCGCTCATGCCTGTTAGCAGCGTTGCACAATACTCGAAGTGAGGTGCTATTATTGATTTATAAATCGTGCACCTCGTATAACCCGATATTTCATTCCCTATTCTATTTAAAAAACTTATTTTTTTTCCAATTTTCTTTAACATATACTCGCAGTGGTCTTCAAATCGTAGCTTACTATCAATCATGATTCCAAGATATTTTATTTTTTCCACACGTTCTATTTCTGTGCCATCTAAGCCTTTTAATATTGTATTTTTCTTCAGTTCTTTACGTACACTTCTAATCATCATATATTTTGTTTTGGCAGCATTCATTTTTAATTTATTTATATTCATCCAATTTTCAACTATGGGTAACACTCGATGAGAGAGAGAGAGAGAGAGAGACTCGGGTCGGGACACCCCGCTGCATGCAAATCACGCGTGTCTCTAAATTCTCACCCTCTCGCTCTCTCTCTCTCTGTCTCTCACTCTCTCATTCTCTGTCTTTCCTCTCTCTCTCTCTTTCCTCCCCGTCATCCCTTGTTTCGAAATCAGTCCCTCGCTTTAATTAATCCCTATTTAGGCAATCGGTTTGTTTAAACGAGGCTTAAGGGTCACGCGGGGAATTTACCCCGCTGCGCTCTCACTCTCTCTCTCTCTCTTTCTCTCCCTCATCCTCTCACTGTGCGTGAGACTCGGAAATTATTCACGCGCTTATACGCACCGACTCGAGTCTATAGTCACCAATACTAATATATATATCTATAGAATAGAGTGAACCCTATGGACAATACCGACTAAACGAGTGACATATGGAAGAGAGAACTGAATTATTAATTAGCTTTTTTTCTATTCGATATTTATTTCCCCGTTTGTCTCGATCGCGGAGCGGAGGGATGAAAAATTTTTGATGAGAAGGGAGGATCGAGAAACAATTTTCCTCGCTTCTCACCTAGGCGGAGGCAAAGTCCTCTTTCTTATTTCCTCTCTTATCTCACCCAGCTGCGTGACAGACTGTATACAGGGATGAAATATACATATATATATTCACCAGGGTGGTGGAAAATGGCCGGCGGGGGTTGATTAAAATTTCACTCGGACTAGGGAGAAGTTGTCAAAGCTGGTGCTTGGTCGCTGCCAGTGTCGAGGTGGTTGCAATTTTCACGAAAGATAGAGAGAGAGAGAGTGAGAAAGAACGGGGTGAGAAGGGAGGGGGTGAATACGAGAAGCCAAGGCACTCTAAGTAATTGAAAGCCCGTTTCCTTTCGCAGCTTTATACACCCCTAGAACGTTGTTTCCCTCTTCTCTCGTACTTTCGACTCGTCCATCCTCCCCTTCCCCCTCCATGCCAACCCCAAAAAACGTAACCTTTCGCGCCACTCGCGATAAGCTCGATTCGTTCGCAAGACTTTCGTCTTTTACCCTTCCGGGGAAGGTTCATGGGGAGGCAGAGGGTAGAAGACGAAGGGAAAGAAAAAAGCGAGCGAGACGACAGGACGAAACAAATGCTACTGAAAGGGAAGGGTGCGAGAACCAGCGCGAAAGAAAAAGTGGGTAAAGGCGAGAGAAATGAATAATTGGTCGGAAGCTTCGGGAGTTGTTGCCGTTTTTTTTCTCTGTTCAACCCTTTTTTTTCGAAGGGTCGCGAGAAAGTTGAATGTGTTGCCAATCAGCTACGATCGAAGTTATCTGGCTCTCGTCCACTCGACACAATTCCTGGTGAGTTTCAATCGAGAGAGTGTGCGGAGAGTTGGGGAGAGGGGGGTTTAAGAAAGACGAGAGTCTCGTTCGACGTGTCGAACTCGAGGCTCGAGGGTGAAGGAAATCGAAAGGGAGAAAACCGGACATGCAGATTCGCGCGGAACGAGAGGGAGATTTAAATGCGACGGGCCGTGTAATGAAAAGGAACAAGAGAGTGCGCGCGTGTGTGTACGCGTGGAGAGACACGCGAACACGACGTGGATCGAGCGAGAGGGGCTACGCCCACATTAAAATACCGCACCGTCCACCCACGTTCGATTAAGTGGTCGAAGAACGCGAGACGAGAGAATTGCTTGGAGGGTTGGCAGGCGTAGAGGGGGGGGGGGGGGGGGGGGGGTAAATACGCGTTCATGGAGTTTCAAAATTTTTGTTTGTTTCGGATGAAATTTTGGCCAAACGAAAGGGTGAGATTTTTGTATTAATATTTTCAAAAAATGAGACTATAATTATGAAAATATTTAATAGAGTGATCATTTATATTTTTTCAATTAATTTTGTATTGTTATTATTATTAT
Organism: Netelia inedita; assembly: GCA_964017225.1. Lineage (NCBI taxonomy): Eukaryota > Metazoa > Arthropoda > Insecta > Hymenoptera > Ichneumonidae > Netelia > Netelia inedita. The sequence goes on from OZ024923.1 coordinate 35,278,489, forward strand.
TATTAATGGTATTATCGTTGTTTGAAAAATTAGTGGGTGTTCGAGTCACATTCCTTGCGACTCCGCGAGGACACTAAGCCGCGCGTTGATTCTCGCATGAATGATTTTCGTACCGCGATGGGGGAAAAAAGAGGGTGGGAGAGAGAGAGAGAGAGAGAGAGAGAGAGAGAGGAGGGCTCGCAGGACATACACCGCGAATGCCCCTTTCGGAAAATGCCACATCAGCTACCTCGTCAGTGAAGGATCGATGCGACTACCCCGGGGGGGAAAAAAGAGTGTAAAAGAGAGAAAGAAAGAGTCCGTTAACGTGACTGATTGTTCGAAGGTCGATTCGTGCGAGATAGCAACGAGGAAAGGTCTTTCGTACCTTCTCCCTCGCTCTTTCTCTTTCTTTCTGCTCGTAGCAAGAAAAGAGATGTCATCTCCGTCTCTCGTCCCATCGTCGAGGCAACGAGACGAGAGAAACGAGATGCTCGGCTGTCGATCCGTGCCAAGATAAAATCCTTCTCAATGCGGTGTCCTTATTGGCAACAACCGATATAAAAGGAGCTCTCTTTCTCTCTCTCTCTCTCTCTCTCTCCCTCTTTCTCTCTTTCTCGCAGGATTCTTTTCTTGCGTATGTACCAAACACGTCGAGGATACATAAACGACGAGCTCGCGCGCTAGACAAAGAAATAATACGTTTTCAATGACCAACGGAGAGATGACGAAGGATGACGAGATAACTCGAATTACTGTGTTTCGAGAATCGTCCGATTTATCACGTCGCTATATCGTCGTTTCTTATCTAATTCGAATTCTCCGACCTAACCGAACCATAAACTATACGACAACGTTTTTGCATAAACCTTTTGCTCTTCGATGAAATCGTCCTAAAGAGATCCGATTCGTCGAAACGCGATATAAATCGACGGTATTCTTCGCGACGATTGACTTTCCTCCATTTTTCCTCGAAAATTTACAAAAAAAAAAAAATTAATTTCATCGAGACGATCTCCTTCCTCGATCTCGTCCCAATGTCCTTCGAGCACTGACCGCCACGGCGCCGGAAGTATACGAGGGTAGTAATTGACGCCGGTAGCGCCGCCACACGGCCGCTTGGGTAATTACAACCCATCCATATGTACATTTATCTATTTTTTTTTATATACATACAAGATTGTATATAAATTATTTTTTTTAAATACGTTATTCATTAAATCGCTGTACCTGCATAGCGAAGTATCGGATCGTTCGCGAATACAATATATACTCTTTACTTCTTATTGCCAATTCCGTGTTTCCTCTCTCGGCACGTTGGAGAGCGCGCGAACGAGAAATTTTCTCTCCCTACCATCTATGATTTTCGTCCCGTATAGATATAAATGCCGGCTGTATTTCCCGTCGAGCACGCGAGTATCTTAACGACGCGTACGCGGTATGAATCAGTTAGAGAAGAAGGGTCGCAGGAGGGATACGAGCCATTACCACACTATATGCGAATTTACTACACGTACATGTTTATGCATATATGTGTGTGTGTGTGTTTGTACTAGAATTTGCAATACCAGGCGCAAACGATTCGCAAGATCGTCTTACGATCCGCATGAACGAGAATATATTTTTCGCTAACGAGTGTGACTCTCTCTCTGTCTCTCTCTCTCTTTTCTCTCCTTTTATCTATCTTCGCGTGCAAATGTACGTACGTAACGACGTCTAGGAAATTTAAATTACACGCTTGTGCTCGACCGCAAGAAAGGATTTTCTACGCTCGCGAAATGATCGAGGTCGTTGCGTGTGGGCGACTGCGAGATATCCTATTTGCTTATTCAAAGGATAATACGAAAAAAAGTGAAACAGTTCGAAAGGAAAAAAATTGAATTATTAAAAAAAAGAAAAAAACATACAATTTTTCACGTTTCGAGAGACTTCTAACGACAACTCGAGTTCGGTCTCGATGGTGCGATGGTCTCGAGATTCTTTTTACATCGACTATAGCAAAAGTCCCACGTGGCGCGGATTTATTTCGTTACAAATCCTTCCATCACGATTTACTATCTATGATTAATCCTAAATCGTATTAATCAACGAACGAAATTCCATTCCCTCGTGTATTATCTCATCGTCGAATGATTTAAATCTCAAAACGGATGTGAGAATTTGGACCAAATCGCAACTTGAATATTTTCACACCCGCGTTGCTGTTATTCTTGCGGAACTTACAAAGAGAAAGAGAGAGAGAGAGAGAGAGAACAAGAGAGAAAGAGAAGGAAAACGAGATAGAGGGAGAGAGAGAGTGAGAGGTCGATCGTGGTACCGGCAGACTCTCGCAACACTCTCACCGTGGAGTTCTCCGCTCCGGTCCGCTACGCGTCGACCAGTGGGTGGGGGATGAGTGAGCGAGCGAGAGAAGAAGAGGAGGTAAAGAGAACGGGGGGTGGAGGAGGGGGGGGGGGCGGGGGGGGGGCGTCAGACCCTGGCTGTCCAGCCCAGCAGTTGCTGACCTGGGTTAACGCCCTGCTCCGTCGCACACAGCGAGAGAGTACCGAGAGGGACGGTGAGTACCGAGAGAAAAAGAGACCGAGAGCGACAGAGACCGAGAGTAAGAGAGAGAGAGAGAGAGAGAGAGAGAGAGAGAGAGAGAGAGACAATAAAGCCCCCGTGGCGGCGATTGCACCGGCAAAACAGAGAACACGGTGGTGCGCGCACAGAGCACACACCAAGTGCACGCACAATGCAACATTGTGTTTCGAGGTAGGGCAAATATCAAAGCGGAAGGGGAAGGGAGTGAGGAGGAGGAGGAGGAGGGAAGAGGAGGGAGGAAGGGGGGTAGAGTTCCGCACGATGTACTTTCGCCGTCGTCTCCGTTTTGTTGCACTCTTTTACCTCCCCCCCCCCCCCCCCCCCCCCCACGGCCCTCCTCCCACCATCCACTACCGTGCCACGTCGGGGTTCACCTTACGCCCACTACTTCGCAAGACTCGGAGTGGGGCGAGAACAACGTGGTGGAGAGGAAGGAGGACAGTGACGGTGGTAGCGAGGGAGAGGGGAGAGACAGTATCGCGTCTCTTTTTCCATCTCCGTTCTGCTGTAACAGGTACATACGGCGTATTACAGCGTACACCGGTAGTATAGTTTGCCGGTCGACGTGTAACAGGTTCACTCGTACTGTACACTTCTCTCTGTGTATGTGTATATATATATATATATATATGACTATATATGTATATAGCTATATCTATATATCTATCTATCTATATATATATATATATATATATATATATATATATATATATATAGGTAGGTGTGTGTTCATAGGTGGATGTACGAGAAGCACCATTCGCCACAGTGATTGTGTATCTCGTATAGAGAATTCGTTCGTAGGTAATTGAAAAGTACGACGAAATTGTTGAATAATCTTATCGACCCGTTGAATAAAAAGTGATATCGATCAATCCATTGATTAAATTCTATAATCGTCGATTTGGTTATTCATAATTAAAATTCCGGAATTTGTTTTTTGTAATTGTAAAGAAAAATATTTGTTTCTCCTTTTTGGGAAATTTTCATGGATTTTTTTTTCATGATTATTATTGTATTTTTATGATTCGATTGTTATCGTCGTTTCCGGCCTTGGGTGAGGTAAGAATATTAAAAAAAATAAGAACGTTGGCTAGCACGCGCCTTTGCGCAAAACGCAGTTCGCGATCGCGTTTCTTTCCTGAGGAGGAAGAGAGAGAGCCACACCCCCCCCCCTCCCCCTATGCCCCGAGCAAAAGCAGAAGTGGAATTGCACTCGCATGTATACACGTACACACACGTAAAAGCCAGGGGCGAACCATTCTCGGAATCTCGATATTGGCGTGCGCGCGCACGCGCGCTCCGTCTCGACTTCGTAAGAGAGAAGATACGCTCGAGGATCGTAAAGTTAGGAAGAAGAAGCGAAGGAAGAAACGAAGGAGAGAGAGAGAGAAAGAGAGGAGGAAGGAACGGAGGAGAAAGAGGAGGTACGAGGGAGCCGACGTGAAACGGCTCTCGTAAAGGACTCGAAACGCATCCGGCCAGTTTTATATCGGTCCCTCGAGAAACGGAAAGGAGAACAAGTTTCGCGCGAGCGAACGCGTACACCAGACCGTCCTTTTTCCCCTAAAAAAAGAAAAAAAGAAACAATCTCCTCCCCCTCCGCTCACGAATCAGGGTGATCGCGCAAATTTTCTCCTAAAATTATCGACAAATTTTCTTCGTTCGAACTTTCGTTTCTTTTGCACGTTATATCGTAATTTTCAATAATTTTTCTTCTTTTATTGTTATTCATTGTCTCGATGCCACAATCAATCAATCGAACCGACAATTAATTAATAACGATGCTTGATTTTGGCAAAAGAATAGAAAAAAAACAATGGTATTCACAATTTTCTTTTTTCCTTTCGATTTTAACTTCGTTCTTACATCCAGTCGACTCGTCAACTGTCCCTGGCCTATATCGCACGCGTGCGATAAGAGAGCTAGCAACTCGACATCCGCAATCGCGTAATCGGACTATCGATAGTCGTGTATAGAGTCGCGAGTCGTGAGACCACGAAAAAAAAACAGCACGAGCGGAAATGTCCCGACTGGGTGGGATTGCGCGCTTCTCAAACGAATAGCACCCCCTATCGTCACTCCGCGCGACCTCTACCGTGTTTATGCAACATCTTCCCCATAGTCTCTTAGGTATACAACGAGCGCGTGCAAGGCTATAAACCGAGTGGCTCGATACACGCGGTCATGTGCGTTTCGATGTACGACCGCAAGCGCGAAAGTATCGCTCCCTTGCGCTTGTACTCGTCGGACGTGTGTTCAACTCGAAACGAATTCGTACATCTCGTAAGCGCCGAGCGAGAGAGCGAGTGCGCTAACCCCGAGAGCGCTGTGTAATAATAGAAAATCCGGGAGAACCGCGTGGTCCAGCGTCGAGAGGGTAACGGCGAAGATTAGTTTGGAGACGCGAGGAGACGTAGAACGGGAGGGGGTGGGAAGGGTGGGAGAGAGGAGCAGAGGAGCTCGAAGGAAAGAAGATAAAAGAGACGATTACTTCCGGCTGGTGAAAATTTCATTTTTATCTCGTATTTCCGGTCGTTTCGACTTGTGGCTTTATTCGTCGAGATATAGGGGATCGATTTTTAAGACGATTGGAACGGAATCGTTAAATGTTGGTGAATGAAAAAGATTTCGATGAATATAATCGCGACTTTAACGTTATTCTTATCGTCGCGAGTTAAAATTTGTAATTGTACGACGACGTAAGATCGTCGAACGTTGACCGACAAAAAGATCGTTTCGTTTTATCAACACCGACGTTAATTTCATTCGCTAATGACGATCTGATTCAATAATCATTAGTCGCGTCGCGTTTTAAAGCGAGACGATGGAATGAAACGAAAAACGAAATGAGAAACGAAACGAGAAGAGAGAAAGAAAGAATAAAACACACACACACACACACACACGAACACACATTCCATAAAACGTTGCGGCAGACTCGAGTCGTCGACCGAGATGCTCGTTCTCGCATCCCCGATGGGTCTTCGTTCTGTGTTCGATCCTTAGAACTGGCATCGACGGTATGGGCAATATACGTCGAGACCTACTCGGAAGGACCCTCTCTTTCTCTCTCTTTTGCTTCTTCCTCTCGTCCTACAGAACGAAAAAAGGTAAAGAGAAAGAGGAAGAGAGAGAGAGAGAGAGAGAAATAAGGACGAGAATTCTCTCGGATGTGCGGAGGAGTAGGTATACACGCCGCTTCTTCAATCGGGTGGATGATTTTAGACCCCCTCTCTTACTCGCTCCCTCCTTCTCTCTTTCTCTAGAGTTTAGAGGAAGCGAGAGAGCGAGAGAGCCTTTCCTTGGCTCTCCGACCGCGGCGGCATCTCGCGGTGCACTGGCTGCGCGCTGCCTGGTGGCCGAGCTCGGAAGGTCAATGCACCTCGGCCAAGGACACATTCTAGCCCCACACACCCGCGCATACACACACACACACACACACACACACGCGCGGGCGCACACGCACGCGCATACAGACAGAAATGCGCGCATGCGCGCGAGAGTCAATGTGCGCAGGCGCGCGTGCTCCGAGAGTGCAGCACACGCGGCGTCGTCCAAGGAAGAAGGCGAAGAAGAAGAAGAAACTGGAGAAGGAGAGGAAGCCAAGATCCTCTCTCTCTCTCTCTCTCTCTCTCTTTCTCTCGCCGCAGGATCCCATGAGGATATCAAGAGGGATATATCCACCATCGCGCACGAGCCCTCCTGCACGTGATCCTTTTTCGATGCTACACCGTATAGAAACAGAGAGAGACACACCGTTCACTCGATGGATCGAGAGCGACCTCCTGTTTTGTAACGTACATACGGGTGAAGAGAAAGAGACAGAGAGGACAGAGGGAGATCTTGGACTTGTGAGGTTCTCCGCGGAAGAAAGATAGCCGATTGATGAGAAAGAGTGAAGCAGTGATGTGCGACAGTGTGTGCTGGTCTTGCCAATCGTCTATAACTATATATAGAGAAAGAAAAGAGAGAGCTTGCATAATCGATTAATAGGATCGACAGTACCGAGCACACGTGTCACTCAATGTCTCGGCTCTCGGCGTGATACAGAGAGACTGAGATAAGCGGGACGACGAGAAACACGAGAGAGAGAGAGAGAGAGAGAGAGAGAGAGAGAAACACACATAGACCTTTGTGGTTGAAACGGACGTCTCTCAGCTCGCGTGCGCCACGACGGCGACGCGCAGGTTCATCGACTATAATGCAATCCGGCACCGCGAGAATGCTAATGACTTTATGGTACGTGCACAACGAGATTCCCTAATGATTATCGAAACAAGGGATCTTACGAAGGAGTTTGAGAAAGATATAGTCGTCCAAACGTGTGGGATTTAACCGTCTCCGAGGGATAACGGTAACTTCCAAGCTTGACGATTCATATTTACCATTCGTTATTTCAAATGTCATTGCGATCGAGGGTAAAAACATCTCTCGACGAGGACTAATCGGCGATTCGAACGATTTGCCACGATTATGGAAATTATCGCAATTACGAAATGTCCAATCCATCGACGTACCTACTATATATGTTTTTTTTTTCGTGCCAAACGTCTATTCATCAACGAACCGATTGAATGATCGAGAGATCGATTATACACGTTTTTTTTTTTCATATAATCATCGATTTTATTGCGTTGTTATTATTCGTCGATTACGCGAGAGGGGTCGAACTCGAATTAACGTGTCTTTTACTATTTCACGTGTGGTAGACGAGACACGATTATATTAGCTCTGTTATTTATTTTTCCTCCCTCTCTCTCATTTCTCAACAGCTTCCGTTTGCCGGTTTCTAGACACAGCACTTTTTATATATTTTTTATCATACACACACACACACACGTATGTATCCGCGTTCACGTAGAATTTCTACAGACAACGAACGACCCCAGACTCTTGCAAACTGCATACCCACGTACCCATGCATTTCTATATCTATGTTTATATTTATTTCATACACGCGTACAACATATAAACACAGACACACATACGAGAGCGTGTATATATAGCTTCGTCCGGGATAGTCGGCTATGAATAATGTAACGGTTGAGGCTGCGCGCCCGAGTGAATGAGAGAAAGAGATGCCGTAGCTAGAAACCCACGTTCACACACATGCACATACATACTCACTTATACAGGCATAAAACGCACCTGAAGCGAGGAGGAAGCTTCTAACTCGTACAACGTGGTGTGGAGGGGGGGGGGGCTCGAGTTTTAGGGCCAATGAGCAAGGTTGGGGGAAGGAGGGCAAGGGGGTTCGAACTAGTCAAGGTGGGAGGATTGAAGCAGAGATGGACCCGAGAAGTGGAAACTGCGATGTGGGACTGCGTCGGGCAAAGATGGAGATACTTCGAGAATGAAGAGGAAGAAGAAGAAGAGGAAAAAAGAAGAAGATCGTCGATGAAGTGTAGGAAGTGGGATGGGGGGGGGGGGGGGGGGAGAATGGAAGAAAGAATCGTAGGACGAAGGAAACCGACAGGGAATATTCGTTCTTCGTACGGAGGATTTATCCAAGACGCGTTATTGTTTTGCACCCTCGTCATCGTCCTTAGCAGCCTTTTAACTCTTCGTACACGTTGTGACTGTCTCTCTCTCTCTTTCTCTCGGTTTCTTTCTCTCTTTCGATGTCCGTACGAAGGACGAGGAAAATCCATATGTGGTTGAGCGAGCCAAAGGGAGAAAGGAAAGAAAACGAAGGAGGAGACACGAAGGTATCTACAGATGTTACGTGACCAGGTGCAAACACGGGAGGGTCAACGTCGAGCCTCGACCTCGTTCTCTACTCTTGGACGCGAGCGAGTGAGCTCGAGCGCGCTCGAGACAGAGTCAAATAAAAAGAGAGAAAAAGATAGAGATAGATAGAGAGAACGATCATCGAGAAAATGGTCGACGTAAAAAATTATTCTCAGATTGAATGGATTTACGAGTTTATTGTCCGCGCCATCTTCGCCAGAGCGACGTTTGAGAAGAAGAAAAAAAGGACGATGTTATTTATTTTTTTCTTCTCTTCGTTTAACAGGAAGAAGAAGATTAGAGGTAGGAGAACACCCTGTGCAACCCTTTGTCCCACTCCTTTTTGCTTTTCTTCGAGCGATGGAAGGAATCAGGTTCGGGTGTCGGACATTCGAGAGATGATGATGATGATGATGATAATTTATTTATGCCCTAGTAAACTTTGGGGCAAATATTAGTTACAAGCGAATGAGCATTTTAAAACAAGTTATTTGTAAAAAAATATGTAGCAGTAATAGTAATAGTATGAATAGGTTTGTTATAGTAACGTAAATAGTACAGTGTATAGTAGTTAATAGTAGTATGTAATAGTTCTAATAGTAGTAAGTACACAGTAGTTTAATATAGTAGGGTATATAGTAGTGTGTAATAGTTATAGTTATAGTAGTTATAGTAGTAGTAAGTATATCATAGTTAAATGTAGTAGGGTATATAGTAGTGTGTAATAGTTATAGTTATAGTAGTTATAGTAGTAGTAAGTATATCATAGTTAAATGTAGTAGGGTATATAGGTAGGGTAAATTCAGTGGGTTTCAGTATTTGCTACTACTATAGCTATAGCTCTCAAAGTTTGAAGTAAAAGTGTAGATTAATATGGTGAGGGATAGTAAAGAAGATTAACATATAATATAAAGTATGAAGTAAGTTATGAAAAGTATATGGTGTAGTAGCAGGCTGTCTGACAGATAATCATGTTAACATCCTTAAATCATCGGCGGAGCGGATCACAATTAGAGCATGCCCATTATCTTTCCTAGCGAAAATGGTTTCATGCTTTGTCCACACATACTTATATGAAGACTTGGCCGCTTGCACCCTAGCTAGTCGCAACAATTGGTGACATTCAGCCGACAGCAACTCGTTCACGAACAACTTGCCATTGGTGTTGTTGTTGCCGAAGACTTCACCTACACTAAGATCCCGCTTCGCCCTCTTTGCTTTGATAATTCTATCCCGAACCGCGCTTGACGTGAGGGTCACAACGATGGAAAAAGAGCGACGCGACGAGTTGCTGCCGGACGGTATAGATTCCAGGCCACGGGTCTCAGTTTTACGCACAATTTTGCGAGCCTCGAGAATATGATTGGTGAGATTTCCGCACCCTAGAGCTGTAATAACCTTTTCGGCCAGCACAAGCGGTGAGTCAGCTAGTATTGTGGGGAGACCCGCCACAACTAACTCATTTGCCATAGTGTCGCTCCGAGTACCTGAATTTGTTTTTGTTTTTAACTCTACGATCTCTTTATCTAATATCGCACATTTTGCTTCCAGCGACGCAATCTGATCAGAATGCACAGACATCATTTGCAATAGCTTAGGGAGATCACCGAGCCTGGCATCTAGGTTGGCAATAGACGCGCGTAGTTCACGTAGTTCCGCCGCGAGTGATGCAGTGTCATTTTTAGATTGAAGCAGAAGCGACATGATAGATTCAAGGGATGCCTGTGCATCGCCTTGAGACTTCGAAGTGACGCCGAGCGAAGCGGTCGCCACACTAAACTCTGACGCAAGCAATGCAGTCTCACGGATAGAAGTATTAGCTTTGCGCAATTCAGACATGACAGTTTCAAGTGATGCCTGTGCATCACCCTGAGACTGCAAAGTGACCGCGGAAGTTGACATGCCAGAAGGGCTTATAGTAATAGATGAAAAGTGAGTTTTACAACAGGTCGTAGCCGATCGCTGGCTTAGATAATACTTCACGCATCCAGGGTGAAACGCACGCGTACACTCAGGGCAGACAGTCGGATTACCAGCAATCACTTTTGTACATCTATAGCACAGCGATGACATATGTACGGCGATGGAGGAGAAGCCAACGTTACCGACGGTCGCAGGTGGATCGAGCAGTGCGTAGATACCGTCCAGTCTCGACGGATGCCCGTGATAAGCGCTCCGATATATTAGGCGACCGTGTCGATCCTTCGAGCATGCGCACGAACCGAAGATAGAGAGAGATAGCACGCCCGTCGTCACCAGTCCAGCAATTTTGCGAAGTTGGGTTAGGAAATCTGTCACGCTATTTCATCAATTTTCACAGGAATCCAGAAACGATGCAGCAGAGTTTAAAGGACGTATTGATGAAAAGCGTATTTTAGCAAGCTTTAGTACTGAAATCAGAAGCGCCCGGAGGCAGGAAAGCAGCAGCAGTATGACTTTTGTGAGGAGCGACAAAACGTGCGTGCGTAACGTACTCACCATAGAGAGAGAGGGAGAGAGAGAGGAAGAGACAGAGAGAGAGAAGAAGGAGGTAATGGGAAAGAAGAGAGAGGGAATGATAAAAAAAAAGAAAAGTAAAAAAAAGCACGAAAGAGAGGGAGGGAAAAAAAGAAATATATATGGGTGTGGATAGAGAGAGAGAGAGAGAGAGAGAGAGAGAGAGGGTGGGAGGGGGGAATGTACGTTCTAGGGTTCCGTCTCAGGACACGCTTCTTCCTCACTCCTTATTTCGTATCCTTACTCCCCTAGTCTCATCTTCTTTCCCTCTCTCCTCCGCTCCTTCGTTCCTTCCACTTCCCTCTCTCACCAACTTTCACGAGTTCCCTCTCTCGCTCTTCACCTTCCTACGGAGCTTCGTTCGCCCGCTGGGGTAATTGCACCCTACCAAGGACGCCAGCTGATACAGCCGGCCACCATCTCAACACACAGCTGTAAGCCACGCCATTCCGTGTACACAACCACGCGCATCCACCTCAGGTACCCTCGCCTCCTCTTTTCTCCTTCAATATACACCCGGTCTTTACGTTTCCTGCACTCTCGTACCGACGCGCATGCACCGATGTCCGTCAGGCTCCGCTCTCGAGATAAACATCGAGTGGAAAAAATCATTGTTTTTATTTTTTTCAAGTGTTTTGTGTATTTTTTTTAATCGAATTCTAATTGGCGGTGAAGAGAGGGTGGATGGAGGGGGGTTGAAAATGACGTTGAAACGGTAATGGGGAGAAAGGGGCTCGTTAGTCGGTAGAAGCGATCAACCCCCAGTGATTAATTCGACCGATTGATTCATCGAATTAATTAATTAGATTAACTCATCGATCCGGTTTGATCGAACGATCGTATCGATTAATCGAATCGTTTGATAAATTGAATTAAACGATTCGTTTACTCACTCACGTGTCTCGCATCGATCATAATTAAATCAACATTCTCATTAATCTCGTTATCTCGGTTTCATACTCAAAGATTTAAAGAAAAATAAAAGAATCGTCCAAGGGTGGTTTTTTTCGTGATAAAAATTCGTTGAATAAATTGTTTGTTTTTTTCGAAAAATTCTTCAGGAAGTGGAGAAGTCTTCTAGGCCTATTCGTATCGTGCCGGGCTCCTAACAACTTCGAGTCGAGCCACGATGTTCTCTCTCTCGTCTACGAACGACGATGAGCCGGAAGGGAGGGGACCACCGACGGTCGGAAAGAAAAGAGAGACGGACAGATCGGGTTCTAACCCAGTCCTTCAGGTTTATCGGGTTAGCCTCGCTCTCGTCCCCCGGACCGTCCAGATTCCTGTATGTTAAATGCGCTCACGCATACACTCGCGCTCACGAAACTTTTATGTACACGGTACAATATATTTATACGACCCGACCAAGATTTTTCACGTAAGGGTGTGTGTGTTTGTGTGTGTGCGCGCGCACGCTTGGTACGTTTGATGCACGCACGCACGATCCCCGCTCGCCCGTGTGAGTTCCCTTTGTGCTTACGCGTGTTCTCTTCCTCTCTCTTCGTCTCTCTCTGTTTCTCTCACACTACCTGCAATACTTCGCCTCTCTCGCTCTCTCATGGACCACCGAGAGCACGTCGAACGAGGGGAAGAATGGCCGTGGGTTAGAAGCCAGAGAATAAAAAAAAGTAGGCAAAAAAACACGCGGAGAGAAGAGAGAGAGAGAGAGAAAAGGAAAAAAAATGAGAAAGTAGGGAGAGCGAGAGAAAGACGGCTTGTGCGCCGAGTCTTCGTTGTACCTCGCGGGTTCGGAGTAAACATTAGCCCATCGCCATCTTTAAACATCCCGTTTTACTCGTCCGGTTCGGAACAGTCGAATTATTATCATTATTATTATTATTATTATCATCCGGCAGGAGGAAGCGAACGAAGGAAATCTTTTATTACACTTTGATCCGAAACTTAAAAAAAAATGACGAGAGAATAAAAATAATCGATATTTAATCCAAACTAAAATTCGACCGACCTTAAACAATTAATAAAACGCCCTAAAATAACAAATTTATAAAAAAATACAATGGAATATTAAAGTCGCTTTAAAATATCTCTGCGATTTTTTTTTGTCGTTTTTTTTTCACACGCGTAATCCAATTTCAATGGGAAGGGGATGCACTCGACGAGGGATCACGGGATGTCAAGAACCCTTCGTCTTTCTCGCTCTCTCTCTCACTTGCTCTCACACGCACTCTCGTCTTGCCCGAGTATTAAAATATTCGCCTTGTCCCCACGGGTAAAAGAGGCGTCTCCTGCTCGCACTTCTTAATTCTCTCTCGAACGTGTCCACGCACACACACACACATATACATGTGAGTGTGTGTATATTCTCGCGATCACGTTCCTTCGACTCTGATCCTGCTCGACGAAGCAACAACACACCTGACGAGAGCGTGCAAGCAGCAGAAGCAGCAGGTATCAAGACTGGCGACAGGTGGGCCACTCTTACGTGGCTACGACTTTGTACACACATATCCAACGTATATCATAAATATACGAATTACGAGTCGTATATCTTGCGAATAAAATATTTTCGTTAATTCGTAAAATCGTACTCGAGTAAACTCGCAAAAAAAAAAAAAAGAAAACAAGAAATTACAATAAAAATCAATAATTAAACAGAAATAATCGATTATTACTACTTCGAAAATAAACGTGAAATCATCTCTCGCTTCCCGTCTGCGATTATTTATCATGTTAAAACGCCCGATGAGTCGCGACAGCCGATGATAAAAAGATTGTTTGCAATGTTTAGTTTTTTTTTTATTACCTACCGCGATTTTTTTTTTTTCATTCGCTCGATCTCACTCGATCGGTGGCTCAAAAGCCCGATTATGCGCTTGATCGAGTACACGAGACACACTCACACACGCACACGGTAGAGAGGAAGTAGGAACGTAGGGGAAGGGGGTAGGGGGTGAGTTTATCGCGGGGGTCGTGTATAAAACGTAAAATGCGTTCATTGAGCTCGACACGCTCGAACGAGAGGCGAACGCGTCGAATACGAGAGAAATAGGGTGCCGAGAGAGAGAGAGAGAGATAGCGAGGAAGGGTTGTTGTTTTTGTCGTCATCGCCAGCGTACGAATTACGGCAAGCCACCCCTCCCACGGTTCGCATTCCACGAATACCACGCGAACTTTCTATTTATGTATAGAACAAACCCCCGTACGACGTACAACCCTCTTGTCGTTATATACATATAGATAACGTTGATATAACAAGAACGAACGTAACGAGACGCGACCCCTCGACAATGCCACGAGTACACCGTCGCTAACGTAGAAATACCTTTGATAATACCTTCGGTGTTCCACCTTTCCTTCGTCCGTGCTCGTCAAGGTGGAAAATTTTCTCACAACGTCCGATTACGAACGATTCGTTACTCCAACATAATGGAAAATATTCCAGCACGCGGTGATGACGAGATGGTGGAAAACGGAGGGGGGGGGGGGGGGTGAATAGAATGAGGAAATTCAGGATAAAAACAAACGTCGCATTACAAAAACAAATATGCAAATTTACGAAATGCGCACACGGGGGTTGCGTAAAGGGAGAAAATCTAAAGGAAATTAAGAAGAAGGAAATATCGTGATTTATCGCTAAGGGATGAAACGCGCGAGGGTTGATTTTTTGTTCTTCTTTTTTTTTTGTAAACGTCACGAGCGTCGATACTTATCGCGTCTGTGGGAATTCTTCGCTCGCCACGTTCACGGCGTATAACATAATACGTGTTTGAAAAAAATGAAGAAAGAGGGGAGGGTTTGGTGAAAAAAAATAAAAGAGGGGCGAGGTTGAAATCGCGCTTCCGCCCGAGCGTGAAAGGGAAGAACCGGAGAAGGGAAAAACCACACGAGGAAATAAAAGAGAAGGACAGAGAGGAGAGAGAGAGACAGAAAGAAAGAAAGAAAGAAAGAAAGAAAGACGAGTACGAAAACGTCGAGGATAATGTGGGGTTAAGGGATAACGTGACCTACATATGCTCCCCGACAGCAGGTGTTCCTATTTCTCTTTGGTTCTCGCGATATACCGACGCGTATGATATAACGCGATATAGATATACATGAGAAAAAAATTATATAATTTAATGAAAAAAGAATAAATAAATAAAAAAAAGCACAATAGTCTACAGTAACGAATCGAGCTCGAAAAAGGCTTGGTCCACGAGTCGTTATGGTTAACTATATCGGAAATATCGATGACGAACGCAAAGTTAAATTTTCAAAAAGAGAAAATGAAGAAAAAGAAGAAGAGTTAAAAAATTTGGAAGAATGTTAAAAATTGTATAAATCTGTTTACCAACCGGAAGTCGTCCTCGCCCTACTTCCAACGAAATCACACTTTGCGGTATTCTTTTATTCTCCCGGTTACAAAAGAGAGAAAGAGAGGGAGAGAGAAATAGAGAAGTATACCGATCGAGTCAAGGCTCTACTCGGACGCCTTCGAGCTGAATCATCGAGCCTCGAAAGGATATTACAGTTGGAAAAAAAACATAAAAGAGAAATAGAAAAAAAAGAGAAAAAAAGAACCTTCTCTCTTATCGAGTAAACCGAGATTGCTCGGTATCGAGCCAGAGCCCATATTTACTCGTTTTCGACCAACGATTAGATTACCTACATTACCGTTACTTCATGGAATAAAACCACCCGACAAATTTTACATTTCTATTCACCTTTTCGAAAATTTAACAAAAGTTTTGACCCCAAGTACAAAATAAAATATACTGCATTTTTTTCGTTATTTCAATTCGTGAAATCGAGGGCGTGAGAATGAGTTCGACCGTTGTTACTGTGACGTTGAGTTTTTATTTTATTATTTTTTTTTTTTTTTGGTCACCGAGAGAAAAGAGAGTGACGGGAGGGGGGATGATCTCGTGACGATTGTTGCGTTGCGTGTAATCCGGAAGGCCGGGCGCGCGGGGCCGACCACTTCCGGTCGGCCGGAAGGCATCGATTACTCGGCACGTCGAGAACGCAACGCGCGCGCGCCTCCTTCCTTCTCTCTAACTATGCTACTTTTGCTGTATGTGCTTTCTGTCATACACACACACACACACACACCCCTATATATATGGGTGTAGATATGTGTAAGAGTATAATACTGGCCAGTAAAGCCCTCGACGATCGTCAGCCTCGACCGAGTGTTTAATGTTTCTCGTGCGTTCTGACAACGTGCGCGCGACCGTAACCGCGATACCTCGCGTCGCTATCCCGTTTCACTTCGGTGTTTATCATCGCTCGTGGACACAACCCGTCACACACACACACACACACACAGATGAACACATAGACGGACAGACAGACACACAGACAAACGTAAAAGCGACACGAGCATCGAGACATCACTGTTATACTCGGTATGCACTTTAACGCCGATAACGCTCTCGAAACGTATCGAGAAAAATTTCATTTTATCTCGTTCGTCTCGAGTTTCGTGGAAATTCGACTGAAATTTGGTCCGGTCGAGTGATTTTATTTTCGTTTTATGATTTTTTTAAAATTTTTGATCGGAATTTTGTTTGGAAATAAATTTATACATTCGTATTTAATGAAAATTCTGTCTGTTTGATACGAATAACGATAAAATTCTTTTTTTTTCGTGTTATTGGGAAAAGTTCGACGACCTCGTTATTTTGTAATTAAGCTGGAGAATGTGATAACGATCTTTTCGACGGATAATACGTAAAAAAAAAAAAGAATGGAAATTATCTTTATCGCGTCGATTGAATTATTTCGTATATCTTCGAGAGATTCTCATTTTTTGTTTGTTTCTTTCGAGAATCTCTACGCGACGTGTGATAAAAATAAAATTAAATAAAAAATTGTAAGAAATATGTTTCATTGGATTTCCGGCCTTGCAACGAGGTGAACATGACACATTGCTTGTCCGAGAGAAAAGCTTATTCACGCGATTCTATCCACCTCGTATTGCGACGAGGTTTATCTCATTTAAGTATATACGCGTATCGCGGATGAGAGAGAGAGATACAGAGAGAGCACAGCAGTTCTCCACACTATTGCACTGTCACGTGAAACGACGTTTATATGTCCCATGCCAGTTGCGCTGACAAAACACAGATAGTAAGAGAGTTTTCTTTTTCTCTCTTTTTCTTTTTAATTTTCCAACTACACGACGTTGATATATATTTGCAGGAGAGATTTTTATACAGCCGTTTAACGACGATATTGTATCAAAATATGCGACCGTACTTCGTTCGTGAAACTCTCAATTTTTTAAATCGATAAAAAACACATGAGAATAAAAAAAATATATGATAAAAATATTTGTTTGTTAAAGGATCGAATCGATTGTCGTTCGATGGAAAAATAAATTGCGAGTGACTCACGCTTTTCTCTTCATCCTGCGATCCTGTCACTTTGAATCAACGTCCAATTACAACGAAACTTTGCTGTTTTTTTAACACACGATTATTTCTTTTTCTCTTCTTCCTCTTCACGAATTCGACGAAGCCTTAACGCGACTCGATCGCTCGATACGAAATGGAAAATTCGGTGAAACCTTTGGTGAAAAAGAGGTTTCGTTTTGGGACGAGGGAAGCGCGCGAGAGAGAGAGAGAGAGAGAGAAAGAGAGAAAACGCACCCCGGGTGTGTTTAAACTCGCGAGGCGAAGAGACGTCGCGAGACTGAGGAGGAGGCCGGAGAGAGAGAGCCCACGTGGGGCCGTCGAGAGATCCCCGGGGCCTTCGCCACACCATGAACTTCATTTATTTTTGTCTATAGGGCGATTTTTTTTTTATCCCTGCAACTGCGAGACGTTTGCCCCCATGCGTAGACAGAAGCCAGCGATCGTGTGTGGCACGTGACGAGGGCGCGTCTTTTACCATTTCCGTCGACCTCGACGCCATATTTAAATGAATTAAGTAACGATAATAAATGAATAAATTAATAAATTAATAAAATAATTAATTAATTAATAAAAGCTTAACTCATTCTCGTCCTTCATCCTCCAATTTTCCACCGTACAAAATTTCGCTGAACTCACCTGCAACATAGAGAAAAAACAACAACGATAAATAAAAATACATTAGAGACTGGATAATTACATTAAAATTATCGAAAAAAAACGATGACACGAACGATTACGGTACAACGTAAAAAACATATAGTAACCGCGGGCGTATCGACGTTGTAAGTTTGCAGAAATATGCGTGTACGTGTCATTAGTTCAATTAGTTCTCGCCAGCTGTCGCGAGTCGCACGACGCTGCGATCGCATATTTTTCGGTCGCAATTTAGAAGAACGCGGTAATTGCGCCCGCATCGAGCCACCACGATTCGACGAGAGAGAACGTGGCACAGGAGGGTGAAGAGCTTGTGACAAAGAAATCGAGGGACGTAAAATTATGGAAGAATCGTTGAATGGAAGCGTTGAACGACGAATAAAAATCAACCGTGTGCCCTCATCGATCTTACCCGAGCGCCAGCTGTTCTCTCATACGTCTATTTATCATTATTATCATCCTTTTATTTATTATTATCATATTAGAATAAATAATTTTAATAAAAAAAAATTTTTTCTTCTTATTTTCCAATTTTCTCTCTATTTTTTTTTTCTTTCTTCCTTTACCTCGGACAACATCCCGTAGATAATCGACCGTACTGGCGGATATGATTTTGCTCGCGTAGACGCCGACGGAAATACCGCGTGGAATCTTCTTTCTAATTAGAAGGGTAATTGATGCGAGAGTGAGATATATATTCCGCGAGACGGATATGCGCCTCGAGTTTGAAGAGGGAGTGAGTAAGAGAGAGAGAGAGAGAGAGAGAAAGAAATGGACGAGCGTTCATACTCTGTAATACTCGAAGGTGCAACCATCTTCCTCTCTTTCTCTCTCGGCAAGTGAATTTACGACGACGGGGTGAGAGAGACGCGGATGAACGTCGCGTGTCCTCCGCTCGAGCACGCTCTGCACTCTTGGCTTATTTCTCTCGCGACCCATCGCGCTCTCCGCCGGCAAAACTCTTCTCCCCCGATTCTACGGTACGATAATGGTGGCTCGGCCAACGATTTTCTGTGCACTGACCCACACGATGCATGTAACGAGAGGGGCGACGCTCGAGCTCGATTTTTTCATTCTTCGTTTTTTATTTTTATTTTTCACGTTCTTATACATAATTTTTTTTTATCTATCTTTACCGCGGAGCTATTGAACGTGGTACGAGGACGTTGTTGCGAAATCGTGCAACGACTATCGAGAGGAGTTTTAACGTCGTGTGGAAAATTATAACGACGAAACAAATATGAACGTAAATAAATGTAAATAAGAAAAAAAAATTAAATAACAAAAGTGGGAGAAGGGTGATACGAGGATTGCGGTAGTGGAAACGTCACGGGTCGTTAACGTCGTCGTTACGTGGTTAGAAATGTGCTTTATACGTGAATTAGTGTTGGAGAAAAATTATAGCGAGTTCTCGAAGGGTAATGGTACTATGTGAAAAAGGGATACGAACATCGTGTATACGTGTGCGAATGCATAGAAAATATTGAAATACTCGGGGTCTCTGTACAGCGTGGCCGTCAGGACGATAAAACCATTGAATTTATCGTCCCTCCAACGTCATAAATTGATATTACGTTTGAGTCGAGATTTCGCGCGACGTTTGAAACGAACTGAGACAGCGAAAAGAGTAAGAGAGAGAGAGAGAGAGAGAGAGGAGAAAGAGAATTGCACATAGGGGTAGAACTTTGCTCCCGGTGAAGCTGCGAGTTGGTATTTCGACGAGAGACGAACGAAAATTTCCCGACGACCTCCCAGGGCCCTCGTTCGAATGGAATTGAGCTATACGGTGGACGAACAGACGAAAATTAGTCGATTTAACCGCAGAGATTCTCGAAGCAATTTACGTAAAAATTTACGATCGTCGCAGGATTTTGTAAAATCTGTAAAAAATTGAAAAAGCATTGCAGCTTGATGAGCCTGGTCTCGTTCTTTAGCTCGAAGAATTCTGAAAAGAACCAGCGGAGGATGGACCCGCTGTCTCATCAAGAAGCGAAGTTACAGGAGTTTGAATGAAAAACTTTTTTTTTTACGTCAGTGCGGATTTTTTAATGATTTTTATTTTAACGTCAACGAGTAAGAAAATTTATGAAATATTGGTGAATTATCGTCGTTGGATCAAAGGCTCTCGTTCGAGTCCATGACGAGAATATCTCATTGCCCTCGGCGCTCTCGTCTGAGTCACACGAGACGACGATACGTATTATCTATACACACGGAACTCTCTCACGGTCAATTTCCTATTAACAACTTCACGACTATGTATCCGCGCGACTCATCGTGAAGGTAGTCGTGTCCGTGGCAAAGCGAACAGATTAAGATGGTGAAGAAAAAATTGAAAAAAAAAATAAACGGAATCCCCTCGTATAAAAAACTAAATTACTTTTGTCGTAACTTTCAAGATTATCGTTTTTCTTTTTTTTTTTTCTTCAACTTGACCTCATTTTTTTATCCCTTTTTCACTCTACACTCATTTCCCTCCATCTAATCACACCGTGATCAATTTTCCTCTAAAAAAAAATACATCCATACACTTTTCAGATTTGTTTTACTCGAAAAATTCTCAAAGCAAGAAAATCACACTTTGGTGAATAATTCGTTTAAAAAATAAGAAGAATGAGAGCAAAGGGAAAACAACCCCACGTGGAGTGTCAAAACAATGACGAAGCAACGATCGACGGCAAAGTCCAACTTACAATTAGACAGGGTCTCCGGAGAACAAAAACCAAGAGAGAGTACCGTGTTGTGTGGAAAGCGAGATGAAAAATATTGCAGTGAAAAGGGAATGAGAGAGAAACGTTCCATCGTCACTTTGTCGTCGTCTTATTCGTCGTCGTCGTCGTCGTCGTCGTCGTCGTCGTCATCGTACTCCGGTGGCGGGAGAGCTCAATGTCGTGTCTCACAGTGGCAATTCCTTTGTTACAAACGCCTACCTACTCGCCTCTCGTCGCACGCTATATATATGAATGCACCGTATGCATTTATACAACCGTGTGTTGTACGTAAGCCATCCAACCACAGGCCTTGTGCCCAATGACACGGTGAACGTTTTTCCAACGGGTCTCTCGGCTCGTTCGACTAACCAACTGCATCACAAAAAAGCAATTCCGTCCTTTGCCATCAGCGGGTACATTAATTATTCATTTATCGTTGCCGAGGGTTTTTAGAATTACAAAAAAAAAGTAACAGAAAAAAAACAACAACAACAATCTACCGATAATTTATCTTTCGTTCACTTTTAACGATTTGAAAGAAAAATTCCTTTTTATAACAATCATGATTAGTGTTAAAAGGATTTGAAGGTTGAAAAAATTAATCGATCGATCGAACGGAAGAAAAGTCGATAATTTCAGCGAACGATTCACAAAGCGATTTTTCGGTCGAGAGTAGCTTTGCTTCCTTTTATTGCACGTTGAGGAATGAATGAAAGGAAAAAAGAATGAAAAACGACGAGCTCATAAAGAGTGAAATAACGAATGCACCTTGTGACTTCTCGTTTCTTTTTTTCCTGCAGAGGTTATAATAGTGCAGTTATTTTTTGTCTCGTCTATCGCACGTGTAAGAGTGATGCGGAGGCTCTTTTACTATAGATATTGCCACGCGCAGTACGAACGCAATCGTAAAATTACTCGTTCGACATCTCTCTTTTTCACACACAATCAGTCCCTCTCTTTATGTCTCTCTCTCTGGGACAGAGACGATTGCTCTTTTGCCGGTGACGTGACTGTGATCCATGGCAATCACACGACGTTTCATCCGCGTGTGGCTAGCTATTATTATTATTAGACCCTGAGCTTTGAATGCCAATAATAATTATAGTAATAATAAACAATAATAGACAATAATAATAATAATAATAATATTGGCATTTTTTCACGAAGAGTCCATTTAAATATGGTTTAATAAAAATGAACTGGTACTAGGGAGGTCCATATCCGATTGCTTTGTGTACTTGTGAGAAGTTAAATGCTCTTGCACTTATTTCAGAGTGCATTTACCTGGGAGCGCATGGCGTTTGCATCCCAGAAATGCACTTACTCGCGTGTGCAGTTGAGATAATAATAATAATAATAATAATAATAATGATAATAATAATAGCGATGATAATAACAATAATAATAACGATCAGCGAGTATATACGTAGGTATTGCGATTTATCGCGAATTCTCCGAAACGTTCACGCGCGCGTAGCCCCTCGTCGCAACGACAAGAGGGAGAGGCGTGTATTTACGCGTAACGAATCGAAACTTTAATCGAATTTCCATAAATAAAATAAAATTTTTGGACCACGCATGAGACAAATTATCGTTATTTTCATTTCTTTATCGATTCTCAAAATTTCATTATTTATTCGAATATCGTTGTTATTTTTCGTTGGGTTTTTTTATTTTGTTTTTCGAAATTTCGTCGAAAGATTCACGAAGGAATTTTTGTTGGCTTTTTGTCGGTCTACGGTAAGATCGTAGGAAAAATCGTGGCGAACGCGTTATCGAAGATCGTACTTGACCGAAGATTATAGCTCGACGACAAAAATATATCATGGAACGCGGGAATCGTATTACGTAAGGTAATACACAATGCGAGAATGAGGAAGAAGGGGAGGAAGGGAGAGAGGGAGAGACGAAGCATTACCGGGGACCTCCATTGCCACGAGCGAGCAACGCGAATCGTTTCAACCTCTGCACTTTTTCAAGGCTATTTTACATAATCGTCGCACGGTGGGAATCGGTCACTTTACTCTTCGCCGACACTATGAATATTATTCGCGATATACGAAACTTACGCAAATTTCTATAAATATATTTGTATACGTGTCTGAAGCATTTATTTTTTCTTTTGTTCTCGCGAAATCAGCCAATTCCCGAAATAGACACCGACCTTTATTATTATTATTTAAACGATTTTTTTTAGTCGAGCGTTGAACGAAATAGTGTGATTTTTTTTACAAAATTTAATTTAACGACAATTTTTAAATTTATGTAACAAAAAAAAAGATTTTGTCCGTAAATCGAAAATCGATGAGAATTTGTTTGCTAATGGTCTTTTAATGGTTTACAATTTTTGAAGATTAACTCGATTTTCTCGCGCACATTTTTGCAAAAGATTTCTCTCGTACAATTTTCGGGTTGAGCGGAATTTTAAAAAATTCGTAAAATTCACGGTAACTCGAAAACTCGCGAATGAAATTTAGTGAAAAAATTCACGCGACTTGCGAACGAGATGAACTCGCAACTGTATAAAAATAAAAATTATCGCAATCGATTAAATAAAATCGTTGATTAAACCCCCGAAGCGTTTGATAACGTGTCTATAAATAATTCTGCGAATTAAATCAACCCGCGAAAATTGCTCCCAGCTCGCATGTAAATCGATAGCGATTGACCCTAGCCCCGGTCAAGATCGACCGGAAGTCGGAGGCTTCGATGTACAAATCGTTTAAACTCGAAGTCAAAGTGTCAATTTTAACATAAAAAAAAACGATAGAAAAAAAATAATTATAATAAAAACGCTCGTATCTCATCCTCTTATCGAACGAGCGATGAAACGAAGCGAGAAAGTGTTCGTCGAAGAAATTTTCAGCGACGAGTTTCCGGTCCTGGATGGACGCGATTTCGCGTACGAGCGGCGAGAGTGGCGCAATCTTCGTGCCGGAAGTGCGCGCCCCACGCAGGAGGGCGTGGTCCCTCGACACCGTTCCACGATCCAAAGCTTCGCCTATATACATAGCTCTCTCGCTACACCTCCTATATATTCTCCTCTAGAAGGAGCCACGTACGGTGTTCGGTAGTACAAAACGGCTCGTCGTCGATCTATATAATTTTATCATTTTTAAAAATCTGCATTCCCGATAAAGACCGCGCGAGGTAATAATTAAATTTTTCCTTTTTTCTCTCTCTTTTTTTAATTTTATTTTCGTTGATTAATTAAACGATTAATCGTCGGGCGTGTCGAATGGTATTTCTTTTTTGTCACGTCTCGAGGGACATGTGCGAGAGAGGAAGGAAGGTTTGGCGCGCGCGAAAGTCAAAAAGGCGGCACACACCTGACTCCGCGACCAAGTTGACTCGGGACGCGTCTCTCCTGTCGTCTCTCGAAATCGTTATCGAGACACGAGGGTCCCTCCCTTGCTCTTCTCCATCCCCTCTTCTTCATTGTACAACCGGCAATTTAGCAGGCAAAGTTTTTGGGGCCGCGGCCTTAGACAGAGCACCTGTTACTTCACGAACCTCGTGCTCTCGCGCGAGCGCTCGCTCTCTCGTCACCGGTTTTTCCCTTTGACAGACCGGATCGGTAGCCGCGAAACGCGAAGTCGCCTTTATTCGCTTCGCGGCCGATCTTTAAGGGCACGCGCGCACGCGCCCTCTATACCGCGTCGAAGAATAAGACTGCTGGCTCTCGATTATGGTCTCGGCTCTCGTCGTTGTGAACGACGACGAGACTTTATTGCATTCATCTCCGTCTGTCGCTGAGCATAACAGCTGGCTGTTATAATTGTAATCATTTATATTCATATCTGATTATTGTTGTTTGATTTTTGTACGTTTTTTTTTCGGAGAATTTTGGTTCGATTTCTGACGTTTAAGATTTGGTTGTTACGAGAGCTGGTTATAGTAATAATAATAATAATAATAGTAATAATAGTAATCATTTATTATTGTGTTTATTTAATTTTTACGAGATTATTTTTTGATCGCATTAACAATAATTTTTTTAAATCTTTTCTCCATCGATATTATGGCCCCAAGGGCTTTGAAGACATTGCAAAACGATTGGATGAAAATTTATTGTTATTGCAACTAACGATAATTATCGTTGGTTAATTTTGACGATTTTTTTCATAATTTTACTGCAAATTTTCAAGTTCCGATATTTCACGATATTTTCGGTCTCTTTTCGTAAACTCGCGAGATTGAGAGAACGCTACCCCTTGGCACTCGAGGAGGAAGAAGGGACGAACAAGAAGAAGAAGGAGAAGAAGAAGAGAAGCCCCACCCTTGCCATAATAGCCGCGGCGCACCGGTCGATACGTCTACCTAGAGTATCATCCCTTCTTCCTCGTACCGCGCTCTTATTTCCCCCCACGTCCAACCCCCCGTAACTTCACCCTTGTCCCGGCTGGATTTTCGATAAAATCGAACCGACCATCTTATACAAATATAAAAAAAAATCTACAAATTTTTCCCCAAATTTACAAACAACCCCAAAAAATCAAAATCAAATGAATCGCCGTCGAATTGTCTCAACGACAAGCCCGAAGAAAAAATATTCCTTTATCGGCTAATTAAATGACGCGGAAAAAATTGTTAAAATTGTCGTCGAGCCGGTAATTATCGATAATAGCAATTTTTTGTTTGCTCCTCCAGTAATTATCACTCGATTATGCGGGGCTAACGACTATACCAGGACTTTGTTTCTCGTCTTCTTTTCCGTTCCACTCTCTCTCTCTCTCCCTCATGTCCCGTTTAATTTCTCGCTGACCCAGGGGCGTGCGTGCGTGCACGCATGCACACACGACGGTGGACGATGTTCTGCACTCAGCCGGTAATATACGCCACTCCTGCTTACCCCTGGCAGGAAGCTGTCGGTTTAGATAAGATCGTCGAAAACCACCGTGTGCTTGCTGCTACGCTTCTATACACAAACACATATAGTTATATATCTATATATGATTATCAACCCCCTTACTTCTTTTCTTCGCCATTTCGCTTACTTCACTTTTTCCATCCCCCTCTTTCTCTCTCTCACTCACTCACTCACTTCTTGTCGTTACACCCCATAAAACTTATCGCCCCCCCCCCACCCTCCCCTCTCACCCCACGATGCAATAACCGACACCGACCCTTCTCGCGCTCTTCGCCCGTCGTGATTGCGAGGACTTGGGTACCCTACGTACATTATATATATATATGTGTATATATATAACATAGTGTATATACTTTGGTAGAACAACTGGTGGTCGTGAAAGGTCTTACTTCTTGACACGTTTAACGCGTGCGTAAGTGTATATTTTATACGCTTTGGGAGAATTACGACGAGTTCAACAGGCTGTAATGGGCCTCTCGTCGAGGTTTCGACACAATTAACGCCGAGACTGCCGGCGTTCGATATACTACAAAAAAAAGAAGAAAAAAAAAAATCACGACGCATCGTGATTTTTTTAACGCGAAAGATTAAAAGCCGAAAAAATTCAACGAATTATTTTTCAGCTTTATTTCTTTTACCGTCGTAAATGCAACGACGAACTCGATAATTTGCGACGCTCGTAAACGAAAAACAAAAAATATATTTCCTAATTTATCGAGAGAATTATTATTTTACGAGAGTGTGGCGCGTGTACGTACTGTGAAGAAACAAAACGAAAAATGAATGAAAATAAATGCGCGCGTTTTGTTTTCCTCCCCTGCGCACGCGCGCTCAACCTCGTTCCAATTAACGTCGTTTGTATCGCGACAAAGAAAACGTGTTTTGCCGACGAAACGGGCTTTTCCCCCGCTTTTTTACCCCCTACCCCCTTTCTCGTCTATCTGTTTCATTTTATGTTCCACCTCTTCTTTCTTTCGTTTCTTCGCTACCGTAACGCGCTTCCGGTTTTCCTAACGCGCGAAAAAGCATCAAAGAGTTTCGAGTGAAAAAGACCCCTGGAGTCGTCGAGAAAAAAAACGATGGCGCATGCGCACTCACACACGGATAAAGCGAGAGAGAGAACGAAGTCCTAACAAATTGAATTTTAGCACGACCCTCGCTCTTATTTTCTCCCCCTCGGCATTGCGAGAATAAAAACAACGAAAAAAAGGCCAAACAAAAAAATCGAAAAATAAAATATTACTACGCATCTGCATAGCATAATAAATCGTCTATGCGAGGGACAAACGAGAAACGGAAACGTGGAAATATCGTCAGGTGCGATCGTCTCTTTAACACCAAAATAAATTTCGTCCTTTATCGTTTATCGTTTCGTTTAACGATAAAGAGAAAATAAAAATAAAAAATAACAAATAAAAACAGTAACATATGGGCTCGAGCGAGGGAGAGAGAGAGAGAGAGAGAGATCGTCCCGTATGAAAACGAATAGCCGATACGAAATCTCTCGATCGCGTGGACGACGTGTCTTTCGCGGCCGATCATGGACGATCGGTGCAAAAGAGGCGTTCGTACTTACATGTATATATAAAAATAAGCGACAGGTCTGAGCAGCTGTCCAACGTGGCCAGAGGCTGAACGATATAGAAACTGAGAGATAGAGAAAGATAGAGAGAAACGAGCAGCACACATTGGCAAAGAGAAGTCGAGTCAACGTGGAGAATGCCGGTCGGACGACGTTCGTCGCTTACGCGCAAACATATATACAACAACCCAACCTACAGGTATATCTATATACACAGAAATTGTACATTAACGTATATAGGTAAAGGTATGTATTACTTGGATTCGCAAAGGCGCGCGTAATCGATCGTGTACGCGTTTATAGCGATCGGTCTCGTCGTCCCCCCAAAGAGAGTAAAAGCTGCAGCTCTCCTCGACAGGGAGTTGCAACTGCTTCAAGAGACTTCATGACGCTATATATATATTTATATATATATATGTATTTATATGTACGTATCGATAGCACGCGCGTGCCAGCGCAGCTGCCACGAGGATCCGGCGACAGAAACTTACGAGGCGAAGGAAACGAAACAGTAACGATAAAAAAATGAAAATAAAAAACAACATCAACAACAACAACAACAACAATGTTAAAGTGCAATGAAAATGCGAGAAAAAGGAACGTCGAGTCGTGTAGGTAAGCGACTACTGCGTAGGGAGAGCTTTATTTATGAGTTGGGGGTGGGGGGATGACAGAAGGGTGAAGGGAGGGGGTAAGGTATA
Source organism: Netelia inedita (assembly GCA_964017225.1). NCBI lineage: Eukaryota > Metazoa > Arthropoda > Insecta > Hymenoptera > Ichneumonidae > Netelia > Netelia inedita. The sequence continues at coordinate 35,306,154 of OZ024923.1, forward strand.
TAAAACGTCGAGAAGCTTCGTACGCTGCGGACAGGGTAACAAATATTATTCGCTCATTACCCGCTACTCCTGTTCAACCTCGTGGGACGAACCAACGACGTGGTCTGCACGAGACTGGACTTATCTACTGATGACTCGTTTCTCGTGGCTGTTTTCGTTTTTTCTCTTATTTCTTCTTATTTCTTCTTGTTCTCGTTTCACTTGTTTTTTTTTTTGCCTCGACGTTTTACCCAATTACAGGAGGTGGACGTAATTTACCGTCGGGAGAACGAGGGGAATTCACGATTATCCGTTGGCGTTCGATATAAAAGCCGGATCAAACGTACGGTTGGGGGAATTTCGTAATTAAACGATCGATCATCACGATCGACGAGTCGCGCGCGCGATCACGTTAAATGTGTCCTTTTCGTGCCGCGGGGAGCGTTAATCGTCGCGTTAATACGATTCGAATTGTAAGTACTTTTCGACGATAAGAAAAACTTGTGAACTTTGTTTGTTTTTATTGAGTGTCAAGATCGAATTTTTAATCGTCGAACGATCAACCGCGTAAATTCGTATCAATTTTGTCATCGAACTCGCCAAACCTAACGACCAAAATTCGCATATTTTGTTTTCTTTGAAAAATTCTTATTGTTTCCTTTATTTATCGATTATCAAAATCATTTTTAATCGCAACCCGTGGCCCCATTATTATTCGATTCGCGTCACCGATCGGAGTTTTTTTCTATTCTGCTTCTCGCTTTTCCACCCCGATAATTCGAGGGTTTCAGGGGGGGTAGGTTTCATCGCGTAAGCCACACGTGGCCCAACCCCTGACGAAGCCTTTCTCCTAGGGGGCACTCGCCACTGGACCATGCGTGTATTACTCTCTCGCCTCTTCCGTTCGCGTCGCATGCGAACGCTTCGCCGAGGGGGTTCGTGCCACGAAGAAACATGCCGTAGAAAGAGACAGAAAGAGAGAGAAAAAAAGATGAAAGATAGAGAGAGGGAACAGGGTGTGCGTACCAGGGACGAGAGGACACATGGCGAGGAAAGATAAAACCTCGGTGAGCGCGTGTCGAGATGAATGAGATCGACGAATCGTGATGGCGACAAGGGAGAAGCTGCCACTACGTGGGGGACACGTTGGGGTACAAACACATATATATAGTTATATTCCATGTATAAATAAATATCGGCTTTACTTCAAACGTGCAACGAGCCAAGCTCGAAGAACACGAAGAGGGGTCGTAAGCGCAAATCGCAATAACACTCCGCTTTTCTCCAACGAAATACACGCAAACGCACACAGGTCTTTATATATTTATATATATGTGTGTATTTATATATAAATCCCAAGAGAGACATCTATATATAGCCCTCGTTTCGGCCTGATTATAATTCGACGTATGAAATGTGGGGAACCGATAATTGGGAGTCTGATAGCAAAGTTGCATCGAGATGGAATTCGGATCAAACTTCATAGGCAAGAAGATCAACGATTCTCCTCTTAGCCACTAATTTTGCCACTTTCTTAATTTTATTTTTGTTTTGTTTAACTTTTATTTCACGGATCTCAAAGTACGTCCAAGCATTTACAAGGATTTCCCCGTGTGACGCGTCGATTCTCGGTCGTAATTTCGCGCCAAGTTACGACTGAGGTAAGCGCGACGTGTAATAACCGTTACGCAAACGGTCGAGAATACGAAGAACAAACGAGAAGGAAGAGATCTCTTTGGCGAGAGTGTAACATCAACGACAGAAGCTACGGCGATAGCGTCGTCGTAATGATGACATGGCAAGAAGGGCGTAGGGGAGGGAGGGCAACGTAACTCGAGACGTAACTCGTCAGAAAAGGACTGGCGCGTCGATTATCTATATACCTATATGTGTTTGTGTGTAGCTTATAACCAAAACATTCGTATACGTCACGCGGAAAAATATTTGTTTAAATATTTCATCGCATAATACATTTATACGTGCATAAGGGTGGTTGTATTACGCGATTGATGTTGATCGCGATAGTTTTATCCTTCGTAATATTCTTTAATGTAAATTAGAGCGTCATGTCCGACGGTAAGAAGATGGACCGATTTCCGCGTCGGTGACCTTGACGCCTCGGATGACCTTGAGAAAATGAAATAAAAATTCCAAATTTCATTTTCTCTTCTCGATCGCGACTTTGACAATGACTCGCTCCCTTTCAACGTCAAAATTATGAAAAAATCTACTTTCGAGAATCTCACAAGGGTGTTTCACCCCCGTGACGCGAGTGCGATACGCGTGTGGTTCGCGTCGAAACGACGACGCTTTTTTTCTTCCTTATCCCGGTCGAGTTATACCCGTTGTGCGTTCGTACAATAGCTTCTTTTTTTTCATGTTATTTCTTCGACCTCCGCGCGGACGATATGTCGGGCAATGGTCGCGCGCGTGGGCGAGAAGCTTTCGTATATTTGTACACGCGTTGCGGTATGAAAATGCCAACGGCACACATCGCGGTGTATATTTCATGCGGCGTATTACTAGCGCGCACGTCAAACACAGGGTGAAACCGAGAGGGCGCACCAATCGCCATACCTACCCCTTCGTTCTTTTTTTTATTCCATAACATCCCCTTATACCCCTATATATATTCATATACACATATACAGTGAGAGAGAAAGAGAAAGACAGAGAGCGAGAGAGAGAGAGAAGGGTAGCTAGTGGAGAACAACCCCCGACGGCCTTCGTCGGCGGACATCAACCCCCTGAACTTTCCCGGCGTATGAACTATGTCCACATACACAAAGACACACATATATATATATAGATATTCGAAAGACGTACTCTATATGTATATTTCTACCGTTTTCTCTCGTTCTTTATTCCATTCTTCTCACCCCCATCTCTCTCTTTCTCTCCCCGGCACTCGTCGCTCGCCGACAAGTTAAAATATGCAAATACGCAGGGATTATGCCACGGCTATGGGACTGGCACGATCCACGCGGGACTCTCGATGTAATTTTCTACCATCCCCCACCCCAACCCCTTTTCAGCCCCTACTTACCGCTCACTTTTTCTCGCACGGTCTTTCGTGCTTTCGGACCGATACGACACACATCGCGCATATAAGATACATAGTGAATCTCTCTGTTATGAAAAACAAGAAACAAAATATTGCGAAAATACTGATGGATCCGCGTCGAGTCGATCGATCGCGCGAGCCTCTCGCACGGGGTGGAAAGATCAAACCTCAACGAATTTTGTCGTTTTATCTTCGCTGTCGATCTTTCTTTCTTCTTTATTTTGTCGTTGTTGCTGTTCTTGTTGTTTTCTTTTGTTTTCTCTTTATCGTTGAAGTTTGCGAAAAAAACGTCCAGGTGAACTCGAGTTTTGTCTTTTAATGAATTTTCCATCGTTTACGTTTTGCACGAAGATCGACCGTGCGGCTCGTGTTTCCTCCCTCACTTGCTCTCTATCCCTCTCTTTCTCTCTGGCAAGCCGGATCTGGGCGCATGAATTTTTTAAAACGCGAGTCGGAGAACCTCGCCCGCGCAGGTGATCGAATCCACCTCGGCTATAAACTCGTATATAACTATAGAGCAATGTTACTGTATATATATATATTTTTTTTCATTTATATATTTATATATAATGACCCGAATGGCCTCGAAGCGTGTTGCAGCCTCGAGCTCATCAACCTCTTTGGCATCTGTCTATGAGCATCTGCACTGAATAAAAACATGGATTTTTCCACTTGCGAATTCAAACTCGATTTTCCATTCGCATTGAACAAAAAAATTCATCAAATTTATAAAATATGGATAATAATTTTTTTGCAAAAAAAGAAAGAAAAATAAATTAAAAAGCTCTTGATGAATTATTTTGAAAAGAAGGAGTGAACGATGATTTATTTTATAACTAGGGATTGGAAGAAGAAGAATGCAAAAAAACAAACAAATGGAAACAAATTCGCAACGTACGAAATCGACGCACGCGTCGATCCGAGGGGGATGAAACTTTGCGCGCATGCACGTACGAGATTAAGAAGAGCCTGTAGATTTTTCGTTAGGTGTGCATCGTATATACGGCACGTAGGTGTGTCGTACGAACGAGCATTGTACGTGCTATACGGGCTGAACAATGAATTCTCTGGGTGCACCCCCCTCTGTACGAGGGAGGCAAAGGGGTGGTTTTGGCTGAGCTACCGATAACTGGGAGAGAGAGAGAGGAAGAGACGAGAGACGGCTCAGTGGATGATTTCACCGCGGGATGCACCCTACTAATTTAATGACCATTCGCATCCCTCCTTTTCCCACCCCTTCGCATCCAATCCTCTCGGTGACGTCACTTGACCCGAGAGAAAGAAAAATCAAATTTCCTAAACGAAGAGCGTTTGGAACAAATACCAATGTAAAATCAATTCAAGTAATTAAATTCACCAAATACAATTTAATATATTTCGTTTCTACGTAGAAAAAAAAATGTTTATATCTATTTTTGTCAATTCGTGCTAAACAAAAATCCTATCCCAGAGGTGATCTTATTTTTCTTCATTTTCTCGGATTCGTTTCGATCGATCTGACGCGCCAGGACGAACGATCGAGCATCATCCGTTCCGCGAGATTCGTGAGCGGAACCATGCTCGAGGCACATCGGGCGAAAGACAAGCAGAGGGAGAGATGGTTGGCAACGCGCAGCAGCTTTTCGTGAGCTCCGATGGACCCGTCGGAATAAATATACATATATGCATGGACATAGGTAGAGCGAGAGAATCGGGCTCGCACAGCGGGGAATGGAACGTGCGTAGCGTCACAAAGGGCCTAATGCACACACACACACACACACACACACACACACACACACACACACACACACACACACACGAACATAAGGGAACATGTCGCACCACGTGAGTCATGACTCATGCCTAGGGACCTCGACCAACTTCGACGAATACCGTAAAACGGGATTACATCGACATTACGACTAACTTTGACAATTTTCGGGTCTACTTTAACAGAGCGCTAAAATACGGTTTAAATATATTCGCAACGATGAAAAGTTCAAAAAAATCAAATATCAAAATTATAAACTGAATATTTTGTAATTTACATAAATATTCAGTTTTTTTGATATTTTCATCGACAACAATATGTTTATTACTCGCTGTTAATTCGATGAGAATGAAAAAATTACAAAAAAAAATAATAATTACAAAGACGACGTAAGTATCGTAAATATTTGCGAAATTTGTAACTTTATCGTTCGCGAACGGTACTTTGTAAAATATTTGTAAAACATTCGACGAATTGACATTAAGATAAAATTAAGAGTCTCCACGCCGTGAAAATATCTCGTTGGAAATTAACACTGTGGGAATATACCGGCTATATATACCGTGGCGTTTGCTAGAGTCAGCGTAATTAATTATCAGTGTCCTCTCTCTCTCTCTCTCTCTCTCTCTCCCTCTGTCTTCGTTCGTCTCTTTGACTCTCCGCTCGTGTATATCGCACATTAGATATAACGAGTGATCCTCGGAACGAGGAAGCATTCGAGCACGAGAGAGACCCGAGGACAAGTGCAATAAAGAAAAGCCTCGATGGTGGTGGTGGTGGTGGTGCATGGTGGTGGTGCAACGTAGTGCTATGCATTGAAGACTATCATACGAGAGAGCTCGATGATCCTCAAGACGACTTCTTCTTTCATCTCTCTCACACTCACCCCCCCCCCTCTCTCTCTCTCTCTCTCTTTCTCTCGTACTTTATAACTGCGAAAACTGCACTTTACCGGTCGTCGTCGTCGTTATCGCACACACGTACGCAGCTATATCTACATTTGTTTAAATTCATATATATATACGATATATATGTACATTCGTACGTTGAAGTCAGTGCAATATACTAGAACGAGATCTGCATTCTAAATCGGTCTTTCTCTCTGCCTCGGTCCAACTGGACGATCGGCGTACATATCCGAGCGACGTTATTACATCCACTGGCAGCTGAGAGGGAAAGATAAAGATGGAGAGACAGAGAGAGAGAGAGGGAGGGAGTAAAGCAGGCAAGTGTAACACTCGGCGCAACGAGTGAGGCTCGTAGATCGAGGCTAACACCCTCTCGGTTCCACAATGAGAGAGAAAGAGAAAGAATGCGAAAGAGACAGAGCGAGAGAGAGAGAGAGAGAGAGAGAGAGAGAGAGCACATTTACATCGATCAGAAAGAGACTCTGAGCTCGTCGTCGAGTCCCGGGGTGGATACGTTTCTCGATTAGACTCTTTCTTCTTTCTCTATCACGCACCGAGTTCTGGTCCGAGCGACTATTACTCCGGGAGAATAATAAATTTCAAACGAACACGCAGTGTCTATCGTTGACTCGTTACTTATATATATATATATATTGCTCTTAGGAGAAGAGACACACACAAACAGAGGAAAAACCGGACTGTCTTTATCGTCGTCGGTAATTTCAACTCCCGGAGCAACGATGCTCTTTCGAAAATGCTTATAACGCGTTTACGTTTCAACGCTCGTACGACTTTAATGAACATCGGATTCGTATTAACGACCATTTACTCCGTTGCAATGTTTTTCTATTTTCTTTTTTCAGGAGCTAATCGTCGCGAGTCACGTCCAAGTTAATGTTCCAATTTATTTTTTTCGTTTTTTGCACAGTTCGAAAAAAAAAACGTTCGTATCGAGACGTTCGAACTAAGAAAAATGTATTATTTATTGTTGATAAGGCTTACGAGGGGGTGGGGGGCGCATGCCACGAGAGGGCGTATATATTATACGAGAAAAGGTCAGATGTCACTATGGGGAAGAGAAGAGGCGCACACGATTAATGTATCCTGCATCTGTTCACGAAAATATATTTTCGTGAGCCTGTACGAGAGAATGAGAGAGAGAAGGAGGAGGGGAAGGGGATTAGGGGTTCGAAGGAGAGAGAAGCACAAAACGAATCTCTTCGTCTCTTCGTCGTTTTTCCGTGTCACGAACATCGAGGGACGACGACGAGGCGCGAGATGATCCTTCCTCCGTACGTAAAATATCATTGGTTACTGAGAGAGAGAGAGAGAGACAGAGAGCGGTCAGGAAAAAGATTTTCTCGCACGATTACGTATTTTTGTGTCACCCTCCCTCCAAACAGTTCCACGGAATCTTAAACCGATGAATTTTTCATCTCCCGTTGATTAGTCATCTAATACTGATGGGAAAAAAATCACCTCGGGGCGAAACTTACGTTCTTTTTCGTTTCGATGAAAATCAGAGGGTGTGTTTTCTATTTTCTTTTTTCTTATGACGGTTTCGCGTTTCGGTCGAGATTACGACGCGTTATCGGAGTAGAACGAGGATACCGGTAACTCGGTAACCCGAGATGAGAACTCGTACTCGCGATCGCGCGAACGAAAAATCACGGTGGAGGAGGAAAACCACAGGGAGGAAAAGTATAGAGAGAGAGAGAGAGAGAGAGAGAGTCGATCGTGTTCGCGTCGCCAAAGCGTAACGTTAAGGGGAGTCGGAGATGAGGGTGAATGATGGTATCGAAGGATAATGATGATGGAGAGAATAGGGTGCTCTCCTCTCTCTCCCTCTCTCTGTTCGGCCCTCGGGGTGGACTTTGAGCAAGGGTAGTTTGGGGGTTGATATTAAATTGCATACTGACCAATCTGTCGGTCGAGCATTTTGACGATACCCACCCCCTCGCGTGTATACATATATTTATATAGAAGCTTCCGAATAAATTTTCAACCCCCTTACGATGACGAAGCCCTCGTGCGAGCCAAAATTTATTTATTCTCCTCGTATCCACCCACCCCGTTTAAACTCAAAGGACCTAAAGACGTCAGCGCGAAAAGCAACGAAACACTCGAGAAACTCGACGAGTGTTTCTAAATAAGGCGAAAGGCGTCGAAGTGTCGTTTTTGTTATTTTTCTTTTTTTCGTTACCTTCCTCGACGTGGAATAAAATGAGATGGAGGAAGGAGGAAAGAGGGGATAAAAGAAAGAATCGTCGGACGATGAGGATCGAGGAATAAATATATTTTGGGCGAATGGTCGAATCGAGAAGCGAGAAACTCGTCCTACACTCCGTCCAAAGTAGGGAATAAGCCACCCCGGGAGAGGAAGGCCCGTTTCTGGTCCCGGAGTGCAACCAGTTCGCAAGGTGTGCTTTGACGACAATATCGAAAAATACATGTGTATATCTACGCACGTGTATATGTGTAAATATATGTAGAAAGGTATACACCAGGTGTCGAATCGACGCTGGAAATAGCTCGGCTCGACCGCGAACGCGTGCTTTTAAAATACGTCGCGCGCGTCATTAGAACGTTAATATGAGTTAAACCCTATACGAAAAAAATTTGTAAAGTTCGTATTTTTTTTTGTCACGTGAGAAAGATCGTTCGGTAACGTCAATATTTTTGCATTTGGGCGACTGGAATATTGATTAAGACGAAAGATTGAAAAATTTCCTAGGAATTCCCTATACACTAAATATTTTCATTAAACTTATTTTCAACAGGTAAAAAGCACTCTCGTTCAAATATTTCTTATTTCATTACTAAAAATTGTTCCATATGGATTCAGAAATTCCCTATATAGTTTCACACAGTGTGAAATTGTCCCAAGTAAAAAAAAATACTTCCAAATGGCGAAACCTTTTATAAGAAAAATTCCAACAACGCGACACTCTAAAAGTTAATAAGAGAAAATCCCCCATTCCTTCGTCCATACGCATCGTCTAGTGAATTCTAGTCCACTGAAAAATTCCCCTATGGCATCTACGCCTTATCTATGCGCGCGTTACGCTTGCATTTCTCGTTTCTTGCCTGGTGCTTTTTTTTCTTCTTTGTATGGAGATTGCTGCCTATCGATGAATTCCAAGGATTCCGGTGAGTCTGTTCTCTCGCGCCTTAGAGATCAGCCTCGGTCCTGGCTTTTTCAACAGAGAAAGAGAAAGATAGCGAGAGAAGACAGAGAAAAAAAGATGGAAACCCGTGATACTTTCGACCTCGAGGGTCTCCCCGGGTACCCCATCGGCGTAGCTCACCCGACGAGAAAGAGAGGGTGAGACTCTCTACGCTCTTTCGTGTTATCTCCGTCTCTCTCGTTCTCTTTCCAAAGGCCTCTCGTTGTAGAGCCAGGCCTAGTGTGGGATATCGCGTCTCACGGCGCAACGGCGCAACCCGTACCCAAGCCGATTGGCCATGCTCGAGGAGAAGAGATTCGGCAGGAGCTCAGGACCACCCCATACATATATATATATATACACGTAGCTCTCTCTCTCTCTCTACACATACATACATATATATATAGTTTGGTACGATCGGATCTTCAGCTGCCGCGGGAACACGCGTTGGCAACGCCAACAGCAAGAGGATACGATCGAAACGAATTCAATTTTCTCGTGTGCGACCGAAGAGCGATGCGCTCGAAAATTTTCTCTCTCTCTCTCTCTTTTCTCTCCCTCTCGACTTTTTATCGAGAAAGAAGCGTCGATACGTCGGAAAAAAGGGTATCCCTACTTTGGAATTTTATCCCTCGGTATAACAGCCAGCGTGAGATACAATCACTCGACCAAATGAAAATAATACTGAAATTAAATTTTTAACTATTAACAAAAATTTATTAAATTTCGTAGCATTGTTTTTTTTTTTAAATTCAATTCTCCCTCTCAAGACTCGGCGAATTGCGGTATAACGAGAAGCTACCAATGTCGCAGTTTTTCTCGTTGTTAAGGTGGTTGTGCCATGACAATCAGTTCCAAAAATTTATATTGACCACATTCAAAAGCGACGAATAAGCACCGAATTTAACGCTATATTTGTGTCGTGGAAATGGAAATGGTATTATCATTACTAAGTTTTAAAACGATAAGTTTTTATCGTCTGTTGTGTATAGTTGAAATTACGCTACGTCCCTACATTGAACAAATTTTTATGACAATCGGTAAACTTTTATCAATATGTCAGGTCAGTTGCGGTTTAAAAAATATATAAAAAATATTCCATGTTCTTTTTATTTTTAATAAATGTCTACATTAAAAAAGCATGCTTTTCAATTTCTCATTTGCAAAGATTTAAAAGCTCCCGCCAGTCCCTCTCGGCCTCTCGGCAGTCGCTCAAATGCGCGTTTGCCACTTTGTTTACAGTACGTTCGTGCATGTATCGAAATTCCCGCATTTTTCATACTTTCATCATTTATAATTTATAAACGAAACGGTCAAAGTAATTTAAAAAAATCCTATGTACGCCGTATATCCCGTATGACAACATATTATTTTTTTATCAAAATCTGACTTTTAGTTTGAATACAAAAAAATAAAACGTAAGACTAAGGTACGTTTGGCCGTATAAGCCCCTTGTTTAACCTATAACAAATATTTAATTTCAACATCATTTTTCTCAGTTTCTGTACAGTGAAACTCATTTAAATTTGGTTTGGTTATAGATAACTATTTTAAAAAGATTCTCTCGAAGTTTTAAAAAATTCTGACTTTTTTCATTTCACGGCACAACCACCTTAAGACACACGGAAACAGCTACGAAATACATGTGTCTCTTCGCAGAGGAGAGGAGGGGGTGAGACATGATACGAAGATTTTGGCAATGGTGCCAAATGAAATACGCCAGCAATTTTCTTTGTGGGCAGAGACGAGACGAGTAGGAGAAAAGACAGGAAAACAAGAAAGAAGAGAGGAGAAAAAATAAATTTAAAAAACGTGAGTAGGCTAGGTGGAGGATCATCCCTCCCCTAAGAGAGAGTGGACGACGTGTACGCGCGAGAATTTTCTAACACCTAAAGCGAAAATCTGGGTCTCGGAAACAAAGCCAGATTCGCCAAAGGCGGAAACGCCAAACTAGAGAGAGAAAAAGAGAGAGGGGAAAAATGAGAAATCGACGAGAATTGCAAAAAAGACAACCCCTCGTTTAGCTTTCCGGTAAATATTCGAGCAACTTGTTCCGGTCGGTAGGACGAATAAAAATAAAAAATAATATTAAAATAAAATAAAACAAAATAAAATGAAACAGGTAAATCCGTTAAAGGGAAGCTAAGAGACGAAAAAAGCACGCGACGTTAATTTATTCACGAGAAAAGACGAGAGGTAGAGTGTTCGTACGGTTGCGTATGCGACAAATCCGAATCGTTCAAGGACTCCGGGACTCCATTAATTACTAACGAGCGTTCGGTCTCCGTCGCGCTCCCGTTTACGTCTCGTATCCCATACGTAGGAAGAAGAAGGCATACGTGTATCAAGTACAAAATACATCGTATCACCAATAACAATTAACCCTTACCTTTTACAAATCACTACGAACGAGTTTCGGGCTCGTTTCATATTTTTTCTCTCTCTTTCTCTCTTCTAACCACTCGTCTTCTCTCTCTCTCTCTCTCTCTCTCTCGATTGTTTTATATTTATATATATGCATATGTATACGTATGTGTACGTCGGTACGTGATTCATTGGATTTTCGTGACTGCAATACGTCCAACGTAACGACAAAAATGTATTTCTTTCTCTCTCTCGCAACTGAGTTTTATTACTCGTTCGCGTCTTGCATCTTCCCCGACTCGAGACGAAAAATTCATCGTCGAAATGAAAAACGAGAAAAGAGAGTTAAGGGCTGAAAATAAGACGATGGCATTTTACGACGATTATATGGAGAGAAGAGAGGAAAGAGAGAGAGAGAGACAGAGATAGAAAGAGGATCCGAAGATCGACTGGACGTTGGACCGCCAGGGTAGGAAACTTTGTTCTCGAAGAGGCAAGAGGAACGTCGTCGTATTAATTGTCTTTACCGGCGCCTAATTGAAGACCAATTACGGTATATCGGAGGAGGGCGCGCAGTGTACACCAAGAGGGAGCTTACCGAGGATTTATATCTACGTAGCTGTTTGTTTGTGTGTGTGTGTGTGTGTGTGTGTGTGTGTGTGTAAGTAGAAAACTGAGTGTGGATCTTTTTGTTCCGTTCTCTGGCACGACTTCGGGGCACCATCTCTTCTTCTTCTTTTCTCTCTCTCTCTTTCTCCCTCGTCGTTCTCTTCGACTTCTCTCATCCTCCTCCTCCTCCTCCTCCTCCTCCTCTTCATCATCATCGTCGTCGTCGTCGTTGTCGTCGTTACGACCGAGTCTCGGACGCGCTCTCACGGATCGTCGATCCTTTCGGACGTTACACGGGAAAATTGGATAGAGCAGGAGTTGCAACGAAGAGAGAGAGAGAGAAAGAGAGGGAGCGAGAGGGAGGGGGGCAGGTAAGAAAGAATGTCGAGAAGAACGGGAGCAAAGAAGCGGAAACTTAGTAAATTATGTCCGTAGAGATGAAAATGCACGTAAGCAATTGTTTTCTTTTTTTTTCTTTTGCAACGTGGGGGGTGAAGCAAAAATTAAAAGGTGAAGGGTGGTAATTGCATCTTTTTCTTCCTTCTTCCTTCTTCTTTCTTCCTCTTCCTCTCTATCTCTGTTGGTCACGTTAATAAAAATGCAAATATAGCGAATAAGACTAACGAATGAATGAAATCGAATCGAAAATATTCGAAACCCACCCCTAATTATTCTCGACGATTCAAAACTACCCCTAGTTTCATGATAATTTAAGAAAAATTTAATTCTTTTTTGTTATCACGTATCATTAAATCTCGTCTCTATTAATTACCGGACGAAAATATACGACGTTCGTAAAATACGAAAAATGAATTATTTTTGACAAATCGCGGGGTTTTACGGTCGATGACTTTTGCAACGTGCTGTACGGTCCATCGAACGACCAGCGGCAAAGTATCGATTGGTCTCGTGTTCGGTCTGCTGCGTTGTCCAGGGTCTAAAGAGAGAGGAAAGAGGAGAGCGAGAGAGAGAGAGAGAGAGAGAGAGAGAGAGAGAGAGAGAGAGAGAGAGAGAGAGAGAGATGAAGAGATAGAGTTAACTGTGTGCGTTTACGTGTGCCACAAGCAACGACGCGGGGGTAGTTTGCCCCTGTTCGAGTGATGGGGTTCCCGTTCTTTTTCTCACTTTCTCTCCCTCCCTTCGATTCTCGGCTCGTCGCACTCTATCCTCTCCCACCCTCCCCCTCTCTTTCTCTCTCTCTATGCCCGGAAGCCACTGAAGCACGTCAGCCATTGCCACAACGCGGGGTAGATGAAAAAAAAAGAAGAGTGCGAGGAAATACACGCGAAAAGAAGTGCCCCTCTACCTATACCTAACTATTATATATATAGACGTATACGCTCTATGTGTTTTATAGTGGAGAGACCGAAGAGTGGAGTATGCTGAGGACAGAGAATGTACGACGAAGAGAGAGGTAGAAAGAGGTAGAGAGAGAGAGAGAAAGGGGGAGGAGACAAAGAAAAAAAGGGGTGAAAGAGGGGTTAATGTTCGGTGAATCGTGACGTAAATTTCTCGCACAGATCTCGAGCATCGTAGAAACTCTCGTCGTTACTTTTCGTTTCACGATTTTCATTCACGGTCAATAACGATCTTTCTCTCTTTTTTATTCATCGCGATATTACGATTCTCTTGGTTATAAAAAAAAAAAGAATTGTAAAAAAAAAGGTGGAAATGATTTCAACGACATCGAGAACGTCGAGATAAAAGGGGAGCTATTGCGAGAGAAGCGATAAAGGGCGTGGAGACGTATTTCTCGGGTTGTATTCTTGCGGCCGAAGAGGATGAAAAAGATGAAAGAGGAGGAGGAGGAGGATGTAGAGGATGAGATGGAGTAGGGGGTGGGGGAGGATGATGAAGAAGAAGAAGAAGGAGACGAAGAAGAAGAAGGCAGTGAACAAGATTTTACGACGCTCTCTCGTCCCCACAGGCTCGCCCGTTATACTTGAACGATAATGACCCCGAAGTACCAGCTACCGAGTTTTCATTTGCCGTTTACACTTGCAAAAAGAGAAAAGGAAGATGGATATAGAGATGTATACATAGATGTATATATATATATATGAGAGAGTAGGACGAGGAAGGATCTCTTCCTTGGTTTCTCGATCATTCGCTTTTTTTTTTCTTTTTTTTATCCTCTTAGCAGAACGATTTGCCAAGAGCAGATTCGAAAAATCGTGGATTTAGAAAAAAAAACTTACGAATTTCACCCTCAATTTTGTATATTTTGTATTTTGTATAAAATAACATTTTTTTATTTATCAATGAGGACAATTATTTCGCATAGTTTTCTTTTACATTTTTTTTATTAGGTATTCTCGATAATTCGTTTCGTGTCACACAACCCATGGGTAAGGGGGATGAACGACGAGGAGAAAAAAAATAACTAAATCTCGTTTCTTTCAACTGTACAAAGAGCAAACGTACATAGATAGATATATATGAGATCGAGAAACGAAATAAATCGATTCTCGCCGCAGGACGGGACCAAGAGTTTCTCTCTTCAAAAGAGAGAGAGAAGGTAAAAAAAATCTTTCGTCCTTCGAAGTGCTTCGAGGCTTTCTCAGGTTTCTCGCTCGTATATACAGACATATATGCGTATAGGTATAAGGGCCGAGGGGGCATTTAAAATCCATCAGGATGGCGGAGGACCACGGGGGCTCGTTGGTTTAGCTCGAGGGAAGGAAAATATCCATCTAGGCAAGAGGAGAGAAAGAGAGAGAAACGAGGTCCAGAAAAGATCGTCGTCGCGCCTTCCTCGAGACGGAGAGATGTTCTTCTCGTCTCTGAACTCCGGAGAGGTTGGCTCCTCCGTTGCCGCTGGTCCTGGGGCTGCTGTTATTTTATATATAACGCAGCGGCTCAGACTTGGTCCTTCTCTCTCTCTCTCTCTCTCTCTCTTGCTCTCTCATCTCTCCTAATGACGAAACCAGTTTTTTAGGCGAACCGCGCGGACGAGGAGAGAGGATGCTGAGCGAGAGAACGCGGGGACCGTGAAAGTGGCGGACCCGACGACGGAACACGAGGGAGGTTCCTGTGTTCCTCGTAGAGCGCGGAACGTGCTCCATCACCATGGGACGCGGCTCGTCCTCGAGGACAAAGTAACACACGAGAATCATCGTCATCAGGGAAATAAAAAAAAGAAAACAAAGAGAACAAACCTAATCCTGTTGAAAATGTTTTTTTTTTTCAAAATTAAATGAAGAAAAAAACACATTTTTCTAAATTCATTATAAAAATTGAATTTTAAGAATTATTTTATTCACAAAATTATTCTTATTTCTTATACGTTAACGTTCTTTTTTTTTTTTTTTGAGAATGAAATAATTGTAAAAAAAAAGAAGAAAAAAATAAATAAGATAAGTAACGAAGAAACAAAAAGGAAAAAGCGAGCAATCGTGAAACAACAAGGACACCCCCGCGAATCATTAAAAATCAATGAAGAGGCAAATGGGAGTCGCGGCTGAACACGACATATCGTTCAATTACCTCGTGGCAAGCCGACGAAGGGATAATTATACACGAGACGAGGAACGAGAACGAAAGAAAACGTGAACGTGAACACGCGTATAAACACACACACACACACACACACACACACACACACACACACACACACACACACACACACACACACACACACACACACACACACACACACACACACACAAACACGTGTGTACGTCGGGGGTTTTGCTCAACCAGTGTTCCACACGGGGCGCGTCAGTCAATAAAAGCGAGAACGGTTCGCTTCTCTCGCGCGTGAATTATAAATACGAAGAATGAAGGAGAAAACGGTCCGTGGAATAAACTCGAGTGTGTTATAAACCTGAGAGTGAGAAGGAGAGAGAAGTAAGAAGAAAATGAGAATGAAGGAAATATAATATTATATATATATATATATATATATATTTATATATATATATAGAGCGAGAGAGAGAGAGAGAGAGAGAGAGAGAGAGAGAGAGAGAGAGAGAGAGAGAAGAATGAAAAAAAGTGGCTGAGCGTGACGGAATCGTTAAATCATAATCAGACGGGTCCTGGGCAACTCTCTCGCTCTCTCGCTCTCTCGCTCTCTCTCTCTCTCTCTGTGTCTCGGCGTGCAGAGTGTTCCGTGCAGTCGCGCGGAACCCGCAGCGAGGCACCGGCAGTGGCGAACGGTCGACGTGCAATTAATAATTGCATTTTCCCTCAGTACACCCCCTGCCCCTCCTCATTCGCCTGCCCCTTCGACCTCCCCTCATGTGTACTCGCAATCCTTCATTCTCCTCCTCCCCCCCCCCCTCCCGCCCTACCACGCTCTCTACCGCTGGTTTCGCTATGCGCATGATATACGTATGAAAAAAAAATTGTTCGATCTCTTTTTTTTTCTTCTCTTTTTTGTCATCGATTCTTTTTCCAACCTTTATCATCGCTCGTTTCTCGCACGAACGAGCCAACGCGAGGGCAACGTTGTCCCGCTCGCACGAATTTTCTTCGCTCGATCTCTACCTATTTCTCGTATCTATCCTCGCACGGTTTATGACACGGGGCGGAGGGGGCTGGGGGGGGGGGGGGGCGGGGGACGACGACCATTTTTGTTTTATTATTTTGTTTTTCTTTTTTTGGTTTCTTTTTTCTTTATTTCTCGTTATCATTTCGCGTGGATCCGGCCGTTACGGCGACCAGACACGTATTCTCTCGCTCTCTCTCTCTCTCTCTCTGGCTGTCTCTGTTTCTCTTATTCGTAGGAAACGCGTGTTTGCATTTTCAACACAACCCTGGTGTATCGCACAATTCATATTTTTATTTATCATCCTCCAACTTTCTAGTTTTCGTCGTATGAAAAAAAAATATATATATTAAACATAAAATGTAAAAATTCCTTTTTTTCATACTTTTTCTCGTCACAATGTGAATAATTTCTATTTCATCCCTTATTTTCCGAGGGGGTTGTGTGACATTTTCATGTGAGTAAATATTCGATAAAAAAACGCGAATAAATCTGAAGAAAAAATATATTATATCGAAATCGAAACGGAAGTCATTGTGACAAATTAAAAAATGAGATTATGCGAGAGAAAGAGAGAGTAAGAGGCGGGAGGAATTGAGAGAGAGGAAAGAAAGAGAGCCGAGAGTTCCGCGGAAGATCCGGCAGTCTCTCCTTCGTTTCCCTCCTTTCTTTCCTGCTCCAACTCTCGCGCCCCCCCCCCACCCCCCGCCAGCCATCACAACCGCCACCATCACGCCGCCCCACTACCCATCATCCCCACTCCGTCGATCTTTGGCACCCTCCCGCGCGATCCACCTTCCACACCGAATCCTTTTTGCAATTAACAAAACCGGACCAACGGGTTTACGAGAGGCACGGGCATTCCGCAAATTCTGAGGGCCCAACAACCATCTTCTCTCTCTCTCTCTCTCTTTCTCACTCTCTCTCTCTCTCACCCTCTTTCGTTCTTCCGAGCGTGTGCACGAGTCTCCATCTGACTCGCTCGCTCGCGAGACGAAATCGAGCAAATCGATATAGCGCTCGGCGTTCGCTCCCTCCCCTCCCTGAGGGACGCGAGGGACGACGAAGGGTTTTCGAGATGAGAGAAGGGAGAAGCCGAGGGTCGAGAGGGAAGCTGACGTTGTGCGAGAGGAGAAACGTGAGACGAGAGGGAAGATTTCGCGCCGAGAGAGAGAGAGAGAGAGAGAGAATCAGGAAGAAGAAGGGGATGTTGCTGCCCTTGCGTACGCGGAGTGTATTTCGGGAAAACGAAAGAGAACGAAACGAAAAGTGAGATTGGGAGAGGGAGAGAAGAGTGAGAAGTATCACACCGAGAAAAATAGGTCCATTTAATGAACTTCGTAGTATCGGAACGAAATTGATTCGAGTGAAATTAAAGCTCGTCCTGTACGGAACTTAAATAAAAACAAAACAAAAACTGAAAACAAGTTTAAATTAAAATTTTTATCTCGATCGATAAAAATTGTATCCTCTAATTTAAATGACAATAAATAATCGAGTCCCATCAATGTTCCCGGACCGGAAGTAACGAGACTCTTTTTTGTTTCAAAACCAAGTGGAAACTTTTTAATAACATATTTTTAAAACGTTCGAAAAAATGCGATGAAATAAAATTTTGTAAACTGAGAAATAAACACAAGGGCGTACGAACTGCGCAGTATCTTTACTGGTTTTGCGCATGTATATATATATATGTATATATAGTGGTAGTTTCGGGGGCTCGAGGCGAAAGAACGGATAGAGTGCATGTGAGACGAATTTCGGGGAAGGATCCCGTGGGTCCTGCGGGGCTCCCAGACGAGAGACCGCGACTTTGGCTGCTGCTGCTGCTGCTGCTGCTGTGCTAAAGAGGGCCCTCGAGGGCCTCACAGTCTAAACAGAAAGAGCGAGGAAGAGCGAGAGAGGGAGAGAGAGAGAATCGAGTCTTTTGCGCACAACTCGAGCCTGCGGGCTGTAGTCCCTCTGCTCGGGGTTCTCTCTTTTCGCAAGAGAGGAAGGGAGAGAGTGAGAGAGAAAGAGAGAGGGTCCACCGACGAGGTCACCTCCACATTTCGCTCTCAGCCTCCCTCCCCGTCTCTATCGCCCTCGCACATTTACTGCCAAAAAACGAAAAAAAAAAATCTCAAAAATTTCATCCCCAATGTTCAATTTTATTTTCCTATCTTAAAAATTATCCAACCAATATTTACCGCGAATAAAACATCAATAACCATCGATCTAGTAATTTCTTGTTTTAAAAAATTGTTCTATTTCCGGTCTAAAGAATTTTACTATTTCCCGAGAATTTTAATTCCCCCAAGATCGAACCGGTTGGACGATATTTATATTTTTATCCGCGCTCTCCTTTTCACCGAGCGATGTGAAATTTAGCACGGAAACGCGAATCCTCGAGGTATCGTCATCTCACCGTGGCCACGAGAGTTCTCCTTTGTCTCCTCGCTCTCTCTCTCTCTCTCTCTCTCTCTCTCTCTCTCTTTCCCTCTCAGGACCAGCGTCGCTCCATCGAGCTTGGTTCGTTCTTTCGTTCGCGCTCTCGTGTCTAGTAGAGACAGAGATAAAAAAATATATATACACATATATCTGAAGAGAGAGAGAGAGAGAGAGAGAAGTCGAAGCGAGGTAATAGAAGGGCTCGACGAGAGCTCGCACACAAATGCAACGCGGGTAGAGAGTTCTCCGGCGCTCTTTCAGGGCTACGGGGGAGATGGTTGTACGTACCAGCGTGTATAACTATATATAGGGGCGCGCGGGTCTATGCCGCTTCGCCGCCAGTAGGGAAAGACCTCGATGTTGCATATACCGAGCGGGCGGGGGCTCGATGATCGCGCGCATGCTCACTACTGTCAGCGCGCTCGGGTCCGTCCATCCGTCCGTTCCCGTGGACTCTCTTGCCTACTAACGGTGGGGTTCGCTCTCGTAGCCGTGCCACTCCGTAGCTTCGCTCACACGGACGAGCACGCACACCCCCGCGCGAACCTCCGCCGTTACACTCCCACGCGAAAGTTCAATCTCTCCTGTTTTTTTTTTTTTTTTTTTTTTTTTAGAACGTTTACCATCCAAATAGGAACGGCAACTCCATCGAAACTTCCTCGCGAACGACAATTTTATCGAGGAGGGGACATGACTTGTTCTTTTTAATCCAGAGTAAAACTGTTGTAAAAAACTATTTTTTATCGATATTTTTATCAACGATAGATCGATCGATTTTGTAATTGAAAATAAATTGCAGCAATTAGATCGAAGAAAAAAAAGAAAACGTACGGTCGTTGATGAACAAAATAAATATAAAAGGTATATCGTATTGGCATTCTCGCGAGATTATGCAGCCGGTATCGCGTATCTCGAAGCAAAACAAGTCGGGAGCGCAACGTATACGTTAGAGAGTCGCTAAGTTGCATATGGCACACGACTCTTAATCTCGATTCTCTCGTTGGAGCAAGCCTCTTTCGCCTCGATATCACATACTCATATATCTAACGCACATGGATACGGGAGAGTCAAAGAGAGAGAGAGAGAGAGAAATAAAAATTGACTCGTAGCTCAGACTGTACCGTACGACACGAGCGTCACGTATCCCGTGAAAGAGAGAAGCTTGGGTTGCGAAAATGTGCAGTTGCAAAATTGATGCACGTGGCGGGTTTGAGCGAAGAGCGACGGGTAGAGGCGAGCGCGCATGGTCTCTCTTTGAGAAACACGCGAGGAGAGAAAAGAGAGACTAGGCCTAGGTTGTTCGTCGATCGACTCTCCCTTATGTACGACGCGGGTGACGACTCTCGTAGTCGCTCCGTGTTCCCTATAACACGCCACTGTACCTACATATATACACCTATGTATTAGCCCATATACCTATATACTTACGCCTATATATTGCGCCTATATATATTTTTGCCTTGTCGAGTCGAGGCCACATGTCCATCCACTCTCTCGCCGGGAGTGCTTATGCATTCGCCTCGACTAGCCAAGAAAACCGAGAGCATGCTGCACCACGTTTCATTCTTCTCTTGGAGAGAGAGAGAGAGAACGAGAGAGAGAGAGAGATCATTTGCAGCCTCGTTCGCGCGATTTCAACGCTCGCAATGTAACATTTCCCTCCGCGTACTTAATGCACCACTGAACTATATTTCAATGCTTTTAAACCACAACGACGATCTTCGCGACGAAAAAAGAAGAAATTCGAAAGACGATAAACGACGTATGCGAGATGACGAAAAAAAACTGCGAAATTGTTAGCGTGAGAACGAAAAATATCGTCGAGAAAATGAATTTTCGTTTACGACAAGCTAAAGTAATAGAAAAAGTCAGTAAAGAACGGACGTTACGAAAATTTGACAAAATTTCGTTACGAATTACGAAAAAATACGAAAAATGGAAACTCTCGTTAATTATCGTAAAAAAATTAAAAAAATTATGATAAAAATCGTAATTTTCATGATATTACGAATAAATTCCACGAATATCGATAACGATCGGATCGTTTCGACGGAGTGCGCGACTATCCATGCCCGCTTGGCGTTCTCGTCGGTAACCAGAAGGACTCTCTCGCGTCGAGAGCCCGAGAGTGCCACAAGCCGCCCTCCGCTCTCTCGTTTTCCACGTGCTCCATTAATCCAGTTCGTTCGATTTGTGTAGCGCGTGTTGCTCAACGGAACGAATCGAAGGATTTCGATTATAATGGAAATAATAATAATAATAATAATATGAGCCATAACTCTAATAACGATAATAATAATAATAATATTAATAATAATAATCACAACGTTTCTTTGTTTTTTTTTGTTTTTGTTTTTTTCAGTACAGATTCATTATTCGCCGAGATAGAAAATCAGAGTTCTCGCGTATATATGCTGCAATAGTCGTGCAACAGGGGAGAGAGAAAGATTGCAACGGGCGTAGGATAAAACTATATTTCACTCCTTTGACTCGTCGTGCACGAGCACGAGAAGTGCTATTCTTTATTTTTACTTCTTGTTAAAAACGAAACAAAAAATCGAGCGTCCGCGTGGGGTAATTGGAGGAACTCTCTCTCTCTCTCTCTCTCTATCTATCTATCTATCTATCTCCCTCTCTCTCTCTCTCTCTCTCTCTGTCTCTCTCCTTCTTGGTTCTGTCGTCTATAAAACCACTCCTAGAGGAGGTATGATATTAGTGTGGGCAACGGCAGCAGTAAGCAGCGGCAGCCCCGGGGAAATTGTGTCAGCTGGACGCAGCTGCAAACGCAACGAGCGACGGGAGCTCTCAGACTTTATACATATATATATGTATGTGTGTGTGTGTGTGTGTGTGTGTGTGTGTGTGTGTGTGTGTGTGTGTGTGTGTGTGTGTGTGTGTATGTTCGTTATTATATAGAGACTCTGGGTTCTTACATTGGCAGAGACGAGTCTCTAGTCGAGACTTTACTGCCTGAGCGTTGCTCTCCCTCTCTCTTTTTCTGCGCTGACTACGATGATTATTATCATCATTATGCGAGGATGATGATGATACGAGAAAAGTTCACGCGCCCTCGCGACCCACTGGATGATTGATCATCGACGGAAACGCGTTCTATACGTATATACAGACAAGCGTATATATATATTTATATTTATATATACATGTCGGAGCGTCTAGACAGCTGCATAGTTTTGTCAATGAATTAAAATACCTTTTTTTTTTGTTGTTTGATTTCTTGTGTTCTTCCGACCACGATTTTTACTCTCGTTTTTTACGCTCGTGTAGTTTTAATTGGAAATTCCTAGAGATCGGGAACACGAGACTAAATCGACTCGTTTATTATAATACGAATTTTGTTATTTCTTGAATAAAAACAAAAAAAAAATAAAAATAAAGCATAATTTAAGAGGAAAAAGAAAGAACAGTAATCTTCGAATCGAAGCACGAAGACATTTCCGATTAAAAAAACGAAAAGATACAAATATTTCGAACATGCGAAATTCAATTTTCACAATTTCGCAGCAAAATATATAAAGACCAATTTGCGAATCGTCCAAACAAAACTAAAAATTCAAACGAACGTCCACGCGCAAATTCTCATCGTTCGTACGTTCAAACGCTGTAATAACCGGGAGTCTTTACTAAAAAAAAAAAAAAACATACAAAGTTTTCCCAGACACGTGAAATTAAAATTTCACGGTATATAGAGAGAGAGAGAGAGATGGTTTGAGGGGGACGTACAATTTAAATACTAATAATCGTAATTGCTGGTATTAGTGGCGCATAACTAATACTGGAAGGCTGAAATGGTCGTGGTGTGGCTCGTGGGCTAGGCCTCGTCGGTATTGATCCAGCAACCGAGCGTCAGGCGCAGCTAACGCACACACACACACGTAGGCAGCCTTGTGTGTATGAAATCGTGTAGGTTGAGGCTCTAGAGTACAACTATATACCTATATATATATATATATATACATGTATATATGTATAACTCTATATATATGTATATATGTATATATATGTAATATAGTCTTCCCCGAGTTCCCGTTGCATTTCAACGTTTCGTCGCGAGGATCGTAGTACGAGAAGTACCGGCTAGTAGTGGTAGGTAGTACACCATTACCCATTGCCCGTAGTCGCAGCGAGAGACTCTCGGCACACCGGAAATTGACAAATCGCCGCCAGGCAATGCCCGTGTTCTCTCGCTCTTTCCTATTCCCCGATATCGTGAGTGTATATGTATATATATGTATATAAATATGTAGGTGTGTGTGTGGGTGTGTGTGTGTGTGTGTGTGTGTGGGTGTGTGTGGGTGTGTGTGTGTGTGTGTGTGTGTGTGTGCGCGCGCGCGCCCGCGTGTGTTTGTGCGTGTTTACGTATATCTGCATCCCTTCTATGGTGGCTGTCGTCGCGTTTCCCAAAAAACTACCCTGGCCTGGTACATCGACCCTTGGCTCTTCGCAGTGATTTTAGCCTTTTGTACCCAATTTTTCCCCCCCTAAGAGTCAAGAAATAATCGATGTAACTGGAAGAAAAGAAAGTTTTACGAACGATGATTTTCTTTTTCGAACGAAGGAAAATTTTTGAAAACAAAGAAGAAATTAATTTTTTCGATAATGAAAAATTGTAATAATCATTAATTTTATATTTATAATGTTGGAGTTTTTTCCCCTCTTTATTCTGCGCGATAACGACGAAAGTGAAATCAATCGCAAAATCGTGATAAATATCGCGGCCGAGCGAGCGAGAGAGCCCATTGCGCGTATGTAAGAAATAATTACGAAAGTAGAATCGTATCGCGTGAAAAATTTGCAACGCGAAGTGCACGCGCCGAGATTATAAAGAAAATAAAAAGAAATATTGAATAAAATGAAGGAAAAAGGGGTGGGGAAACAAAAAAAACATTCGGAGCGCCTCGACATTGCGATTTAGTTGCGTCAGAGCGCAAAACGCGAAACGACGAGGTTGTTTCGAGTCCGCGAGGGTAAAAAAAAATTACAAAAAGAAAAAGAACGAAAATAAGCTTACCGCGCAAGAAAATTAATGACTTTTGTGTGTCAAGATACAAAAAAAACCGTTCGATCGAACGTGACGAAATATGATTAAAAAATGAAATAAAATCAATCCCATTCGTTGATAATAATATTTCTCTGTTTTCTTTTTTTCATTTACAATCTTTTTTCTTTCTTTTCGATAACCCTTCGTTACAAAAATTTGCTCGAATTTGAATTAAAGCAAAAAAGAAATGTAAATGTACGAGCAAAAATTTTCACGCGCGTTCTATTAAAAAATTCATTTATCCGTGTATAGAGAAAGAGAGAGAGAGAGAGAGAGAGAGAGAGAGAGAGAGAGAGAGAGAGAGAGAGAGAGAGAGAGAGAGAGAGAGAGAGAGAGAGAGAGAGAAGCATGTCGCGTCATCGCCGAGAGATGCCGAGAGAATTGCATTCGCGAGTCAGGCGAAACGACGCTAAGAACGAGAGTGTGCGAGCGAGCGAGCGAGAAAGAAAAAGAGAGAGAGAGAGACAGACAGACGGAGAGAAATAGAGAAGTATAACTATATAATAGGTGTATATAAAACGACTAGCCTAGCCCAGGCTATTATGCAGCATTGAGAACGAGCCACGGTCGCTCGAGCTCCTCTCTCGGCATCGCACGAGAGAGGAGCTTTCTAACGTCGATTGCAAAACGTTCGTAACGGTTGCCCACCACCACCACCACCACCACCACCACCACCACCATCACCACACCACCACCGTCGTCGTCGTCGTTTCGCGAACGAGTCTCAAGAACGCCGGCGTATAGTCGGTTCATGGGAAACCCTCCTTCGCCCTCCATCGCCCTCCTCCCACCTCCGACCAACCCCCCGAGACCCCTTCGCCCTCTCACCGACGAGTCGTTCTTTTCTCTCGCGGACTTGTCTTCCCTCGCTCCCTCGCACATATTCTGCACGATCTAATACCCACCGGTCCGACTGCAACGCTGCATCACCTCTTTCTCTCTCTCTCTCTCTCTCTCTCTCTCTCTCTCTTTCAAACGCCGCTGCGAACCGCCTCCGCCACCCCCGCAAAACTCTTACGAAGCCGAGCTAATAAGAACCACCGGGGGCCTCGAGGAATCTTTCTCTACGCCCAATCTCTCTCTCTCTCTCTCTCTCTCTGTCTCTTGTGCGAAAAAGAAAGGGCAAACCTATACGTTCTAATGAAACACAAAAATTATTTCTATTTTTATTCTGATTTTATTTCTTTTATTATTATCAATATTATTATTATTATTATTATTGTAGCTTTTTTTTTATTTCACTACCTGTTCGATCGATAAATCGTGAAACGTGAATGAACTATCAGATTAGAAGGGACACGATCGTTCATTCAGCAAAAAGCTGAATGTTTCTCGTTATCGATCAAAGAAGAGAGAGAGAGAGAGAGAGACATACACAAACACACACACAGAAGGTTTAACGAGAAAGATGATAAAAATATACGGTCGTTGAATTATCGTTGCTATTGTTGTTATTATCGATAAAATTCCAATAACGGATATATCGTTTATTTATCGCGGGACTTCGGCCGAGAGAACGTCCAACGGACTTGGCGACGATTAGCGTGGGAATATAAACTTACGCTCCTAAGGTGGTAAAACATCACGCGTACATACATATATATATATAAGTTATTTATACGGGTCTAGTTACGAGTAAACGAGTAAATTTAAACGAGTAAATTTAAACTCGTTGGATAAACATTATTACGAGAAAATTGTGTGCGTACTAAAAAGGTAAATTAGCCCGTTAAGGATACGATAACAGTCGTGACGACGGGAGTAATAATAATTATACGAAGGAAAAGTTGACGCGTGGTTGACCATCGTCAATGTCGTTGTCGTCGACGTTACGTTAACGTCGTCGTGCGAAAAAGAAAATCGTCCGTCACTTACCCTCCCTCCCTCCCTCCCGTGCCCTTAAATTCTGACTTCGCGGAAAGTTTCGCGACAATTTAACGCGATTTAAATCGAGGGAGACCTCGTTATTCGCAGAATCGTACGCGAGACGAGAGGGAGAGGTCGTGGATAATGACGAAGCTCGTTCGCGAATATTTTACGCAATCGTTGTAATGGAGAGAAAATCGCGCTTTTGATACGCGATACGTAACTTCGTACGTGTTCTTACAATTGCTTGGCTATGTAATGGCCCGTGAGATTAGTGTGTGTTTTTTTTTTCTTTTTTTTTTCGTTCGGGAGTAATAAACGAAAAACGATCTCGACGTCGCACGAAATTCCCACACGTGGGAGAATTTTTTAAGGATTTACCGGATGCAGAATAACTTTTAAAAAAAATTCAATTTCATTCGT
Organism: Netelia inedita; assembly: GCA_964017225.1. Lineage (NCBI taxonomy): Eukaryota > Metazoa > Arthropoda > Insecta > Hymenoptera > Ichneumonidae > Netelia > Netelia inedita. The sequence goes on from OZ024923.1 coordinate 35,332,265, forward strand.
CTCCAGTTTTTTCAATAATTAATTAAAATTTAGTAATCAAACGATATAAAAATATCGATAAAATCCAGAAAATTTGTGTGTTTTGAGTAATTTTTCGAAAAAATGTTTACGCCAGTGAAATGTGATTAAAAATTAAAAATGAATTGTTATACGATGAAAAATAATTCAAAATATAATATGGAGCGTTTTAAATTCGAACGAGGTCGATAAAAATCGCGATTCTTAACAAAGAGAGATTGAATAAAAATGCGCGAGCGTCTCGAATCTGTTCGTACGTTAAGTATAAATATACTTACGAGTTGCATATTCATCGGGATATGCACGACGTTCGAACTCGAGTGATTGAGCAACGACGGTTTAGCGCTCGACGGTGCTGACAACACACTTTGCCCCGTGAGTAATGTAATTATGGAGGATGCGTCATAATTAAGAAGCTTCGATCGTTACAGTCGTAATAACACGTATACACGTGTATATATATGTTTTTTGGAGCAACGAGAAAACGTGCATCGAGTCGAGCGCGTTGCGAAATGTTCGTTTTACGAAACATATATTTCGTGCTCTTTCGACAAACCAAACGAGTTCGAATATTTCCTTCTCTTTCTCTTAATTTCCTCATGAACAAAATATTTGTCTCGAATTCGTGAAATTCCCCAAACAGAAAGAATTCGCGCAACAACGAAAAATTAAACGCTTTACGTTGTTAAAATAACGAGAAAAAAAAAAAAAAAAAAAAAAAAAGTTGACGAAAAGTTGATTTTAAGATGAAAGATTGAGTTTCGCGGGTTCGAGAAGATGAAAAAAATTAAAAGTGTCTCGGAGCTTTGGGGGAACGCCGCGAGAGTGCCCGGGCCCCGGCGGCGGCGTCGCTCGTCGTACCCCTCCGGAGTGTTGTTTCATTCACGAATTTCACTTTCACGGTCACGGCCACGAGGCGCGACGTCGACCGATCGAGTTCGTGCGGGTCTTTACGAGAGTCTCTCTCTCTCTCTGTAGTACGTAATGCGGTATAAATATATATATATATAGCAAAACGTGTCGGTGGCCTCCGTTCGATCGCGAGAGACACACGAGACAGGGGACGAGTTCGTCTTTCCTCCGCGACAGCAGCGTAGAAGGAACGAGACGACGAAAGAGAGAAGAAAAAAAAGGGTAAAAGGGCAAAGCCCGAAAAGAAACCGAAAGAAAAAAGATCAAGCGAAAAGAAAACATAATGGAAGCGGAGTTAAGACAAAAAGGTCCTCGGCACCCGCGCGATTATGAATATAGTATACGCGTGTAATGAGAGAGCGCCAAGGCGCGCGAGCCCCAAAGTCGTAAAAATAATTATGCATAATCTGAACGTGAGGGAGCGCGCGCGCGAGGTGCAGCCCGCTGCATGGGCGCGATGACTCGCCCCACGAGCGTTGCAGTTCTCTCGTCGACCGCAACGATCGGTGTAATGCAACATTTATATACACGCAAATATATATATATATATATATATATATGTGTGTGTTTGTATTTATATCGTCACGTGGCTGCCGGTGTTCGAGAGATTTTTTTTTTTTTTCTTCATCGTTTTTATTATTATTTTTTTTTCGTCAACGAGAAAAAAGAAATACGAAATTAGAAATAAAAGATTAATTTCAAAAAAAGACCTATTATTATTATTATTATTATTGTTGTTGTTGTTGTTGTTGTTGTCGTAATTATTTTGCGTTTTAGTAACGAACGAGAGTGGCTAATGTGTGTATGTTTTTTTGCACGCGATAATCGAGACAATCGCACGGGACACGGTGAGTGAAATAATCGAAGGCGATAGGACGAGCGAGGCATTCCACCTTAAACACCTGCACAGGCACTCCTCCGTTCTCGTTATTCATTCTATTCCCTCCCTCCCCCCCCCCACTCTCTCTCTCTCTATGTCTCGCTCGACCTGGTCGTGCGAGAAAAAGGAAAGCGCGAAGGAGAAGAGACAAAACGAAAGAGAGAGAGAGACAAAATTTAAAAAAAAAGAGGTAAAAAAAGAACAACAGCTCGGTTAAAGCGTTATAGCGATTCGATTATGTGTATCGCGTACGCGAGAGAACCAATGCAACAACGTTTGTGTCTACCGACAATAACTGAACCGTAAAACATGTATATATAACATATATACAAATGTATATATATATATATATATATATAAAATAGTGACCGGGGACTATCTCGAAACGGACATTACATAAAGCATTTGTGGCCCCGATAGAGTCGGGAGAGGGTTGGGCGGAGGGGTCGAGAGGAGAGACACGGAAGATTAGCAGCTACGATTGTCTCTCCGTTCCCTGCTTCGTGAACGCAAATTATTGCACCGAAGGTTTTTGCCTCGCGAGCTCAACGAGAAAACAAAGGACAACAACAACAACAAAAAAAACCCAAAAACTCCAAATTCCGATAATATAATAAAATTCCCCCAAAAAATTAGAAGTTAAAAAAACAACAAAATAATAAATTGCATTAATTTTTCGCGATAAACAAGAGAAAAATAATAAATTTGCTCGAAATAAAAATGTAAAAAAAACGAAAATACGTTTTGTAAAACGTTTTTGTTTACGCAAAGGCGATGTAGAGGGTAACAAGAAAAAAAAAAAAAAAAAAAAAAAAAAGTGAACGAAAAGAAAAGAAAAGAAGAAGAAAAAAATAGTGGAGCCGCGAGATGGCTCGTTTCCACGGGCTCTCTCTATTCGACGCCCTCGAAACTCGGGGAACGTTATATACGCCTCCTCGTCGTTCGAGACGGACGAGGAGAGAGCAAGAGAGAGAGAGCAAGAGAGAGAGAGAGAAGCGACGGAACGGCGAAGCGCACCAGTATTACATATATACACACGTATATATCTATACACACATATACAGAGGTACTCTGTCTCTCTTTTCGACCCTCCGACTCATGCGTTCCTCTCCTCTGGGATCCTCCACTGGGGAATTCTCGCGAGTTTCTCTTCCCTCTGCCTCTCGTTCGTTCGCGGCTTCTCTCTCGCTTCGTACTATACACCGTATATACATATATATACATATACGCTGAGAGAGAGAGAGGGAGAGGATGGGGCGAGAGTGCAAGCAAGAGGGATCGACACGCTGCGAACCGTGCGTGCTTGTGCCGAGAGATACCTCGCTTTATTATATATATATAGATATATACATATATATATATATATATATACGTACAGTGCATCACTACAGGTTTAAATACACACAGAGATATATATATATATATATACACGTATATATACATATATGTGTGTGTGGGTATGCACGGGATGTACGTGCACATCGTGAGCGTATATAGTGTACGTTCTGTACTACACCCGAGCGACAAGGCAACTGCACGCATCCGTGTACCATCCGTCGCGTAACTACGCGGTGCAACGACCTCGACGCCTCTGGCTTGCCCCGTCGCGTTGCCGAACCGTCCGTCGTTCCTCGTCGTCGAACTACAACTCTACGTATATCTGTATTTATATATTTATGTGTGTGTGTGTGTGTGTGTTTATAGGTGTATAGGCCGAGTACTCTGGGATAGATAATGGAAAAAGACTTTTTTGTCTTCCATTTTCCTTTTGGCTGTTACCGGAAATGACGCGAGGGACGAAGATTGAGAGAGAGAGAGAGAGAGAGAGAGAGAGAGCGAGAGACGTGGAAATATTTCGGCCGACGGACGAGGGCGTTTCTTCGTGCTTTAACGATTTCTTTTTTTTCGCGAGGTTATCTCTCGCTTCGAAATTATCGCCCATCTGTTTTGTACTTACGCGTCGCACGAACGAGGACACGACGAGTTAGTGGCAACTGGATGTTTCAATTTTTGCGCGAATCGGTCAATTTCGCGTCGACGAGAATCGAAGAATTTTCAAAATTTGTATTCGTAGGCTTTGATCTGTGTGTATGAAAGGAAACAACGATTTATGGAAAAAAAAAGAATTAAATTCTACGAAGAATTCGCCTGGTTATCGTTGGAAGAAGATTCGTCGAGGTTTTTTCCGCCATTTTGTTGTTCTAACCTCACCTTGACGCGTCTAACCTCATCCGAGCGTTCCTAACCTCGTTTTAACGTTCTTCTCGTTAAGCCATTCATTTCCGCGTCTCGTTCTCCGAAAAGGAGTACTGCGCGTCGGTGCACGCCGAAATCTAACTCAACGAATAATATATCTATGTATATCGTACACTGCGCCTCTTTCCGTCTCACTCACCTGTCGGAGCTCTCGGAGCTATCGTATCGATCGGCGCACCGCTTCTTGCCGCAGGGCCCAACGAGGGTGTCCTCGGCCATTCTGATCTGTCCCTTGAAGGGACTCCCGAGCCTGGCAACAACAACCCCGTCGTCGATCTCTCGTTCGGCCATCTCCTCCTTTCTCGTCGTCATCGTCGTCGTCGACGTTGTCGTCGTCGTCATCACCGTTTCGGCTTGCATCGCGCCGTTCTTTCGGCGCAACACTAAATCCTCCTCGTCGTCGTCTTCCTCGTCTTCGTCGTCGTCGTCGTCGTCACCGTCGCCGTCGTTGTCGTCGTCGTCGTCGTCACGGTCTTCGTCGTCGTCGTCGTCGTCGTCGTCGTCGTGGTATTGGTCGTCTCGCACTTTTACAACACGATAAACACTCGACGAGCGTTCCCGAACGAAATCCAAACTCGAAACTCGCACTTTATCGTCAATATTGTGAAAATCACGCACAGACACGCCTATTCGATCATCGAGGACACTACGAGACTTAAGATTATTATTACTAATACACCTTTCGACTAGGAGAACCGTGCTCCTTGTAGTCGGGCTCCTGAGGTCGCTCGTATCGTCGTTTTTCTCACTTTCGTTACGATAACCTCGCTCGTACTCACGACACTCGCGCTCTTCGTCATAATTCGTCTCGTCCTCGTCGTCGCCTTTCTCGTCGTTGCTATTTCGTTTCTTCTCTCTCGTTTCATTATCCACACACGCTATTTCGCTATTCCGTTCACCGTTCTCACCACACGGAGCACAGTTCACCAAAACATCGGCAGCGGCACGCGTGCGAACGAGTGCAACTACCGCCGCTTCGTCGCGCGACGAAAACTCGACGCGTACACCATCACAATCACTCGCCGGCCTAACCTCCTCGCCGTAAACCACTACGCCACTCTCGGCACTTTGCACGGCTTTAAAGTCGTTGTTGTTGTTCTCGCGACACGTAAGTTCGTGAAAAACAGCATCACTCGTCTCAAAACCGGCGGCAATTTGGGCTGCTGTTGTCGCAACGTCGAAACGCACGCTCTCTCCGTACCGCAAACGATCCTCACTTGCCGCCGGCTCGAGGAGCGATACCACTGCTGCTGGCTCGCTCGCAGCGCCCGCTACCTCCTTCAACCCTACCCCCACCATGCGACGCGCAGGCACCTTCTCCTTCTCCTCCGGCTTAGCCGCCCCTACCGCTTCTTCCTCCTCGCGTACGTCTTCTTCCTCCTCCTCCTCCACGACCACCACTACTACTTTCGCGGCTACGTCACATCGGCTCTCGTTGTTTTCGTTATTATCATTATTACGTGAATCGTCACAGGCGCAGCACCGAGCGACATCGTCGCGCCTCCTATCGTCGCTCGCGTCACCGATTACAGCTGCACTACGTCGCCGATGAGACGTCGACGTTGACGTAGTCGACGTCGATGGCGTTACTGGTCGTGCCGCTACTGCCGCCGCCGCCGCCGTCGTTGTCGTTGTTTTCTTCGTCAGACTCGTATCTAGCGTGCACAAACACCACCCACCGTTCTCATCATCATCATCGTTGCACGAGTCCACGAGGTTTTTGTGCCTTTCTCGTGATACGCGAGTATCATCGACTTTGATGATGCTTCTTTCGCCGATGCTTTTACTACTGTAGCACAGGTCGGCGGCCGCGGCTTCGTTCGCCGATCGACCGTCTGCCATTTTGCTCGGCGAATATTATATATGTATACAAACACTCGACCTGTTTTTTTTCTCTTGTTTTTCTAACTTGCAGCAGAGCGATACAAAAGTACAGACTCTCTTTGTGAACGAGAGAGCATGCAAAGTTGCCGAGTTTGTCGACACTGTTTACCTCCTTTGTCACGTGCTGCAAGTTGATCCTCGTACTCCCGTTACATAAACATATATGTATTTTTTTACACAAGACGCTCACATTATTATTACCTGAGAATGATACACACGTCGAGCGAGAAACAATCGAAATCGTCGCACTAACACCCGCCAATACAGTCTCGTTCTCTATCGTACGCTTTTCCGACTCTAATCCTTTTTTTTAATTTATGTTTCCGTCATCCTCCGCGCCGCTTGCCGCGCGCGGCGCTGCTGGTCGTTCTACACAACAAATTCTTTGGTCAGTCCTTGTCAGGACTCGACTATCACTTTTTCTCACTGAATCCTTCGATTTTTTTTATCTATCGCTGTTCATCTCTTATCGTTCATCCTTTCACTCATCCTCCAACTGGAATCGCGCGTTTTCACTGTCCAACGACGACGATCACTCACGTTGTGTGTGCGTGCACGGACGCTCACCCCGCGTTTACAAAGTGTGCGCGTCTGTACGAACGCACGAGCCGGCGCGTTGCTACCACCACGAACGATTGCGCGCGACTCACGAGTTACCACGGCCCGACGAACTTTACACAACACATGCGCGGGTATCGCCGACGAGGTACCGTGCGTGTTCGTATCGTACATTTGTTCGTGTTGGCTCGCACGAGAATAGTCGAAAATGCACGAGTGCACACACGAGACCACCGACTGTTACTGACGAGAGGGGAGGATTTCGGAACTGGCAATGGCGCTCGTGACATTCACGTGCGGCAAGGGAAGGTTAGGTTCGATTCTGTTACCGGCGCTACTATCCGTCGGTAATAAAGAGAGCGACATTGCTCCCCGATGGTAATCTTATCAACCTGGGCCGATAAGGTCATGATCTATAAATGATTACCGTTAAACGAAACTTCTTTTTACGGAATTACAAAGATCGAACTCACTATTACCGACGGTGAGTAACTATAATGAACGAATTCAAACGCCTCTAGAAGGGATTTGCTGATACCTCGATTGAAGCAAAGTTTTTTCCACCAGAAACTGCCACTTGGCGTCGCAACGGTCGATTTTTGACGTCACTCGAGATTGTATACGCCCCGTCGGCGGAGTCACGAGAACGTGACGCTCTGCGGTCTCTAATATTCACAACTCGGAGAATCGACCGATCGAATCCCACTCGAATAAATTTATATCTTTATTTTTTTTTATTGTTTCCTTACTTCTTGCATATAGATACTCTTTATTTTACATTAAAATTAACGAACAAAAATTAAGAAAAATCCCTAAAAGAATGAATTGTTATGGCTTATTAATTCATAATTCAAATATTAAAAATAATATATTTTTATAATTATATGAACTTATATTATGCGATTATTAACGTCCTTAGGATTATTATTATATTTGTCGAATCAGTAGGGTACAACAGTAGCAGCTCGGAAAAAGAGTCGGTACGAGCCTACCCAAGTGTATACCTCGCATTAGAAAAAGTGAGAAGGCACGCTTGCTCGTACGTGATTAGTGAGATAGTGTGGGAGGTATACGTGAACGTGTCTGGGTGACCTAACACATTCTTGTAGCGACACTAGCGACGCCAGTAACTGGGGTACCAAATTAAACTGGGGTACTCATCAATTTCTCGCTTCAATTCGATGCATGGGCCCCTCGATACGCGTCTGAATTCGTTGCTATAATCAACGAGAAACGATCGATTAAATTGCAATTCGTGGAAGCGACCATCGTCAATCGTTAAAGTTTTCTGCCTCGTGCAAAACATATAAATTCTATCGACGATAAATCAAAATCTCGGATAAAACTTTTCTTATAAAATCCTTCGATGTTAAAATCTTTGGCTGGTATTTCATCCCTTTCCCACAAACATTCGTCTCACCCGTCGATATTTATCAAATAAAATGAAAATTCGTTGCTATCCATTGGCATTTACCTCGCTCGAAAACCCCGTAGGAACGTGACGCAAGCGATTCATGCGAACGAATGCGTAGAATCACCATCGGTATTGAAAGTTTTACGTTCCTATCGGGGATCGATTCAACTCGAGCCATTTTTCCAGGATTATAAGCTCGGTCTCCGGACTATCGTCTGAAAACAGTCACACACACACAAATATAAATATATACATATTTAATGAGGAGCCGTGCATAAGCGCTCGAAGGCGCCTCCACGCTTTCTTATACGTAATGCAATTCGCGATATACGTAATGCGATATACATAGATATACGAAGTTTGCGCAGTCACTAGCCGAGAGGATGATCGCGAGGTCGTAGTGCGCGCGAAATTCACCATCTCGCTCCGGCTTTAACGTCCGGCTTTGTCGCGCGCATGCCCGTTTCTCGTTCACCCCCACCACCGTGCGTAGCTACGCGAGGATGTGCGAGAGAGGTATAGAGGTGATTGACCCGGCGTCCCTGTTGCCAGGACGACCCGATCCCGTGACGTCACGGGACAAACTCGGGTTTATGGGTGACCCACATTCCAAATATAGAAACCGACCTATACCTCTCGCTGTTTCTCTCCCATCCTACCGTTCCACCGTTCACCTTCCCCACTGCCGTCGTGTTAGCGTCGCTGCGGCCGACGACGCCACGCCGCGAGTCGATTCACTCCTCTCTGTCTCCGTGCGACTACCCTTATACCTCTCGCTCATTTTCTCTCTCTCTCTCTCTCTCTCTTCGCTCTCGCGTCAAATCGTCTATCTGAGATACGCTCACACTTTTTCCAAACTTTTTTCAAACGCATTTTTTTTTGTTGGCTTTCCCTCGTATACGATCGAATTATTTACTATCGAGACGTATCGATCGATATTTGATATTAATTTAATATTAACACATATCATCCGTAAAACTAAGATTTTCGTAACTGTATAAACGTTTCGTGCGATTGTTGAAAAACGGAAAATTATTTAAGCCCGGAATTATTGATCGCTGTAAAAACCCTCCAGGATTGGGGGGGATGAATCTGTAATGGACATTTTTGAATTTTCGAAGTAACGATGAATTTTGCAGGAGCAACAAAAAAGCCAAATCAGTTTTAAAAAACGTAAAAATAAAAAATAAACGTTTAAAAAGAATTTTCACATTTTTTTTCACAATTTAATAATAACCCACTTACGATGTAATAACGTTACTTTATATGCACAAAATCGTGCCACGTAATAATCACGAATGAATAAAACAAACGCGATTACCCTCAACCCCTAATTTCCCAGCAAATCACAAAAATTATCCAACCCTTAAAAAAAGAGAAAAAAAAAGAAAATAAAACTGTTCGTTTTTTCTTGTTTTTCGTGTCAACCAGCCTTTCCAAAATCTTCCCGTTTCACCGTCCGCTCTCTCGAGCGTAATTCCTATCGAGACGACCGCTTCCCATTCGTCCCTGACCACGGCCAATATTCTTCTCGAGCTTTTTCGCCCGTCTCGAAGAACTCGAGGAGAAGGGGTGGTTGCGTATGTCCTACCGTGCTTAGAGCTACCTCGAGGTCATAAATCTTAGGACTACGAGTGAGAGAGAGAAAGATCGGTCAATCGTTCCATCAATCTCGTCACAGAGAGCGGAGAAACGGCAGAGCCCGGTGGCGTCGATCAATCCTTCCGTCAGAAACCGACGGCCGGTTACCACCGGCAGAAGCACCGGTAGATGCAGAAGCAGCAGCAGCAGCAGCAGCAGCAGCAGCAGCAACGGCATAGCACCATCGCCAGCACCACGAACAGCCAGAAGCCGCGACAGGGTGCTACGACCTCGCGACCCAGTTCGCAACCGTCGTGACGTCATCCCCAACGTCATTGCCCGGGCGAATCTGGGTCGGGCAGACCCCGAGCTTCATATCCCAGTCCGGAGAGTGAAGAGAAGTCCAAAGAATCTATATACGTATTGATATATGTCGTGTATGGAGGAAGAAAGAAGAGTGTGTGTGTGAGAAAGAGAGAGAGAGAGAAAAGGGGGGGGGGGAGTGCAGGGCTATAAGGGATATACGCGAGGGATGGTTTATTGAGAAATTCCCGGTTCAAATTCGTCCTCGCGACGCGAATTTTTCTATACAATTTTTGTCACGAGTTAACGATACGAACGAGAATAAACTTTTGCTCGTCGACGATGATTTTACTACGGAGAAATGATTTTTTCGTTCATTATACGCGTCGATGGTCCAACGTGCGAACCAAAGAAAAATAAAAGGACGTATTTGAAAGGAGTTGCAAGATTTTTTATGTTTTTTTTTCTTGGGGGAGAACAAAAATCTAATTCCAAGGGAGTTCGCGAGAGTTCGCCTCGAATTTTATTTTATTCTCGTTGGATTAATTTTTATTGTGAGATCAACGATCTTTTCGTTTGAGAACTTTTTTATTAATTTCATCGATTGTTTTTTTTTATTGTCTTGAGTAAATTTAATGATTTTTATGAAAACGTTTCGGTGTTGATATACCTATATATATATATATCCGTGTATTTGGCCTTTTTCCCGTAACCAACAGCAGCCGAAGGCCATCGTCGCAGGCTCGACGTTCCGACGTTACATACGGGCCGAGACGGATAGAGGGAGAGAGAGAGAGAGAGAGAGAGCGAGAGAGAGAAAGAGACGACGCGATGAATTATTAATGGATCCCCGTTCTTATCGACCAAATAATCTCACTCTCGATTGGCCTTTATCATCGTCGATTATTCCAGGCTCGTTTCTGTCCAGGGTCATCGAAACCACATCGTCTAGTTTCAGTTTTTCTTTTCGTCTTAAAATAGAAATCATTCTTTCTTCTCCCCCCTCCTACACCCGCCTCGCCGTATCAACCGATTTTAATATGAATTTTTCTAATTTTCAAGACATTACCATAATCGTTGAACCACGTACGTATAATTATTTTTCCTTCGATAAACATATAACCCCTCGTTTTCCATCCTTTTCATCCCTCAAAAGAACCGAATGCACGAAATACATCGGCTACGACTCGCTTTTCTTTTTTCTTTCTTTTTTCTTTGCTTTTGTTTTCAGTTGAAGAAATCATACAAATTTACAAAGTTGACGAGTAATAAGCGACGTAAAAAGAAACGAAACGAAAAAACAGTAAACGAGAAACGGAAGAAAAAGAAAATTAATAAAAAAAAAGGAGAAAAAAAACGATCTTGCGAAAAAGTTCGTCGTGTGGCATACACGAAAGTCGAACGGTTAGCGCAGATCTCATGAATGGCCGCGTAATGTGAATGAAGCTCCAGTGACCTAGTTTTGCCGGGGCGCCCCTTTGGCTCTTCTACACCCTCCCCCACCCCTCCTTACCATCCTCCTACCCTTTCGCCCAGTTCCCATCCCTCCGGACCGTTCGCTCTCCGTACATATACCATAGCCTTTTACCTCTTCCCCCTCCCCCACCCCCCTCCCTCTTCTACCTCATCGTGTCCTAGGACGAGGGAGAGAGAGAGACGAAACAAGAGTGTCCTGGTGCAGGAGTTACGTCAGGAACAGGTTATCGACTGTATTCTGCTAGTAGCACCCTCGACAATTTCACCCCTTGTCCTCCACCCTCATACCCCCGCACCCCTTATCGAAGGAATATTAATCCAACGAATCGATCAATTGTCCTTCGAACATCGACACGATCTCTCACACTCAACTCGAACGTGATAAAAAATATGGAAAAAGAAAAACAAACAAATAAAGCCCATGGACGTTTCGTTCCAAAATTCATCCCTCACGTTCCACGAGTTTGGACAATTTTCGAAAATGTGTCGATATTTCGACGTACTTAACGAGTTGGAAAAATTTGTTAAAGAAAACAAAGAAAAAAAGGTGCGTTCGATCGAACGTGAAGAGAGAGGGAGAGAGAGAGAGAACGAAGAGATTCCTCGAGATACGTGCGTGCGCTCCCGTTCCCAAATGTGAGCCAATTAGGGAAAATCAGGTGGCTGCGACCCACTTTTCGAAATTCACCCCCGACCTATACGCAAACTACGTCCACTCTACATACCTCCCCCCTCCCCACTCCCCCGTCCCTCTTCATCTATCTCATCGCTCCATCTCTCGATATTTCGCTGTCGTGCGTATGAGAAGATTTCATCGCACTACACACACACAAACACACACATACTCTGACGTACATACGTATACCATGAAAAAAAGACATATAGATACATGCAAGAGAGCGCGCGAAGCTCGGAGGATGAACGCGCTTCTCTCTCTCTCTCTCTCTCTCCCTCTCGTTCCCGCTCTATCTCCGTCTCTCTTGAGGTGGTCTTCGAATGACGTCATGGAACGCCGGGCGTCGAACCCCCGTCGCTGGGTGCATCGACCTGAAACCCCAGTTGCCTGCTGCTGCTGCTGCTGCCTAGCTAGGCGTCCCCGGCCTCGCAGCATCCACCGTTCTCTGTCTCTCTCTCTCTCCCTCTTTCTCTCTCTTGCACTATGTCGTTTTCTCTCTCTCTCTCTTTAGCACACACACACACACACACACACACACACACACACACACACACACACACACACACACACCCTATGTACGACTCTAGTGCTAGTGGTTGCCCTACCCTGGCGCGGTATGACGCGAAGAAGAGGATCTGTGCCGAGGACGTTTGCGAGGAGAGTGACTGAAGAGGAGAGGGTCTCGTATCGGTGACTATAGTCACCGGTAAAACGCGATCAAGCGCTCGCGCGCCATTTCGCGCGCATGCACGCATGCGCCCAAGAACGAACCGTGCGTGCACGCGTGCACGCGTGCGGTCGTGCGTGCGCGTGTCCCTGCTTGGCGAACTTTTTAGAGGATGAGAAAAACTAGCGAACGAGAGAGAGAGAGAGAGAGAAAGACCAAAGGGAGGGAGAGAGAGAGAGAAAGAGATAAACAAGGACGATATATGCAAGCAAACGAGAGGTGGGGTCGAGGGTCGAAGGTAGAGTGACGTAAAGGAAGAGAGGGAAAACTGGGTGAATGAGGCAGAGCCGATGCGAAATAGTCCGCGCTTGGTATTTTTGAAATCGTTGAATTAAGTCACTCGGTGGAGCTCGGGGGACGGGCTATCCGGGAAAAAGCTGCTTTCCCCTTTCTCCTCCTCCTCCTCCTCTTCCTCCACCCCCGCCCCTCCAACCAATATATCACCCATGTACGTGTCTACGTACTTTCGCATACATCGATACACAAACATACACACTATAGATCTATCGGCATTTTATCATTCGTAAATAAATCGAATCGAACGATCAAATAAATGTTTCTTACAATTCGTTCCAAACGATAATTTTTAATATCGATTAATGAATTTTTTCATAATGATTGTAAACGATAAATTTTATTATAAATGATTCTGAGTCTCAATGGCAAGCTTTTTTTCAAATTGTTTAACAATAATTCCCGATCCGTCGTGAATTAATCGTGAATTTTTGCGAGTGTCTTTTCGCGTCGTTTCGTCGATGGGTGGGAAGATAACGAGGGTTGAAATAAAGGGTTGGGTGACGAGGGAGAGGCGCGAGTACGTATTCAAGATTAGTTATACATGAATAAATAGATACGGTGACATTTAGTTGCGACCGGTGAGCGAGCCCAACGACAAAAGAGCGAAGGTATAAAGGGTGCTCGGAACGGTCGAAGGTTTAAGGTCGGATTATCGACGGAATTTTGGGATTCGATTAGCGGGGTAAGATCTCGGGACGAGACTCGAGAAGCGAGAGGCAGTAGAGGGTGGTCCGGGACGGGGGTGGAGGGGTGAGGGTTGAAGCGAGGCCGTGAGTTAATTTGTAGTAGCTGGGAAACGTGACGAGATCGCCAACCGATAATACCGGAAGTGTGAGAGAAAGAGAGAGAGGGGAAGACCCGTATAACCGCGATACGCGTATATAAAGTCGGATAAAGAAAGTGTCTCGCGAAGCTTATCGTCCGAAAATATCTTATCGATTATACAGCCGCGATGAAAATAACGCGATACTACGAGTATTTTTGGGTACGTGCTGAAACGAATACATTGAGACGAATTGACGACGAAACCTTGAACCGATATATCGAGCAGGTGTCTCGAATTCAACTCTATTATTATTATTTTTAATTCCGCCATTTTGATAATGGTGATATCGTTAATTGTTGAAAAAATGATTTTAAATCGATACTTAATTCTCATTTTTGTGTCGAAGGTTTTTTGAGTTAAAAAAAAATTGTTCGCTCGAGCGACGATGAAAATTTGTCAATCTCCCGAATTACATTTGATCGAATTAATATTTGAATTATATATATATATCGAATAAAATAAAAATTAACCCTTAATCCTCGACGATTTTTCGTAAGATGTCTCTGTCTCGAATAGAAATCGTTTTCTCGAGCTCTCTCTCGAACAAACGTAGACACCCCTGAATTACATTTCGCGAAATCAAACCGCGAATAATATTTTGGTAACGTCCTTGTTTTATTTGGAACAAGAAAAATGGTGAATTCCCTTCTTTTTTTACACATGGCGAGCGAACGAAGCGAGTTCACGTATGAGAGGAAGACGTGACAACGGGGAAAGAGGGTTTTGTAAAAAAAATAAAGAAAAAAATAAAGAAAGAATAAAAAACAAAAAAAATCGTAGAAGAAGGAAAAGGAGAAACAAGCCCCGAGGAAAACGAGGAAACATATAAAAGCAAGAGAGCCCCTGAACGGGCCACGTGGTGTGGCGCGCGCGGGACAATCAATGTCGTGACGTCATGCCGCGAGGAACCAATGAGATTCGAGCTCCATTCAACCCGCCAACCTCGGCCACCCCTATCCTTCCAGTGGAAACTCACCGAGTTCCGTCAGACTTTGTCCGACTGCAGTTCGGCCTCGACCACTGAAACGCGCGGTCGACGATACTCGAGCCGCGAGTCTCCTCTCTTTCTCTCTCTTTCTCTGACTCTTTTTCTCTCTATCTTTATCCCCATCTCGCGCATCGTCCATTCTCCTCGTAAGAAGGAAAAAAAAATTACTTTCATCACTTAAAATCTCACGTTTTCACGAGAAATAAATTTTCATCGCGTCCGATGTTTCTCTTAGAAACGACTGGTCGTCGAAACGCTTCGAAGTTTTGGCCAAAATCGAACGAAAAAAATTAAAAATAAAAATGGAATCTGGCTTCCACCCTCTTGTCGTTCCTGACAACAATAAAACATCCCTCCGAGTATTGCTTCGTACCATTGCTCTCTCGTAATAAAAAATTCATAATTTTCTGTTTTTTTTTTGTTTTGTTTTATTAATCGGTAAAAATTGTCCGGTACAAAAATTCGTGCGGTGTGTTCGTCGGCGAAAGGCTTCGGTGTGCGGAGAAGCGGAGAAAAAGAGTGACGAGGTTAAAAGAGGTAAGTAAGACATAAAAAAGATCAAAAATTTAAAAAAAAACATTAAAAAAGCAAAAATGGATAGAAGGGTTGAAGAATTCGACCATGAGTTACTCTGATCTCGTCGTCGTTTCGAGGTAAGTACTGCACAAATCTCGTTAACAAAAGAGTAACTCCAAAAAACACGTTTTTATCAAATTGAGTTAAAAGAACAAAAATTCTGCTTGGGGTGAAAAAATTTGAGAAATAATATTTCGATGCGAATCGAGTTATTTTTTGTTCTTAAGCCAGAGTTTTTGAGCGTATTTCGGGTAGGCGAGCACGTGGGAAAGCTTCGTGCCAGCCCAAACACACGCCCACACGTTTCGGTGAAATCCGCGTGTAGTTATATATCGCGACGAAAGGGAACGCGCTTCCTTTTCGTATTATTCCCTCGGCACGAATCTTCGGCCAGACTCCTTTTCCACCCTCCTCCCTCTCGTTCTCTTTCGCACACGTATAATCGTTGTTTTTATCTTTTCCAAGGAACGAACAATTTTTTCTGTCAAAAAAAGGTTTTCTTCATTTTTTAAAATAAAATCGTTTGATTATTTTTTCCATAAACTAAGAATCTCGATTTCATCAATATTCTCGTAATTTTTGGTCCAAGATCTTGCCCACGAACCGATAAAAATAGGCGTAGAACTTTTAGAGTTCGGGAAATAAAAGTTTTCGAAAAAAAAGAAAAATTTGTTTGTACAAACAGAAAAAAATCGAGATAAATCTGTGAATTATGAAATTAAAAATGTTCCACCCCCCTCGTTGAGAATGAAAGGCTAAATAAATCGATCTTTAAACTTCAACCCCTTTGAATCGTTTGCGATTTGCACTTTTTCCACGCGCTCGTTGAAAATCAACCCCTAATACAAAATCCACCGTTCAAACAAAGAAACAAAAATACAATCATTCCCCGAGTCCTTTCCATCCTTCCCTTACTATTTCTCGCTAAACGTAGCAAAATATCCAAGCAAGATCGTTCTTTTTGTTTCCCCTCGCGAGTGCCATTTTCCTCATTCCCCCGTGACACTCGCGTTTACGAACCGTCGTCTGGACGGCACTGTGGCCAATTTTCCTTGGCGGCCATTTAGCCTCGTTAATTGGGTCAAAATATGGTTCAAACCTTTGCCGTCTTCGACGCGTTCGGCTAGCGAGTCCCTCGCGTCCCTCTTGCAACAAACCCCCTTCCCACCCCCGTCGAGCTGCACACCCCGCAGGAATGCACGTCATGTCGTAGGGGGTGGGGAGGAGGTAGTGACGTCAGGAGAATGCGGACACCGGATTGGCCAGTCGCCCGCTGACGTCACAGCCTGATCGTTCGCTCTCTTTCTCGCTCTTTTACCCCTTTACCAACGAATATCTCTCTCTCTCTCTCTCTCTCTCTCTCTCTCTCTTGTTCCAACCCCTCTCTCGTCATCCAAAACCCTCATCCTCCTGCAAGTGTCCCCGTGTGCGTTCGCACTCGCTCGTATAAACCAGTACGTGTATAAAATACGTGGAAACAGCTAAAACGCCCCTCGCACCAAACTTACCAACCCCCTACCCTATCGTTCAACCACCACCGAGATAGATGAGTGCAACGAGGTTCAAAGTCCCACTTTTCCAAGGCTGCTCTCGCGGACCGCGAGGTCATCTCTCGTCATTGCGCGCATCTATCTCTCCTCCCTTCTTTCCATTTACACACATACATACATACATATATATGTATATATATATATAAAATATATATATATATTTTTTTCCTATCGAACAAATTCATTCGACGCGTTAAAATCTTTTCATTCATTCCATCGACATCCCTTATCAACCCTTATCTCCGTTCTTTCTTTTCTTCGTTTTTCCTACGGACGACGCGTTCGCAGGTGAGCGAGGGTGCTAAAAAATATGATTACTTGAATTGTCTGTACTGGGAGTTTTATTTTTTGTTTTTCGACTCTTTATTTTTTGTTCTTCAAGGGGTTGATTTATGGATGAGAATTTATAAGAATGGGGGATGATACGGGTTAACAACGTCCGAAGGGTCTCGGAGGTCGTCCTGGGGGTGGTTTTAAAAGGGTAGTTTTCTTTCCTCGTACCTCTTTCCCGGGAGAAAGGTTGTTTCTGGCTTTCTGTGTGTGTGTGTCTGCTTGTATCTGTGTGTGTGTGTGTGTGTGTGTGGAGGGTTGGGGATGCGATAGAGGCGGCAACGACGGCGCGTTCCATAAATAAAGCCCCATTGAGCAGGACCCCGATGGGGGATTGAGCAACATGACCCGGTGACCCGCATTCGCGTCATTCACAATCCTGACTTCCCTCTCTCTCTCTCTCTCTCTCCCACCCCTTTGGCATCTCTCTCGCAACCCTCCTCGACTTCTGGTCACTAGGCCGACGACGATGACGGAAGAGGGACCATAGAGGACTCGGTAGGCGATGTGTCAGTGTGTATTTGTGTGCCTGCACGTCTCTCTCGCTCTCTACACGTCTTCTCGCACAGTCGGAAAAATATTCGCAACGACGAGAGTTCATTTCGAAGAGAACGTAGCGTCGCTTACGTCGTGGAATTACAACAAAATCATTCGATCTTATCGGAAAATTCGATCGTCATTGAAGATTACCAACAATTTTATTTATTTTTTACCGAAAGAAATCAATTTGTTTAATTTTCATAAAATAAAATTTTGTTTAAGGGTTGGTGCTTCGTCGATAGGGAGTGATAGCGATAATACGGAAATAATTTTGAATTATTTGAACTCCGTTAACGATAAATCGTGATTAATAATTTTGTTTTCCATTTTTTTTGTCAGTTAACGATTTGCCACGTTAATAAAAAACGTCGAATAAAATTGTGATTTTTGGGTCGAGTCCGGACGTCGCGTTATAGTCAATGAAGTCGCGGTGTAGTCTCCACGCATCCAAGAATTCACTGCGTCCGGGAGGGTTGAGGGGGATGATACGAGGGGGGTTGTATCATAGTTGATCGTCACTATACCGAGATGCAGGGGGTTCGTATGGTGTGCGGTTGCCCGGCAACCAACCTGGGTCAATGGGGTATCCGTTCATATCGCGAGAAACTGGGTCAACCTACGAGATTTCCTTCGTTCATTCCCCAACCCCCTCTCTTGCTCTCTCTCTCACGATCCTCCCCTGCCTTTCGTTTATTCAACACCGGACTACCCTTCACTACGTGAATCCCCCTCGAACGTCTTTCACCTGTGCTTGCCTACGTACGGAATTTTATCAGTGACAATAACCACCCTCGAACTTGTGACATTTAACAACAACAAAATATTTAAACGTGAGCAAAAAAAATTGTAGACGACGTGATCTAAATTCTCGAGGAGTGATCCAAATATCTGTATACGCGAAGGTTGCCCTATTTATATACGCCACCCTCGTCACGCCGACGCGACGAACTCGTAATTTCTCGCGTATCAACGTCCTCCTTACGTCTTACACATCGATTATAATTAGGGGATGATCAAAAATTTCGAAAAGAAAACAATTAAAAATTCAAACGAGTCCAGAGAAAAGTATAGAATCGCTTACGATTTTTTAATCGTGATTTATTACCACTCCTATTATTTTAAAGTCATTATTAAATAATCAAAACGTAATTAAATCATCGATAAAAATTTGAGAAGTTTCGAAAAATATTGGAAAACGCTGTCAAATTTTGAAATCGTTCGTTCTCCTTCTCCTTCTATCCGTTGAATACTAAAATGTCCTGAAATATGTAAGACCTTGGATGCGAGGAACGCTATTTCCAGAATCTCAAGGGGGTTGGTGAGGTGGCGGTGGGTTGATTAATTCAGGAGCGAGGGAGTGAAAGCTCGAGGTGAATTATACTTTGTTATCCCGTTTTTCGCGGAGCGCGAGACAACAAGTGCCTTCAAAGCAGAGAGAGAGAGGTCGTTGTAGTGTAACGAGTCTGCGTTACCGATCGACGAGGGGTAGCAACCCCCCCTTCAACCCCAGTAAAAAAGTATCAACGGCAGGTTAAGAGTCGGACAGGTACGGTAGAGCGAGGATTCGATGAAAATACAGCGACAACGTTATTGACGGAGCACGAAACTCGAGAGTTGGCGACTTATCGACGCGTCGAAACAACCCTTAAACGTTTCCCCCAACGGCCAACTCGACCAGTCGCTCAAACACGAATTATTCGCGACTCTTCCTGATTTTTCGAAAATAAATTCGAGAACGAATCTTTAATTAAATAATTAATTCTAAAAATATTTACACTCATTTTTGCAAAATTGATAAAAATACCTCGGTTCGTATCGTTGCTTTTATTCAAGGATCTTCAAAATATCGATCATCCCGTGATCGAAAAAAATTATCATCGATAATAAAATTTATCGTTTTGTTGTTGTTTTTTATTATTCTCGTCGTTGAATAAGTTCGAGTTAAGAAAGAGAAAAGAAAAATGGTAAACGTCGTGTCTCTACGCCAATGTGACCGACATGGCTTCACCGTTGAGAGGGGGGTGGGTTTTGGGATTAATCCGGTTTGCCGTTGGAAGATTTTTTAAAAGGCTTCTTATGCAACTCTATATTGTGCGCGTGGCTCGTTGTCTTCTCTTGGCTCTTCTGGACTGTGAGCAAAGAGCGCTCGTACGTAACGCTCACGAATTCGTATTTCGAGATATGATATTTACGACGGTGAAACATAATCATCCCCCCCCCCCACCCCGATCTTTCCAAAATTACGATATCCAATTAATCAATTAATTTCCCAACCCAATCCATCCTACATCCCCTCAAAAAAGAATTATACAAATGTTCTAGCATGCCCGGACACTCGATCAACCCCTAAATCTCAGCCCATCGATAAACAAAACGAAAAAAATCATTTAAAATAAAAAAAATTTCAAAAATTATTCTAAAACATTTATTTTTACCACTCAGATGGTAAAAAAAAGTATTTCCACCCTCTTCAGTGTCACGCAACTGCAAATCTGACACTGCAGGCTGCCGTCCACGCACTGTATCGCGTAACGAATTCGTCGTTTTTTTTCGCACAGTGGCGTGGCCAAAGGTTCCTCTCTATACACGAATCGCTTAATTAATACGAACCAAGCTATCGAGTCGAGCTTGAATGAAAGGTAATGACATTTATCCTCCCCGTACGCTCTTTCGATACAGGAGAATAGCAGAAAATCAAGATGGCCGCGTCTTCACGAGACCGGAAGTCGATGAAGAAGCGGACGAAGAGGACGAAGAAGAAGGTCGAAGAGAACGAGCCGTTAATAAAGATAGGCAAGCCGTCTTATGTTTCTGACTTATTTCATTGTACCATTGCGATGTGAAATATGACATAAACTTAAGGTGGTTACCTATATGATCGTCGTTACCAATTACCAACGAAGACAACCCTCCGCAGTCTCCAACCAATCAATACAAAATCGCCATCGCTAACGACAACATTGAAAAAAAAAAGAAAACAAAAACTATTCATCACGTAAGTAAAAAAGATTTTCTTTTCATCCATCGAACCCTAAAAAATCGATCGATTCTCGAAACTCGAATATCTCTTTCGATTCGATTCGATCTCACCCCTCCGAATGAATATTAATAGACCGGATTCGTCATATCGTTCTAATTCAGTAGTAAGAAAAAGCGTCGAGACCGCCGTAACGCGGGACTGACCATGGAATGAAAGAGGACCAAGAATGAGAAAGTAACATCAAGAGAAAGAGAGAGAGAGAGAGAGAGAGAAACGAAGAAAAAAATAAATAAAAAGAATGGAGAGAAGCCGACTGCGGGGGTGCTAAGCCGAATCCTAAAAAGTGTCTACGAGCGAGAGCTTACTCGGCTACTGTTACCTTCGGCCGGGCGCAAAAGGGGCTCGGGGGTGCCACGTTTCGTTTCTTCTTTTTCTCCTCCTCCTCCTCCTCCTCCTCCTCCTCTATCCCTGCATCGGACTACTCGCATTCCACCCTTATTAGATTCGATCCGTGTACGTGTACGCTGCTTTTACCATCTATGTAAGTCCATTTGTTTTCTTTTCTTTTTTTTTCATATATATATATATATATGTATTTGTTCTTCATATGCGTGTCTGTTCATATGCAAAAGTCGAAGGGTTTGGAGGGAGGGAGGCGCAGGTTCTGTTTCACCCTGTCGTCTAGAGCCGGTATCTACCCCCAACGCACTTGCAACGAGTCACGTAAAGTATCGTTCGACGGCGTTCGACGACCTCGAGTTTTGTTGGGCCGACTTACAGAAATCGGATATCCGTCAGAATCTGACGGGATCGTCGACGTCCGATGGAAAAATCATTGTTTCGTACTTTTATTTTGTTTATTTTCGTATATTTTTTATTTATCATTCTTTCGAAAATCGATTGCTCGTAACGATCGTCGAGAAACGATTTTCGATGTAGATCATTGAATCGAATGGACGCTATGGAAATAGCGATGGAAATTTATTGTTCTTTTCGTTAATCATAGAGAATGAATATCAATAAATTCTGATAATTTTTAGAAAAATTGTTTTATCACGAGAGTATCGATTTTTTATTGTTTATAACGTATCGACATTGAGTCGATCGATTAGCGATCGATGAAAAATTGATCATTAATTTATATCGATATAAACAATTTATATCGATCGATTTACATGAATTCGATCAATCGATCGACTCGCCGTAAGAAATCGATCGATTGCCGATAATCGACTATCGACAATTTTGTGTTTTGTTCATGATTTTTTTTCGTCGATTCGACAAGTTGAACGATACATCAACGGAGATCAACTTTTCGAATACTATTCTTATCCGAATGATAAGTCGATGATAGATCTAAGAGAGACCGAGAGTATAATATTCGAGATATTTCACGATTTCCTACGTTACTGCCGATCGTTCGTTCGGCCTTCGCGATACGTATCGCACGATGAGCTTCACGTTTTTAAGGATTCATCCCCAGTATCGTTAAACACGAAATCGCGTTTCAAGTTCTCGTCTCGTTGGCGAACTTCGCGAGTTATGTAAAATCACAACGTAGATACTTTGTTTATTCAATTATTGAATTTATTTAATTTATTTAATGATTCCCGATATTAACTCGAATCGCGGATCAAATTCTTTACGATCGTGACGCGCTTCGTTTGGTTTCTAGTACGTGTTCTTACGTTTGCAATACGAACCGGTTGTCCATAATGCAGCATAATTATTTTGCCCTTATTTCAACGTGGCTATAGCTTTCTCGCGGGGGTGACCGGGGCTTGTGGAGTTTGCATCCCCCTATTGGCCGTAACGTTTCAAAGTCCCGACGCTATTGGCGGACGGATTAGATGACCACGTGGGGCTGAGGTATATAACAGGGGTTGAAGTGACATACCAAAGGCAGTTGTGCTGGGAACAGTGGATGGTAAAAGTGCTACGAGTACATATATTCCGGTTATATCGTTCATTTTTTCTTGTGCTACGTGGTGTAAGCTCAGAGAACAAAAAAAAAAACACCGGGACGAATCTCATAAAAGGAAGAAAAAAATCCAAACAACTAACAAACGGTCGAATTCCAAAATTACCCAACGCAGCGACGTACGATTCTTTCTTTTTCTTTTCAATTAAAAACAATAAAGTGTTCGTTTTCTTCACGAAAAGAAAGAAAAAAAGAAAATTAAAGTTAATATTTCAATCTCGGATACGAAATAACGTTTCGTCATTCCACCCATGTGTTCTTCACGAACGATTTATATATTAAAACAAATGTATTATCGATAGTACTCGTTGCAACGCGAGGCTTCTTATATAATTCATATAAAAACGTGGCAAATTTTGTTTTAGCAAAATCCTCGACCCGGTTCTTCGTTTGAGCTAGTTTCGTACCATTATGTACGAGCTTTTACATTGCTTATCAGTGGTACCGGAGTGACCGAAGGCCCTTACGTACGAGGGTCGCAAAGACAATGTCCTATATACGTACATATATATATATCTAATGAGAGCCCTAGCTAAGAACGAAACAGGTAGAGGCAACACCAGCTACTTCTAGCGTTATGTGTTTATTTTGCATATATATATATATATAGTAGGTCGAAGAAAATCGTACACCCTCGTCGCGTTTTGCCCCGAGATCGAAGTCGTTGAATTTTCCATAAGAAACGAACTGTCCCATTCGCGTTCTATAGCACCTTCGCGTATCCCATTTCCAACAGCTTTATACCTCTGGTGTTTCAACCTATCTTCCTTCTACACACGCGACGATACGATACATTCTCTTGTACGTATATGTATATGTGTATATTGTTTTTTCTTGTTCTTCCATATCGCAAGACTAGTCGAGGGAATAGTTTTCACCCTCGATGCACTGTAGTAACCGATCGTTTAATTTTACTTTTAACCCTCCCGGACGTTCGTCATCGTTATGTAGAATTTTTCATTACTTTCTCGTTTCGATTCTATTATTTTGTCGCTCGTTGTGCTTTTTTTGGTCTTTGTTTGATCGATAGTGTTTAAAAATTGATCGATGTGGCGTAGATCGAATGAATTTTTGATAAGAGTGTGATTAGAGCCAGCGACAGAGAGAACGAAAGGTTTGTAGTTTATGAACGATCGTGCGAGACTCGAGGTTTGAAAAAGATTGGAAAGAATTGTAATAGGTTCGATGATTGAAATAAATTTGATGCTTCTTGCGTGTTTTATCGTTCGTCGCTTGCGATAAGAGGAGGTCGTCACACCTGGGTACGGACGCGATGGTTAAGGGTGGCATTGAACCCCAATGCAGCTGCTGGCCACTGCACAAGATTAGACATGAGACTCTTGTGCGTGTGACAGCGGCTATGATGGGGCTTCCATTACGCAGCCTTAATTCCTACGTTGTACATATATATTCGAGGCTGATTCGTAACGCGATACACGTTACGAAGGAAGAACGAGAGAACGACAACGAAGAGAAACATTAGAAGATAACGGAAATCGTTCGACGATGTTTTCTATAACGGAGGTGAGCCCGAAGGCCCACCTGTACTGGGGTGGACTCGATCGCCTCTATGGAAAAAAAACTATCAATCACGAACTTTACAATTCTTGGCACAAGGGTTTTGACAATTTTTTTTTATTTTTAGCAAACGACGTACACGTTTCAAAGGACTAAAAGGTAAAACGAGGATTATCGGTTTAAACGTTTCCCACGAATTCTCTTTAATAATCAAGGATTTCCAATGTAAATATGTTTTTTTCATGAATTTTCCTCGGTCTCTGGAATATTATTAGTATTTTAGTTATCGCTGATTAGTTCGAGCACAGTAGATCCTTAAAATTCCTACAGATTTTCCGGATCGTGACGAGGCATCGTATAAAATGTATAATTCTTGTAATCGACCGAGGGAAAATTACGCGATTTGGAAACGAACGGTTATTTCGATTCATCGAGTCTCGCGGGTCGTTCGACGTAACGCTTCGGAGGCCAAGTAGTCGAGGTGGCTATATCGAGCGAGGAAAAGAAAAAGTTTACGCGATATGGCAACTTATCGCCTTCCCGTGGTCGACCCGTTTCGCCAAATCCATTATTTAACACAAGTCACGATAGTTCCATACCTCGAAAGTTCACGTGTCTTCCATCCGGTCGATTTTCCGTTTCAACGACTCACTACGGTCGCGTATCGCGGACATACTCATTAATCGGCAATGAGATTTAACGGAGAGTGTCCGAACCGACGGGCTATTCTCATTCGTGAATTCCAAACGTTTTTTTTTCTTTTTTTTCTTATATATTTTTAGACGCGAGACGATTATGAGTTAAATTTTAAAAGGCACGTTTTCTTGTTTTACGAAAAATATTTGTCACGAATAAATCGTAAACCCTGTTTATTGCGTACATTTTACGATATAACGTAGACATTAAAAAATATACATTTACGACCGACTCGAAAGGTTTAGAAATTTCCTTCGTTCGCTTCGACGCGATCGTGGAATTTCGGAGAATTTATATTACGAATTCGATATGTACGTGTACGAAATGTTTCGAGCCGCGATTTTTCGGACGTCGCTCGATCGTTCCGGTTTATCGAGAATGAAACGAGATTAACGCAATTATTCCCTAATACGAACGATCGTAGCTGTCGAGTCTCGATATATTAAATCGGTATGCAATCCTCACCGTCCTCGACGCACAGTATCGTCGTACCCTCGCGAAGATAGTGCGTCGCTATTATTTCCGGTGAGCGACAAGTCAATTCCAGACTCTCGATACACTCAACTCCGGAAATGTGACCTGAGAATAAACGTATCGCAAACAAATTGTAATACATTTTTTTTTTAAATTGATTTCTTCGTTTTTATATTAATGTATAAATCGTAAATCGAGAATTCTGTAAATTTACCTGAATGACGCGTACCCAATCTTTTTTCGCAAGATAAAATTTTCAACAGTTGCAAAGCTCTTCCTTCCATAAATTGAGGATCGACCCTTAACGATTGTTTCAGGTGATGAATCGCTCCGGTGTCGTTGCCTTTTGCGCGAAGCAAAGTGGCGTAAAGATAATTCGTCGTGGGCTTGAAAGAAGGATGTACAAGATTTCAATTATTTTTTGTATTATAGAAAATCATTCGTAAATGACGAATCTTGAGTGAAAATTGATATTTTTTAATATAATGTTTAATTTTTTATCGTTATTCTTTATAGACAGCGATTTATACCTCGACTGCATTTGTACGAAGAGCCTCTTTGGTGGTTCTCAGCGCCTCGTCGACGAATCCGAGCTTCTGACCGATCGAGGCGATCGCAACGAGAGGAACGTCGCGAAATTTCGCTGGCACGTTAGTCAGGGCTTGCTGAAGACAGTCGAGAGCGTTTCTCGGCTTGCCGTTTATGCGCCAGTGTAACGATGCCAGGACGGAGAGAACCCAGGGCGCAGCTACTTTCTGTCAATGATTTCTACGTATCACTAATGGACTAGAATTAAGGAACCGCGCGTAAGCCTAGACGTTTTATAAAAACTTGGAAATTCAACCGTTCATATAAATTTCAGTCTTCTAAGATCCAATATTTCGATAAACCACGAAGAAATTATTTCTAGCGTCGCAGACATCGTCCATGAAGAACACGCGACATTCATCGAGCTGTAAGTTCGCAACGACGATAATTCAAAAGAATAAAAATAATTAACCGCACGCTAATATCCATAAAATTGCGGAATTTCGTACATATCTTCTAATTTTTGTCTGATCAAAATAAAACATACTAGAAGGAAAATGCTCGATAAAAATTCCTTTGAAATTCAATTATTTTTTTTATGTTTTTAATGAATTTTCGTGTCTGGAGTAAAATTACTCCAAGTTATTGTCTCCACTCACCGCTTTCGTGGCAGTTAGAATTCTCTGCCCAATGTCGGCAAGTTCGGCGCCCTGTACCAAATCCGCGATGAAAGGAGCGAGACTCGTATCCGGAGAATTAACGTTATTACTCGCAGCGATCAACAACAACTGCGGTAAATTTTTCTGATCGTAAGTCTCGGGTGTCTGACAAGTCGGTGGATACCAGGGTAGCGAATGTTCCTTGCCAGGATCGATGCGTATGAGCTCGCTCACGAAAAGATGCGTCCTGCGTCATCGAACGAAATTAATCGTCGTTATTTGACAAAAGACGAAAAATAAATCTTTTTCGAAGGATTTTATTAATCGCTATTACTTACGCGTAGCCTTTATTTTCCGGTGGCAAATGCACGGGAACGTAACGTCTCGTGTCCTCGTTTATCGACGATTTACCGATACATTCCGATTCCTCGGGCCAATTTTTACCCTCGAACGGAGCTTTGCTCTTTTTTATGAGATAATTTTGATACTTCGGTCTTCTCGTCGGTCCCATGAAGACTGTGAAAAGTTCGGGGGCTACCTTGTCGATCGAGGCTTTCTTGGGGCTCGACGAACGTTCGTTTTTCCCTGAGTGAGAAGAAACTTCAGATCGCGGATATCGACATTAGTCCTATCCCACATTGAAGAAAATTCTAATTTTTCGGATATTTACGTTGAGGCGGCTCTGTACTCGTCATAGGATCGTTTATCTTTTCGACCTGATTCGCAAAGTTTTGCAACTGTTGCAGACACGTGCTAATGTCGGTCTGTAATATCTGACGACGTACACGATCCTCGAAACGTCCTTTACCAGCGAGAACCTCGCTAAAACGCTTCGCCCCGAGTTTCGCTAATAAAAATCTTATGGAATGATCGTCCCACATTTTTTCGAGCAATTTACCAAAATCCTCGACGTGATTCTGAAAGTCGCGCAATTCGTTCACAATTTCTTCCAGTGTCCTTGAAATATAAATAACACAATTCTAAGTTTCTTCTCGTTCAAAATTTACGTCCCTGAGTCAATCTCCATTGATTTATTTTGTTTTTTTTTTTCCAAGGGATTCTCTTACTTGTGCAAATTTATCATCGTGTTGTTCATTCGCTGATGACACAGTATGACGTGTTTCGCCTGCCTGGCTTGCTCCATCGTTGGCGCGATTCTCAACGAATTGTCGTAACACGACAAAGATCTATTGTAATCACCGAGAACGGCGTAAACGTGTCCTAGAGCGAG
This sequence comes from Netelia inedita, assembly GCA_964017225.1. Lineage (NCBI taxonomy): Eukaryota > Metazoa > Arthropoda > Insecta > Hymenoptera > Ichneumonidae > Netelia > Netelia inedita. The sequence continues at coordinate 35,360,124 of OZ024923.1, forward strand.
ATGCTGATGACTCTCGGTCGGAGCATGATCTATCGCTGTGTGCAAAACTATCGCCGCTTCCGCCGAATATTTCGCAGCGTGAAGAATTCCTCCGGTAGTTAGCAACGGTATATCGCGAAATTCCCTTCAAAAAATTCAAACGTTCGGGCCAAAATTACGATGAATTAAAAATAATTTTTATAATTATTTATAATTAATAACCTACCGCGGAGACGTAACGATAGCTCGTCTCGCGCATTCGAGGGCGTTGTAAGCATCTCCCCTGACTCGCCAATAAATCGCGGCAAGATTGAGATGAAGCCAAGAAGTGCTGTTGCGCAGCAGGCCGTGAGCTATCCGATGGCCATATTTGTGGAGATCGGTGCCAGGAGGCAAATGTTTCGATAAGCCTTCTTCCCGATGTTGTACGAGATTTTTTCGATTTTGCATCGCCTGCAACATTTTCTCCTGTAATTCGCCTCTTTGTTCTCCATCGTACTAGAATTTTTTAGCGTTTATACTGAAATTCTAGGCTCAAGCTTACACCGAGATGTTCGAAGGTATAAATGCTGAAATCTAGGGGAAATGTTTTCTTGCAATCGGGTACTTTCTTATTACCCTCGTTGGGAATACCGTCCAGTAGGTAATCCTGTTGTCTGTTTACAAAAACAAAGCGCTTTGGATGTAAAAAAAAATGCAACGCGTACGATAAAGCTCGTGGGGTAAAAGTTCTCGCGCGAGCTGACTCACGTTATGCCTTTTCGTCGACTACCGTCCGAAGCGACGCTCGTGTAAAAGTCAAACTCTTCGAGCTCCACCCCGGAACGTATACAATCCGGATTGGACGCGTGCAGCAACGCTTCCACATCGGCCATGGAATCGAGTATCGCCATTTGATCTTCGATGAACGGCTCTTTGGCAACGATTTTTTTACTAAGTTCTGAATACGTGTTAAGGCGTTTCTCTTGCTCCAAAAATGCTGGAAGATCGTACGGTCGACGCATTTCGTAGACCGAATAAAGCTACAAGCGGTGAGAATTTCTTTGAAATTTCGAAAAACATCGGTAAACGCGATAAACGCCCGTTGGTTGTAGAGCAAAAATTTGATAATAAAAGTTAAGCCATCGAGTGTTCAAGAATTCTAGCAGAAAGAAAACAAACCATATCTAACCTGTGACTGGATCCTGCCATTATCCGTTACGACCCAGTGGGTCGTAGCGGAGATCCCGAGTATAGCCTCGAAGAGCAACAGGAACATCCTGACCGATACGAATTTCGCCATCGTCTTTTTAGTTCCGTTTTATCTTCACTATTTTTTTGTTTACACTTGACACGTCTCGAGTAAGGAAAAAAATACACTAGTTCGCTGTTTCATCATAATCGGCATCTCTTTTTTGGTTTGAGAGAGCCACGCGAAAACGACGAGAGCAGCGCGCGAAAGCGTTTATACGCGGAACAACGCGACAGTATTCGTTTCTATGTTGCTCCGGACAAACGCTGAATCCTACACTCGATTAACTCGAGAGCTTTCTGCGACTGTTAACTACACTTTCGTTTCTATTATCTTTCTATTCCCTTACTACGTTTCGTCTATTTTTTGTTATCCATCGTTTCTCCAAAATCCGGAGAAATTCTAGTTTTCGATCAGCTGATTGCAACTGGAGTACTGCAGTATGCCTAGTGGACGCTTCGCGAACTATCGATGGCGTCCGTTCCACGAACACCTAAGAGATGGCGCTAGGTACGGTATAAAATTCAAACAATTATTTGATTAACCTTTTTTCACCTGTTTAATATATTTAATCATATTTATCGAAGTATTTCAATTGCATACATGCCGCGACACAAGATTGTGTAGCGGCTGGACTGAGCAAGATAATTCCACCATACTGCGTATACAATTTATCATTATAGGCACAACAAGCTCATAATCCATCATGTTTTTGACAAGTTTCGTCATTTCGGGCAATACGTGAAGCAAAACAAGACGCGTTACCATGCCAAAACGAAATAACACGAGCTATATAGATATATATATTAATGTTTTACTGCGCAGGTCGATTCGCGTCATGGTCTATTTCGCACTTATTAAAGAAGCAGACTACAGGAGTCCGTCAGCGTGCAGTGTGCTTTCAACGTGCCAATACAAAGTACGCGACTACACGCGTTATATCCTCGACTTTGCCGCAATCTTAATTAGATTCGTGTAATTAACACATAGGGACTAAATAACCAAAGAAAAATAGCAAAGACGTGTCAGGATGAATAGAACAAGGCAGAATTTTACTGCAGAGTGCGAGACAGCTATAAACAAGCAAATCAATATGGAATTACACGCTAGTTACGTTTACCTATCAATGGTAAGCTTCTTTGTTTTATGTACTCGGATTAAAAAATATAACAAAAAATTCGAAATTATTATTTTTTTTTCTTGTTTTCGAAGGCGTATTATTTCGATCGTCCAGATGTTGCTCTGCCGGGGCTGCGTAATTATTTCAAAAAAGCTTCTGACGAGGAACGCGAGCACGCGATGAAACTTTTGACATATCAGAACAAGAGAGGTGGAACTATCGTTCTCGAAGACATAAAGACACCTGCTAAGGGCGATTGGGGAACAGCCAAAGACGCGATGCTCGAGGCATTGAATCTAGAGAAAGTCGTCAATGCTGTAAGTTGCAATTATCTTTCGCTAATTTTTTCAATATGATACTAAATTATGAAAATGTCTTGAAAAATACGTCACAAAACTCTCGATATAAAATAATTAACAGGAACAATCAATTGTTTAAACAAATTACGATGTAATAAGTACAATAATTCGTACGAATGCCAGTATGAACGTACAACTGGTTCGTGTTCTACAAACATATTTTCAATCGGGGGTGTAACTCAGTGGTAGAGTGTCCGCTTCGCATGCGGAAAGTCCTGGGTTCAAATCCCAGCTCCTCCAACCATATTTTTTTTTTTTTTTTTTCTTTCGTCCAAAAGTCAACATTAATTCTTATCAGAAAATATACATCGATACAAAACGATTGTTATCTTTATCAACAATGTATTAAATAACAAACAAAACGATTGAATCTGTGCAGAGTCTGCTAGAGATTCATGCACTGGCCTCGACGCACAATGATCCCAATCTACTGGATTTCCTCGAGACGGAATACCTCCAAGAACAAGTGGATGCTATCAAAGAAATTTCCGATCACGTGACGAACCTCGAGAGAGTGGGCGAGGGTCTCGGGGTTTTCGTCTTTGACAAAGAGTTGAACGAGTAATTTCGGGTTATCGCGCGCTTATTAATCGGCTGCGAGTCGGGGATATTTACATTTGTCGCTTTAGCTGGTCAATTAAAATGCGATAAATGTCGGTGCACAAGCTTATCGTAATTATTAAAATTAACCGATATAAACAATTATTTATGCAATAATTGATACGACGATCGAATATAAACGATGCGCGTTTGTAACGTTCGCTACGAGTGTGATGACGGGTGATGATATTTTTAAAACAGTATTCGTACGTATTATATTGTATTCGTATTGACGATTGAATTTTGAGAAGCACCGATAAAGTCAATAAAACACATCTGATAGATAAACGACGGAAGAACAACGAACGAATCCTTCGATTCCCTCCTTGCGTATCGTATCGCACGAAAGAAGCCTCGGCGAACATAACCTCTTTGACAATTCGTCTTCCGAACAAATTAACGGAATTCCCCCCAGACATGATTTACAGATATTTAAGAATTATGCCCAGACGATTCGTTCGACATTGTCTACCTCGAAATACCACATGTGGCCTCGATTCACGTCGAAATAAATCCAATATCTCGAACATCGAGTCGTGCAGTGGAAAGCCAGAAAATTGGCCAACTGGGAGTAAAGCAAACTTCGACTTTCATCCGGAAATCGAAGCAATTTTCAATCAACAAGCCAATGCGGAGTTCAAAGCATTCTACTACTATCTCTCGATGGTTAGTTCATAATGGAATTTTAACGGGCGGAGGTGATAACGAGCATTAGGGCGGTATCAGTATGAAAAAAAAATAATCACAACGCAGGCGTCGTTCTTCGGTCGCGTCGACGTTGCTCTGCCCGGCTGCGAATCGTTTTTTACCCAAATGCACAAAGAGGAACACGAGCATGCACTTCGATGCTTGAATTATATTAAAATGAGAGGCGGAACGATCGATCTTTGTCCCATCGAGAGTCCCAACGATCAAGATTGGAATTGTCCATTACACGCGTTCAAAGTAAATCCATTTTATTCCGCGATGAAATATAAAATTGGCAAAATTTAATATCGTCTTTCAAGGCCGCGCTTCAGCTGGAAATCGAAATTACTGATAAACTGGTCAGTGCGAACACCGCGGCGACGAAGCACGGTGATATCAATGCCAGTGATTTTATTGTCACAAATTTCATGGACGATCAGATGAGGAGTATCAACGAAATAGCGAGATTCGTCACGGTATTGTCCGGTATCGGAGATCAGGGTCTAGCCAGATTTTTGTTCGACAAGGATCTGCTCGAAAATCACGTGTTGTCGAAATTTAACGTTTTAAACGGAAAAACGTCGTCTCGTCCAAAAAAGATACAATGAGCTGCCGAGTCAAGAATATTTTGCTATCGTGAAATTGTACCATTTTCTAATAAATATATTTTTTTAATTAATTAAATATTTTAATTGTGTTTGTTTTTTTTTGTCAAATATTAATATTACTAGCTATTTTATGGAATATCCCGTTCAAAATTCCCGCCAAATATGGTCACTTCGCATAGTGGAATATTTTTTACCGCCATCTCAATATTGGTAGGCGTGAACTTCCAAACCCCAACTCTCATCCCACTGTTTGATTTCATTCATCGTTTATTTCTGTGTCGAGTGTATCACAAACCTTAACCGTCGATTCGTATTCTCTATCGAATACTACGAAAGATTGTTTACTATTACGTGAAATACTGTATTATTGTTTATCATGAGTGGCAGAAGACGCGGTGCGGATTTCTCGCATTTACTGGAGTCTTACTGTAAGTAGCGATTAATTCAGGAAATATGAGTTTTACCTGATAAATACGAGACACGTAATACGACGCTCTTTCTTTCTTTCTTTTTTTCTAATTAAGAATAAGGTGTTCATAATAATTCTTTTCTTTTCATTCTACTGTACATTCGTTGCAATTACAGAAAAAACCTGCTTTCTTACATTACACACGTATTTTTTCAACATTGATAAATTTTACCGTCTAAATTCTCATGTTGATTAAAATCCATAAGAATAACATATCTTGTGGACCCAGTATCTATCTCTAGTCTTATAGATAAGAGTTTTATCTAAGTCCTCGAACAATCCGAACCATATAGATCGAGAAGCAAATGGTACAATTTTTATTTTTACTCCATCCTTTACGTCCAATAATTCAGAAAATAATAAATGTAAGAATTGGTAATTCGAAGAAATTTCGTTTCGTCGCGAATAAAAAACTATATGTAATTTTTCCGCAAGCTTTGCAAAGTTCTATAGCAATTTCACTATTTCTCAATATCTAAAAAAACGAATGTTTTGTAGGCAACGCATCAGACTGTAGGTCACATCTGCACAGAGCTGTGCAAGATCGACTCTCAGCTACAGAATCTGATGCGGATGCTGATCAAACGTACGCAGGAGACAGGAAGATAACTTCCAACAGTTCAAACTCGAATACCTCCGAGGCGAGCAGTTTTGAATCGCCGATACTAACGAGCCAATCGGTTAAACCAGAATCACAAAGGACGCCTTGTGGCGGCCTTTCGACCCCTAAGCAGAGGACGAACGCCGTTGCGAAAAAGATTTATCGTAAAACTCCGTTGAACATGTTCAAAAAGACTTTACAGGGAAATGACCAAGGGGATTTCCCTAGATCGCCTAGATCTCCGAAAAGTACACGAAAATTCGTGTATCGAGACAATTTTATCGACGAGCAGCCGTATAGTCTGCGGCGTATGGAGAATCGAGATGACCGTAGCTCCGGGGGTTCGGACGCCTCTGAACTGACGAGGGAGAAGAGCGAGCAGCAATTAGCTTCGTTGGACGACTCGTTATCTTTGAATTTCGAGACTTTCGACAGTCACCAGGCTTACACAGCTCAAGAACATGAGAAAACTAGATCTCCAGAGAGTCAGGAAGATTGCTATCACCTTAAAATTAGGATAGATCTTCCGAACGTTAAATACAGAGAAATTAATACAAATTTACAAACGGAAAGCCCAACGGCTTCAAAAACCCCAAAAACTCCTCGAAACAAATTGTTCGTTACACCGGGAAAGAACTCGTCGATAAAGACTCACAGTACCAAGCCTAAAACTTTCTTTCCCGGTATGGACGCTGACATACAACGAGACAAGTCGCAAAAAATCGTGAAAAGTCTTCACGCGCCTGGAATTTACAGACTTGGAACCGACGTCAACACCGTTGTCTCGCCGGTCAGCATGTACATCAGTGGCACGGATATAAAATTGATACAAAACGTTCAGTCTCGGAATAACGAGAAGCTACTGACTCCTAGCAAAGCGGCTACCTCCAAGGAAAAGCTCGCGTTTAAACTCTCTGCGAAGAATAAACCACCGTGGAACAGTCCACGAAAACATTGCCATTTTAGCCAGAAATCGGTAAAATTGTCTTGAACTATCTAATTATAGATTGAAATTAAGAAATTGGCAATTCTGAACTTTATTCTCGTTTTTAGGATTCCGAGTCACAGTCGGACGATAACGACGAGAACAAACGGGAGCCTGTTTTTGCGCTACCCAAAGCAGCGTACGAACTTCCAGCCCAAGTTCGCACGGTTCGTACCGAGTGTTTCGTTTTTTGGGTATACTTTGGAGGATGAGACTCGATTTTGATACAACCTGAACGTTTTTGTCTTTTTTTTTTTTTTTAACAGGTCGAACGGAGCCCGACGAACGTCGGTGGTGAGCGTATCCGAGGTTTACTGCGATCAATGCAGAATCGCCTCGTCATACGCCACGGGGAAAAGAGACACGGAAAATACGAGGACGCCGATGTACCCGAGAGCGTTAGCGATACGTCGATTCACGTTTTGAAATCGGCCGAAAAAACTAATTACATGAATCGACGGAAGTGAAGCAAGTTAAAGTTTACATATTTGATACGTTGACGATTTTTATAAGAGATATAAGAGAGGCAGAGGGGATATAAATGACGATTAGTTTATTCTCATTTTCATTTGTAAAAAAACACTTTCGAGTCTCGAGCGATTTTTTTAATGGGAAAAAATATAAATATATTCTCGTTTTTTGTATATTTACGAGATTTTCCGAGATTAATAAATATGAAGGAAAACAAACGCTCGTTCCTCGAGCGCGACTCCCCGAGTCGAAAATTCATCGGATGAAATAATTTTTTTAATGCAAGGATTCAGCGAGTCTCGAGCGATTTTTTTTTATGGGAAAAAATATGAATATATATTCTCGTTTTCTGTATATTTACGAGATTTTCCGCGATTAATAAATGTGAAGGAAAACAAACGCTCGTTTCTCGAGCGCGACTCTCAGAGTCGAAAATTCTTCACGAGAAATTATTCTTTTAATCCAAGGATTTCGGGCTCGAGTTTTCTTGAGATAGAAATATTTCCGAAATGCCAAACATTCCAAGATAACGAAGGGAGAGATCGATCGGAGCCTGAAATTGTAAAAACGATACCGAAAAGGCAGCTACTCGGTCGCGTTTGTGTTTCGGGCCTGTTGATTCGCTTGTATTTTTTTTTACATATATAAGTGTTAATGTCTCATAAATTTTATCGAATAAATCGTCTAAATGCGTTAAATTGCGTATTACGTTATTAACCCTTAAACCGCACAGTTCTGCTGCCGATCTATAACCACATATGGGGTCATATCGACCCCAGGCATTTTTCAAATCGTTGTATCTCGGTAAATATGCATTTTTTCAATTTCTTTGTAGAGACATTTTTTGCAGTACACGATCCATATTTTATGGGCCAAAAGTTATTTTTGGCCGAAAGTATAAATTAAATGCCAAAACATTCGTCCGAAGTGGGGGGCGGATACGATCGACGAAAGAAAACGCGCCGGTTCATATTGACCCGAAATGTAGTTTAAGGGTTAATTTCATCATCTTTTTTAATTGCACGCTTCGCGTATCGTAATAATACGGAGAATCGACGTTATTCGACGAATCAATTTACTTCCATCGTTCTTACACAATCTTGAGCAAACAAATTGCTACGTTACGTTTTATCAATGGCGTGTGCAAAAATTTTGCAGTGATCGAACACCGGGGACGGTTTAACGAACGCTAATGTCCAAGTCCGTGGAACAATGAAGAAGAACAATCGAGACGAACGATAACAACAAACAAAATGATCAACCGGATGGAACAGTCCCGAAGAATCAACGCGGAATCGACTCGAATAAATTTCCTCGACAATTTTCTCTTTCGCCGAATAGAAAGAGTTAAAGTTTCTCTTTATCAACGAAATAATAACGAGGCGGAAGTAGTAAATTCCATCGTTCCTCGAGTTGCACCGAGTACAATGAAGAAAACTCGAGAAAATGGCAACGAACCGACTTCGTTGCCGAAGATCGTGAGAATGAGTCACTCGATCGACGATCGTCGACGAGAGAGTGCCGTGCGGCAAACCTCGTCGTTACGGTCTCTTGCACCACGCTTTCGCTTATCGCGTCGGATAAGTAAAAAAAACAAATTTTATCAGGAACGTCGCACGTCGAGACGGCGCTTGGCTTCGAATCGTTACGAAAACACGAGAATTTGAAAATATCGATTGTTATTTTTGTTATACTTTCAACGAGGCGAGACCGAGCAACGATGTTTGACAAAAAAATCAGACTGTACAAGAAATAACGCGCGATCTCGTTTCCTGCACGATTTCCAATTTGTTCTTAATTTCCGATTTAATCATGCGGCAATGACGACGCATCTGATTTTCGTCGGACCTTCGCTGACCTCGTGACGATTATTCGCCTCGAGAACAACACGCTCCTGAACGGTGTGCAAAGTTTCAATGAATCGACCAATCGCGTCGCTTCGTATCGATACGAAACGCAAAAGCCTCGAGTGGAAGGTTGCGCATGGCACGCAGCTCTTCTCTCGTCCGTTGCACACGGTTGTTTCGTGCGGCACGACTCCGCCACGGAAATTAGAGGCGGGGAACGATCAATAAATTCAAGCACTGGCTCGACGACTGACCAAACACAGTTCAGAGACGTAACGAGCAAGTTATACTTCCTATCTACGACAGTTGTACATCTCCAAGAGTCAACAAAAATCACCGATAAGATGCCGGGCCCTAACTGTGACAAATGCAAAGGTAAGAATTCTAAAATCATTTTTTTTTAAATTCTCTTCGATCTCATGAATGTATAAAAAGCGTAAAATTCGTCGTTCTTAATTCTCATTTTGCACGAACGCCGGCAATGCGATTCGTTGACCGGTCGATTTTTCCATTGCGTCAATAATTATTTATTTATTTCGAACGATATTGAAGAACAGAATTCGATTCTCTACAAAATTGATTTCCGTGATTCGTGAAATTTTTATTCGTCGTCGAATTCGATCCTTAATTTACAAACTATTGATTATGAAATGTTTTGTAGATTGTAATGCATTTTATAATCGTACAATCGTTATTATTTTAAACGATGACTGAATTTGGATGAAATTAAAAATAGGAAGTGACCAAAAACCATGCATTCATCAAATCTTATTTGAGATCTTTTTATCTTTATGCCAGTCGTGAATGTCAATCCATCGTGATAAAACTAATGTTTTCATAACATCCCACGTATTCACGTCGGGCATTAGAGATCGTTAACTCTCATTTACGGGCTCGCCCAAAGTGTGCACAACGTCTGATGTGAGCAATTGATAAGTTAAGTGATCGGGAAGGGGAACCAGTCTGGCTTATCTGTTGCGTTCTAATTTATTCGATAATGTCCGATTGTGAACGATCCTTGATACGGCGTGCAATTACAAACGTTTTTTATCTTTTGAAATTGACGATTTATCTTTTATTTTCAGAGACCTGCAAGGACGGTTGCGACTGCGGTGACAACTGCAAGTGTTGCGACGGTTGCGGAGGTGAGAAATTCACGAAGAAATTTATGTTCTCAATGAAAGAATTTTATTTACGTTTTTCGTCTCGATATTGCGGAATTCGTTATCCTAACTTTCATTATTATGTTCAATTTTGTAGACAAGTGCTCCTGCAAGACCGGCGGCTCTTGCAATTGCAAGACATGCGGCTGCAAGTGAAATATTCTCGACCACGACATTCCTCGAACATGGCTTTAAACGCTTTTTTTTTTCAAATTAAAACGTAGATGATTGGAGCAGGGGACACAACAAAATTGTCGATTTCGTTAATTTATAACGTGTGTTTGTTTGGATTCAAAATGATCGCGATTAAATCGCAACAATGTATTAATTGTTTGTCTACGACGATAATGAAGAAAGTTATAATACAATAAAACACTACTGCAAAATGTAATTTTTCTTTCTTTTCTGTCTACGACGATAATGAAGAAAGTTATAATACAATAAAACAATACAGCAAAAATGTAATTTTTCTTTTGATTATTACCGAAATCAGAAAGTTGTCGTAATCTTACCTTATTGTTGTCATCTGCGATGGAAGATGGCGACGCCGGATCCTCATCATTTTCGTCGTGGGGAAAGTAGGGTTAGGTTCGAACTTACGATTAGTCCAGTTTCGTAGAGTTATGAATCATTTCATCGCAGCCATGACGTATACTTTTATATATACGAGTATATGCATCACTATTGTTTGTCTTTCTAAACTGTTCGATGATTTATTACCGGATACCAGCAGCGTTAAAAAAGTTTTCATTTATCTTCACTGACGCGGCAACAGGCCGTATTCAAAATTTGATCGTTCGATACGATACAATAAATACATTCTAAATAATGGGATTTCATCATCACGATCACAATTAACGATGTATGTCGATAAATTATAAACACATATATCGCGGATCGAAAGTTTCTTCTTGTGTTCCGCGCGCGGCGATTGTTATACTAATTCAAACTCATAGTTCGAGCAACGGCCACCACGATGAACAGCGCGGTGGCCACGATGGCAGCACCTACCGAGAGTGCAACTATAGTAGATGGCAGCACGTTTATCTCGTTTCTCTTTCGCGTACACGGTCATAAAGTCGGTGTTTTGCTCTGTTTCTTTTCATCCTTATCGCATATATAAACACACGATCATTATCGATGTCTATACGTTTGAAACGAACGCGGGAATCTGGCAGTCGTATATTAAAAGAATAACTTGAAATCACGTGAATCCAAGATGGCGGACATTCGATTGACGATCCAGCGTCCCTCATCGATCAAAACAAGTAAGATTCCACCCAGAATCTCTCGGCTCTCGCATGTCGGTGAGTTAATAATAATTAACGAATCACTGCTGCATTCAATAATAACAAAACGTGCATGCATTTATGTACGTATTTGTATTATAATCGAAATTCAAATTTTACATTTACTCACCTTTATGTTTAACCCTAAATATTGTCAATATATATATTTCAAGCATTAAACATAAAAGTAAGTAAAATGTATCAATGCCCAATTAAAATTACGATACAAATTAAAAACATTAGGCTTATAACTTTTGCTCGTTATCCACCGTAAGTTCTTCGTCCAGCAGCATTGTCAGTAGTTGTCTGGATATTCGAAAAGGGTCGGTTACTCGTTATAAAGTTAACACGGTCGTCCGAAGTGAAAATTAACTCTCGGCAAATTTTACTTACAACGCATAGTCTCCGACAGTCTCGTGTACGAGAATTACACTAATTAACAATTAAACAGTGACTCAATTTTCAGAAATACCTGCCGGAAGCTCCAGGAACGGATGTCATCCCTTTAATCGAATCTCCAATGGTTACACGTCGCAGCTACATTCGCATATTACAGCCACGGCCACCATCTCGTTGATTTCAATCAACTCAAATTAACGAATAATTCCAGTCAACGAAAATTCGTACTGAAAATTTAAAAAAAAACATCGGTTTTCGTTGTTCAACGACACGAGACATCTGGACAAATGGAATTTCGCCTCGATGTCGAACGTGTACCGCAATTTTAATGATATTCATTCGATTATCGGATTTTCATCCACGATCGGTCGAGTTCCACGAGACATTCAATTTTCTCGCGCTATATTTTCATATTACACGTTCGATTTATCATATTTATCCCAATATTTATGTAACTCGCAACGAGTCTACAAAATATTGCCATAGACCGATAGATAACTTTACAAAAAAAAAGTTGAAAACGATACGTCCTCGTTTTTCATCGCTCTATTTCTCGAAACTTCGCTTATCCCTTATACTTATTACGAGACTCTAGAGTCAGTGGGAACACGCGAGATCGTATTAACATTTTTTCCGACTAGAGAACGACTCTGGCATGCTTGCGTTCGTTCTCTCTTCCTCGCTCTCGTTCCAAAGTGATTTGTTGCTCGAAACGTGCTGTACGTAGCATTTTTCTTCTCTCGTACCTTTCCCCTTGTCCCAAGCTTTAATATTATCGCTCCTTCTTCCGTCGCATGTACTCCACTTGTATACTAACTCTTCCCACAAATCGTTCCACCCTTTTCTCGCGTACGATCAACGAAAAAATAAAATAAATAATAAACGGAACGAGAAATCAAATAAAAACCGGATAGACGATGATAAAATAAACAAAAATAAATATTCGTCACTCGTCTCGATTTTTGATATCGCGAAAATGCACGAGGATGATACTTTAAATATAAAACAAAAATAAAACAACATGCACAGAGCCATTAATCCATTCAGGAACGCGCAGTTACGCCGCGCGTCCTTTTCTCGTTGGAAAACTAATTTTCCGGCGTGAATCCGCGTTATCTTCCACGTCTCTCTCGTGTAGTATTCTCTCGCAGTGTTACAAGCACATTTTCATCTCCGTCGTCTCGTTCCTTGCTTCGTGCAATATGCACAGTACTGTAATCGCTCGTAGTTGTCGTAATAATCCTCTTAAATCTTAAAACGGGACATACCAACGTCGCGGAACCGGCAAGTATCACGTGGAAGAAATTAGGTATGTGTCCAGTTGGCGGACACGTGTGTGTCCTCCGTGATAGATAAAAAAGCTGTATGATAACAATTATAATAATGCATATCTCGTTATCACGTTTTAATGCGACGATGCTTACTTCGAGCTTTCTCTTCTCGCACCCTTGGCGTAATGATTCTTCTGCCGTGTGAAATAGAGCTCTTTCGAACGCGAGAATATTGCGGTCTGTCGCGTTACATTGCGATATTAAATTAGCGGTTGATTAGGCCGATAATGCGACTTGGATCCGGTCTTGATCCGATGTACTCAAGGAGGTCGAAAATCACGATAATTGAAAGGGCTGCGAGCACGGATTGGGTCGCAGGAGCATTTTTTTTTAAAGTTATGAACGTTTCGGTGATAAACTGTTTTTTTGCCAAATAATGAAAGGGGAAAATATTGTTTTAACTCGTTTTTTAGCATATCGGGATGTATATTGACTCCCTGCCCACAAGAAATAGATTAATTTATCACGAAAAAATCTAAAAACACTAAAAAAACAGTAAACTTTCTTTTTATCTCAGTCAGTCCGATCAATTTTCTACTCCAGCAAACTTTCGGGGGTTTAACTGTACCTGACACGTGTATTTTGCAATTTCCTCGTGCCCCAGGCTAGTGTAGACAGACGTCTATCTACACTGCACTAGGAGAATTAGATTACTCGAGCGAAGTGCGGATAGGAAAATACTAGCGAAAAGACTAAAAAGGCTTTGGTCCAAAAATAATCCGAAAGGACATACGTCGTAAACGATCGATACAAAGTAAAAAAAAAAAAACAAAAAACCTGAAAAAAAAGAAGTAAAAAAAAGGGAATTTTCCAACGTCAAATCCTCGAAATTGTCACCGCATCGTTGAATCTCACGTCGAAAAGACAAAAGTTAGGAAATCGACCGTTTCTCGTTTTGCGCTAACGCGTATTTATGTTTCGCGGGTTCCATCCACGCGTAAGGATTATTCGTGCGGTGTGGCTGTACCCAGGCGACGGAGCGAGGCCGAAAAGACGAGGGTCGGTCGTAGCCGAGTTCATTTGAACGTGGAAATACGTGATATACGCAGCTACGAACTGTCTCATCGAGAGAATACCGTCGCTTTTCCACCTTCCCGCATATATTATGCCCCGAGTCTTATGTAAGATATTTATACATACTGTATATTATATATACGTACGTATCATTTGATATTCGGGAGTGGGCGAGAGCTCGTTCGAAACAACAGAGAAAGAGAGAGAGAGAGAGAGAGGTGGAAGTGGAATCTCGCGAAAGTTAAATTGCTCGACTTAATCATGGAAAGACCGTCCCTTCGGGGACTTTCTCTACCAGCTTCTCATAAATAAATATATATATATGTATAAATTCATATACCATTAATGTCTATACGCGTTAAGAGGTCTGATTATAATAATAATGGAGAATAGTTTATCATCTCTCGCGATGGTAAGGGTTCGTTTTGTACGAATAAAAAACGAAATAAGAAGGTTTAACTCGTAACGCGACGTTGGGAAAATTTTATCCTACGTAACAAAAGTGAGCACGCTATTAATCCGTTTGCAAATGCAACGGTGATAATTTGTATCTCGTGAGAGGCCAAAGGGTCTTTCGCCTGACACGAAAACGCTTTGGCGTCAATCCAAACTCTCCCTTTGTGTTTTTTGTTTTTTATTTCTGTATATATTTCTCCTCCGTATCTTATTCTCGATAGATCTCTTTGTAAAGTTCGTTAAATTTTACCTTCGGGGAGTTACGAAGCTCTCGGAACTGATGTAACGATCACGAGACACGTAACTCACTCTGGAATTATCCTGATAGAAATTGTCGAGAGGAAAAGGGAAGTAAGAGAGAGACTGGAAATTCATATGAGTAAAGCAATAAAAAACAAAATGGTTCTCTGATTGAGAATTTTTTAAAAAATATTGATTTTTCAAAATGTTCAAAAATTAGTCAAATTTTGAAGTTAAATTTGACAAAATCGATTGGCTTGGGACGATGTCGAGTCGTGTCACACTTGCGTGTCGGCGAACGGAAACTCGTGTAAAAAATGGTAGGGAAAAAAAGAATCCTAGAGCGATAACGACCTGATCGTTTTCGACACCCTTTTCCGACCGGAAATACTCGGTAATCCGTGAAATCCGAGCGAGTGCTCGCTGAACGATTTATGACTCGGTCGAGAACGGGAGAGATGATTCGCGCGTATACAAACTCCTCTCCTATACGACTAATGTATTCGGTATATAGTTTCGTCTCGATACGATATAGATATACATATTAATACTTATGTATATACGTACGTACAGGACGACCCATTTTAGTTCATGGATGGAAATCGGTCGAGGAAACTTTGTCGTACGAAAAAGTGCGATAACTCCGTCATTTTTGGTGCTAGAAACGTTTCTTTTTTTTCGTTGTCTTCGTCTCGATCTCGTCTACAACGCTACGAAGAAAAAATTATAGATTCTCGGTTGAAAATTCGACAATGATCTTCGCACGATCTCGACTCTTCAACGGAAGAAAATGTCGACGCGAAAATTACGCGTCCCTCTCGAAGACATCAAACTTTTATAGAACGTTTCTTTTCCTACCATTTGACTTTATCGTCGCTCGGGAATAAATTAAAATGGTTCATCCTGTATATTTGTGTAAGTACGCGTATCGTACACGTGCCTTTGAATACGCTCGAAAATTCCCATCGAGTTCGTCGAAGCGGGGTCGTTCCAAGCTTCGGGAAACAGAACGTCGTCCATTTGCGCGTGCCTCGAATAATTTCACGAGTTTGAAAATATAGTTTAAATAACCGATAAATAATAGAGAACGAGTGAGAAACGCTTGAGAAAACGAATCTTATGACGAAAAGACGGTCACGTCCAGACAACGAAATTTATCGGATAATATTTTGCTTTTGAAGAAAAATAAAGAAAAACATAATAACATATATTGTCCCGATAACGATATAATTCGATTTGCCAATTGACTCGTTAATTTTACGAGAATTTTAACAATACCACGATTTTCTTTCTTTCCTCGTAATTTTCTTTATTTTCCTTTCGAGTCGTTCGTCACGCTCTCGTTGTTTCGTACGACGGTAAATTTTTTCCGTTCCATTTATCCAAGATAAATAATATCCTTGGTATTCCGGACGATATACGCCGGTGGCGAAAACGTCAGAGAAAGAAAAAAAAATATATATATAAGAGTAGAGAGGGAAGAATAGATTCTCCCCACTGCTTCTCGTATTTCCGAATTTCGACGCGTCCTAACGGGGCGAACCTTCGAAAATTGCGCACGACTCGTACGTACGAGAAATATGGATCAAGGCCAAAACGCTATTTGCCCTTCCGACTCGCTCGTCCTGCCAGAAGGATACGAAAGGACGTTCGACTCGTAACGACGAAACGAATCGATTCGCGGACACACCCACGTGTGTCCGTTGTTCGAACGCGTTCGTATTTTTCGTAGACGAGAATGCGCGACAAAAATAGTAACTAAAAAAAAAGAGAAAAAAGAAAACAACACGATCCTATCGTCGACTAGAAGTTATCGATCGAAGGACGACGAAGAGGTCCTATGCCCGAACTGACGAATCGATAGTTCTCCAACGAGTGACGAGAAAAACGAGAGACTTTCGAGGCGAGCGCGAATCATAAAAAGAAACGAAAGGAAATATTTTACCGGAAACGATCGAGAGGAAGCAGATCGCGAACGAGAAAAGTATTAAAAAAATGTCTTAATGGTTTTGCGCAAGAAGTCGAGTGGTTACGGTCAAAAAAATTGCGTCGCGTTGTCGCCAAGAGAAGAAACAAAATTGAATCTCCGTTCTTCGACTCGCAATTTTTTACCTCGTTCGTTTGAACATTGAAGCCAAATGTTTCTTCACGAATCACATTGTACAAAAGTTTTGCATCAACGTTTTTTAAGTTTTATGCCAAAGAGCAAAAAAAAACAACATAGATATATTTGGGGTAAGGTATTGCTTCGTGGGGGTTTACCAGTTAGTTGAGAGATAAGGACGTAATTCGAGAGATTTTCCGAGAGCGATAATGAAATAATTCTCGCGACAAGGCGAGAAAGAGGGAGTGGAGAGAAAGCTAGAGATTAGAGAAGAGCGAAAGAACGAGAAGGTCTCTGGTGGGATTCGAGATAGTTTTTTTTTCTTCTTTTTTGTCTTCTTTCTTTTTTACGAGAATCGCACCGAGCTTTTACCAACACGGGTTAGATTACTGGCGCGGAAAAGCTCTCGACTCGACTTCGTGGTTTTCCATTCGGGTTCTAATGAAAACGTCGCTTTTACAGCAAACGAACGAAAGACTGCTAAGAACGTTTTCGAATATTTCATTTTGTTCAAAACTTTTGAGGAACCTGGTTTATTTTTTTGGGGGGTGAAATAGGTCTTGCATAGTCGCGTACTCGACGAAATCTTGAAGTTATTTCGAGATTAAACAATAGAGTGGTCTTTTTTCGGGAAAAAAAAACATTTTTTGAAATTCGAAAATTTGATCAAAGAAAAATTTTTGTCGATTTAATTATTCGAGTTTCGTTGGTATTGGTGGAAAATAGTGACGTAGAGAATATCGAGGAGAGACCGAGGCGCGAATTGGAATTATTGGAAATTATTGGATTAATAATTTAAATCGAAATAATTATAGGACGGATAAGTTATCTGATCGCTGTGTGGAATTAAAGTCACGATCCTCGTTGCACAATTATTTCGATAGTCGGCTCGTTCCCCGGTCGGAAATAAATTAGATAAGAGAAAAGAAAGGAACAAAAGCTCGTAATTTTGTCGCGGTGGCCGCGCGGGACGATGTGAAAAATGCGGCTCGTTCGTCACCGATGAAACAAAGCAACGCGAGAACGAGTCTCGAAGGAGACAAGGCCGGTAGAGAGAAAAGCTTTTAATTCTATCGGGAAGCCAGAAGTAATTATTACCCACTTTATTTACTTGCCTTTTTCCCGTTTCGATTTCCCATACGCTCGTACGGTTTACTTTTTTTCTCGTCTTTTTGTTTTTTTTTGTTTTCTTTTTTAAATTAAATTTTATTTTTTTTCGTCGCTCGCTTTCACCGATAAAACGGTCCACCGAAAAATCCAACCGTCTCAGCCCGACTTTATTCTGGATTTTCCGGATAATCGCCCAAACATTCGTCGGGACAAAAAAAAGAAAAGCAAAAAGAAAAAACGGAAAAGCTCTTTATTCGTCGAAAGATTTTCGTATAATAATGTTGAACGTTTGCGCGAAGCTCGAAATTATCGACGATAAGAGTCGTATACAGGCCTGGCGAAGAACCACGAGATTCGTGAAGAAACGATTATTCGCCGCATTTCGTGCTGCGAAAAATATTTCAGATTTTTGAGTTTTTTTTGCATTGAAACATTTTTGTTTGTTTTCATTTTTTGTTTTCCATCGACGATTATTGCACGTCGATGAATTTTCAATTATACAAAGATGAATGCGCAGGCGGTTTATTTTTTCTTGACGCGTGAAAATCACTCGGGACGATTTTTTTTTATTCTTTTTTTTCTTTTTTTTTTGTTACGGTCAGACCCGTGTCTCACCGTAAATTTCGTTATCGCCTTCCCCGATCGCTCGGCATTTAGCCTGACCGTTTTTCGACTGCGTCACTATCGAGCACTTCTTCGCGTCGTACTTCGCGACTGAAGATTGATCGAAAGAATTTTTCGGGACTCGCAGGGTCGTCCCATCGTTTCGCTCGCAATTATTGTGATGATGATGATGATTTTCGTTCTCATCGTCTGGCAGTGTCGAGCGCAGTTCGTCCCTCGCGCTTTCCAACTGACACCTGCTGTTTATGTTCCAAAAAAAATAACAATACAAAAAAATTTCTTTAAATCCTTTTATATTTTATTTCGTCAATTTTTGGACAAAATTTAATTTAAAAAAAAAACGATTAATCGTTAGGGGTCTAAACATACCTGATTATTATTAATTTTAATCATTAATAAAATTATTCAGAATGGAAAATAAATTTTTTTAGACAGAATGAATTAATTAGCGAAAATTAATTTGAACAATTAGCCAAGAACGAGTTTGGGAATTAAGAAAAGAATGAAGAAAATCGTTGAAATACTCACTTGACGTTACGATTAATGTACACGCTCTGTACACGAACGATCTGCGCGTTACGAAACGAGCCACAGCGGCAAATGTTAATTTCCCTCATACTGCTTACATCCGCGTCCGTGTGAATGTGATGATTGGCCGGTGGTGAACAGCACAGGGTTTCTTTGAAAGCTCTTCTGTACTTGGCGCTCATGACGTTGTACAGTATTGGATTAATCGTTGTGCTGAAGTAGTACAGTGAGCCAGCCAGTGGATATAGCCACTCGTTTATCGACGCGAACGTATCGTTCTCGGCGTAAACGTATAGCAAACGTTGAATGTGAAAAGGCGCCCAGCATACGAAGAACGTTATGACTACCGCACCTGCGACAAACATGAATTTTCTATTTTTTGCAGGATTACAATATTAAACGAAAATATGAAATATTTTTTTCGACAGGGTGAATTGAAAAATATGCGACTCTATTATTTCCAAAAAATTCAAATTTGGCCATTTTTATTTTAGAACTGGTGTGATTTTAACGTAATTTTGTAAATTGGTCATAATTAATTTGGGAATAATACAAATTATGCGATGAATTAGAGAATATTTGATTATCGATTAAATTGGACAGATTTGGTTTCAAACTAATTTGATTTTACATCGATTTTTTTAATTAGTCACGATTAATTGTACGATTTTTAATCGTTTTAATTTTTGTGTTCTTTTAAATACAATTTTTGGACTTACTGAGCATTCTAATGATAGCTTTGCGAGATTGGGACGGTCTCGTTTCACCGTGAATCGTCCCATCAATTCTGTGTCCCAGTGTCGTGCTCTGTATCGCGATTCCCATGTGAACGTACAGCCACAATATTATGACCATGGGACCGAGGAAAAATATGAAACAGCTCATCTCGTAGAGTGGAAATTTTGGCATATTCAGCATCGCGCAGACCGCGGAATTTTTCGAGACGTGGCCCGAGCCTGTGGGCAATGAAACAAATATAATTCATATTTTAAAACGAACTCGCGCGAGCCTCCCCTTCGGCGAGTGGAAAAAAGGGGATGACTTTGTGCAAAGCTCCTACGTCGTCTCGCGAACAATTTACGACGTACATTTTTTTACCTTCTTTGAAAAATAAGAACGAACGAAAGACGAGACAGTACTAACGAAATTATTTTCGATCGAATGAAAATTTGCTTGAAAATTTGTTTTTTTAGTTTTTTGTTTAATCACTATTCGAATATTCGACTCACGGGCTGGCCATTCGACGTAATTGACCTCGGTGTACCAGTAAAATGGTGTAGCAAAAATCAATGCGACGATCCAGGCTGCCACGATGATGAATATGTGTCGCTTTAGGCCACTCATGACGTACAGACGCAAGGGATGACAAATCGCTAAGTACCTCTCCAACGAGAATGCGACTATCGTTAATACTGATACGTAAGAAGACCTTGAAAGACATATATTTCGTGGGGGTGTATGACGAGCGTTTACAACTCCCAGTCGTGATATTTTTTTTTCACTTTTTTTTTGTTTTTCTTATATCGTTACTTCGATCAATTCGCAATCGATAATATCTTCGTTCCTATAATCAATATGTACTCACATTTCGGAGACGAAGGCTCGTCCTTTGCAAACGATCAGACCCAGCTCCCAGGGATATTGTTGCCAGAAGACCCAAAGCTCGTTAGGCAAGCCTGAGGAAATATATTGATTTTCAAAAGGGCTTATCCCCGAATAAATAATCAGCTGAAAACGAATCTGCGTAAGATCGAAGATAAATAATGGACGAAACGTGTCGTTTCGATAATTTGCTCGATCGATGAAGTACGAGCGTTTCGACGCTTTAATGAAATTCGTGCTCGTGCTTCGATCGTTTGTTCTCGTAATTATTGTAATTATTGTATAATACATTTATTATATTTGAGAAAAGAAAACAATTTTTTTTAAATTAGCAAACATTTTTTTTAAATTATAATTTTTATCGTTGGTTTTATCGCTCGAAAATTCCCACGGATTTCCCGAAAGGGCTATCGTATAAATGATCAATATCTCTGCCTCGAGTCATTCTGTAAAATACTGACATAAATTGCTCTTCCGTTGAAAAATGCTCGTTCATTTAATTTTAAAAAATCAACAAAGAAATCATAACATGGAATCGATTGCATTTTTTATAATCCATTCATGACACTTTGTCTTTCCGTAAATTCGTTAGTTACGATAATTTGTGAAATTTGGGCAAGTTGTTTTCGAAACTCGTGCGAGTCGAGTACGAACGTTTATTACGCGTTGGTAACGCTTATACGAAAAGTTTCGACGCAAGTTGCTTATCGCGAGTGTTACTCGAAGTTTCACGATCATTCTCGGTAAAAACCATTCGATATCGTAGAATCTGCATGTAAACGAGGATGGGAGTTGACAAAAGTGGAACGATCGTTGGAAAAATAAATGAGACAATTTCGAGCGAACGTCGAAGCGTAACTCGAGAGTCATGGCTAAGAATAACGAGAGGTTAACGAGACCTTCGCACTTGCAGCATTGATCATTCGGGGGATTGTCGCGAGACGTGAATATAAAACTTTGTCGAAGAAATAGAAAGATAGACAAAGGCGAAAGTAGCTGACGAGGATCTCGCTGATCTCGAATTTTCTACCCTTCTGAGATAAATTGAACGGTAATATTTTTTGTTACCGTCACCTTTGTCTTTCGCGATGTTTTTCCCTTCTTTGACCGTTGGGGTAACAAACGATCGAGAGAGAGAGAGAGGCAGAGAGACAGAAAACCGAACGGCTGAAATAACGGACCGTGGCTATCGTGGTGATTACACGGACGAGCTTAAAGACGAACGAAGGGAAAGAGAACAAGATGGAATAAAAATAAAATAAAGTAAAAATAGGGTCCTTATGTATTTTCTTATATTTTTGTTAACGACAGTATTATCGCTTAAACCGTGAAATTCAGTAAATTTTATATTTTCGAAAATTATTTTTGTTTTTCGACGTTTTATATTTTTATGCTTTTATCATTTGATCATTTTTCACTGCTGTCGTAAATGGTCGAATTGTTTAGCGTTCGAAAATTTTCGGGTTTGGTCGGCATTTCTAGGTGATAATCATCGTAATATATCGTTTTGTCGATCTCTCGGGAGCTTTTTTGGGGTTCGGAGGGTTGCGCACGTGAAAGCGCAGTGTGTTAACTCTGCGTCAAGCTCAGCAGGACAGTTGATAAATTTCCTCGTTTCGCGAGCTGGGTCAACATTTTCGTGGATCGCATATCTATATTACGTATTACGATCTCGGGCACAAAATCCCAAACAGCGTCTCTCCCTCTCTCTCTTTCTCTTTCTCACTGTTCTTCCCTCCATCCCTCTTTCTCTCTCTCTCTCTCCCTCTCTCTCTCAGTTCGCTAAGGTCGCGAAACAGCAGTAAAACTTTTGGCTACGAGTTCGCATAATGTCCCTGTGTCGCCAGAGCGACCACGACCATGACGAGATGCGACGATTACGTGCAGGAAAATTGATATGTACGACTCCCACGCGATAGTCGATTTTCTCGTTCGAGGGGGTGAAAACTTAACAGTGTGAAATGATTTTTTTTCGATATGAAAATTTATAGATTTTATGTACAGTATTCAGCAAGCGAGTTGTTTATAATATTGTTCTATTTATTTAAATAGATTTAGGTCGGTCAAAGGTGAAAGGAATTAATTGAGATATTTTTCAGGATGATTTTATTTGACTTTGAAATTTTTATTGTCCACCCTCAAATACGAAAGTTTGCAAGGTTAATACTAATCGCAGCAATGATACAAATTGAACATAAGGGATTTCTCGTGATTAGAATCATGTATAGAAATAGAGAGAAGGGAATGATGGTTATATATGTAGAATTTGTCGAGGATATAGCGCGCACTTCCCACGGACTATAAATCGTCCCACGATTCTCGTGCTCTTTGTCCTCCCTCGTACCTATTGGACTGAGTATGCCCACAGCTGTTGAAATTCGTAAGCCGGTTCAATACGGAATGAAGGTATTATCAGCGGTAGTGTTGGCAGAACGAGCCAAATCATACGATAAAGGAAACGAAAGTGATTATTCAGTAGTTTAACCCGGTTTTAGTCGGACATTGAGTAGACGCAGTGTTTCTAGCTTTTTAGCGTTTAAAAAGTATGACAATGTGATAATTACGATGCTTTTACAATCGTTAATTAAACGCATTAGAATATGTATAATTAAATAGGAATGGAAAATAAAATTGTGGAGAAGAAATCTAGTAGTATAATCTCACTTAGGTCAGACAGCGGAGTCAGCAGGTAACAATCTCTAATGATTTCCAACCGATTCGTCCTTAATTCGATTCTTTATCTACAGATTCAAAAATAATGTACCAAATTAATTTAAATTTTCGCGTAATGACTGAGAAAATAGAATCCAGTAGTACAACCCTATAATAATCAGGCGATCAGCATTTCATGTCAAAAAATTCCAAAAAATCCCTTTCTTTTTTAATTACTCCGCAATTATTCTACGATTTTTATATTTTCTATACTTCGACACACCGAGAAAAGAATCCCTTTGCCCTAAATATATTTGAGGTTCAGCCAGAGAGATTCGCACAACGCGGTGTGAAAGAACGAGAATTTCGTTCACGCACGTCTCCACCCGGATTACTCGAGATTGTGGGCCAAGCCTGGTTTCCTTTGGGATTGTAGAGCGAGGTACGGGAGGCACCGGATATTGTCGAAACATCGTAGGCTCCAGGGATTTCGGGCTATTTCCGGGCTAACGTACAACGAGGAAATAGAATTAAGGTTCGGGTCAGTCAGACGCGTCGGATCGCTCGTGTTCCCGTAATTGTTAATTACGTAGCGAACGCGTCGACTAACAATGAGAACTACGTGCCAAGTAAACACGTATGATGTAACCATAAACAAACGCGTAAATAAAATCAACATTTTTTGATTTTGAATTTTTGACCGAATTTTTCAATTTTATGTTGTTGGTTTTTTAAAATTCTCTTAAGCCATCGTCGGGAAATTCTGTCGTCCATTCCTTCACTAAAATCCTGGTCGCTTCAACGTGCCGAGAGAGCGAGAGAAATCTTAGTATCATCCCTTACGATCGTTAATTATCATTGCCGAAGTGGATAGCGAAAGTTACGAGGCAGACGAGAGAAGGCTGACGCGTACGTGAGACGCGTACCGCATTAGGCGCCTATCGTATTTCGCAAAATGAGCAAACATCCCCCTCGTATTTTCCTCGGAACGTTGGAAGCTTGGAAAGCCGAGAGCGCGAGCCGAGAAATCAACCCTCTTGATTATCGCTCCATCTCGTCTCGTAATGTTCAGACATATATAGAAACGTAACACACGCATATATGTATATGTAAGACGGATGAGAAGACGAGAGACTGATCCCCTCGTCTCGTCAGTCATCCCAAATGGTTCGATGCATTCCTACGAGGGTTCGAGGGTTGGTACAAAATACCGAGCATCGTTGTCGCGCGTATTATCAGTCCCGATGTTTACGACGCATCGATAATTCAACGAGCCGGAAACAAGTCCCTTTAGTGAATATCTCAGCTAGAAAAAAATTCCAGCCACGATATATATATATATATATTTTTAAAGTTTTTTGTTCTCACACCTAACGGTACTTTTTTCCATCGAAAAACATTTTCCACCGTAAGAACGACTTTTCCTTAGGTACTTTTCGTCGTTGCGTGTAACAAGGCCATAATGATAAAACGAGGGTGGGGGTGGGAACGAAGAAAAGAGCCCATCGACGCCTGCAACCCTTGAACGCCACCACGTTCTTGCGCTCCTCGCCCTTTTTTTTTACATCACCCTCACTTACGTATATTTTACCTCTTTCGCCGTTACGATTCCATTCACTTCCGCCCACTTTAACCATTGGCCTCGATTTTCCTCGTTCGGGATCTCTCTCGCTCTCTTTTCCCACACACAGACGTCAATTTCACATCCTCTTGAGTTCGATGTTTTCGTACCACCCTCCTCTACGCCAGCGAATTTTTATATCTATTTTCATTTCGTTGTCAAATCGCGTCCGCCTGAACGCAGACTTTTTTTCCGATCCCGCATTCTCTCGTTTCACGTTCACCGAAAGCCTTTATACATTCTATAGTCGACGCGCAATTTTCCTCATAATATCCTCACGTGTACGATATACCGTTTCATGAGGTCACGTGACAAGCCCCTGCGCTTTTTATAACCGGTTGTTTTATTTTCGTTGAAAATTTCCAATCTCGTGAAGCTTTCTTCTTTTTTAAACGAAAATAACCAGGCAGTTATTTCATCCCTCTAATTATACATTTCCTGTAGCAAATGGAAAATCGAATTAATATAAAACGAAACATCTGCTTGAAAATTTTTCTTTTTTTTGGAAGAAGACAATCGCGTTTTCGCGTTATTTTGAATTTTTCGAAAAAATTTAATCTCGTCGAGGATAGTTTTTCTCATAATATTACGCGAGAAATTCGAAACGAACATCCGGCACGTCGATAAAGATTAAATGTCAAGAGTATACTCGAGCCAATTGTGCGCACGAGCGACGAATTTTCCGAGACAAAATTAATAATCGCAGCATTTTTAATAAAATAAGGATGTACGAGATCGAGACAACATTTATTAAAATATCGCGAAGCAACGTATATATCCAAGCCGCCGAGTCGAATTTACGACATTGAACGTTCTTTTTTTGCCCCTTGTGCTTCGCACAATTTTCCCCCGGGAGTTATTAATTTTCCCGTGATAAAACTCACCCCCACTCCACCTCCCTCGACTTTACCAGAACGAAATTGCAACGACGGGAGATAAACCTAGTAAAACAAAAGAAAAGGCGGTTTTAAATCTAACGAACCGCTCGAAAACAAACAAGCGGCGTACATCCAACGATCAAAACACGTCGTAATTTAAGATTTTTATGAAAAATTTGGTTGAATATTTTGTGCAAAAAAATTGATCGATCGCGTCGTGGTAATTCAATTTTTCATCCTCCGTTAAGCTCGTTAAAATTAACCTATCAACAAGAATCCGAACAAGCATACCATGATTGCAAAAAATTGTCTTATTTGCGCCCCAACTCAGCAACAAAATATGAAAAAAATTGCATTATTTATCGTTAAAAATATTTAATCATTCTTAATATTCTACATAAAATGTTTACCACTTGTAAAATCCTATCATTTTCTCAATAACCAGAATTAGTTGATATACAAAATTGTCTCTTTTTAGATTGACGAGTCTCATATATAACGGGGGTAAAGACAGCGATAAGAAACGCGTAATATCGTCATACGATTTTTCACTTCAGCATAGGCTCGAATTTCGTGTAAATTATGACCGCTATCGAATTCTTCTCGCCCTAGGCACAATTTGGGGAATGGGGTTGGAGTCGTAAAAGTGCGAGAAACTTTCACACTCCGTTACGTGTTATTGCTAAAGAAGAAAAAAAAATCTGCCGCCTCAGGTCACTCGTTATTCACATCCAGTAGTAATGGACCGTGCGAGTACGGACGGGCGACGGTGATCCACCTCCCTCGAATATATTCATACTTCTTTACACGAGTTTCGGGGGCCGAGCGAGTATCAGGGTCACGAAAACACGAGTGGGCGGAAATCGGGATATGCTTTTCCTCAAATTAGCGTTCTTGTAATCGCGAGAATGCTAATTTGTTTGCTCTCGTTTTCGTGAATCATCCCGTTAATTTGTGAAAGCTGGAGAGAATCGTCGTTCATAAATTCTCGAGTCAGCGATTATTAATTAATTTTGAGAGAAAGAAAATAGGATTTTTGGGAATTTTGATCAACGATAATTACCATCCAAATTGTTACATAAGTAGAAAATTATTATTGTCATTGTCTAAATGATGGCGTATTTAAAATTATTAATTAAATTTTTTGTATGGTGATAAATTTTGAATTTTGAGTAGAAATTTCGATTTTATCGTTCAATTTGATCTTGTTGCATGCAATTATCGTGGGTAATTGTAATATTAGTCCATAAATTGAATTATTGTCTTACCGAGTACAAGTAGCATTAAGTCCGAAACAGCGAGGCTGAAGAGATAATGATTCGTGGCTGTTTGCATCGCTGGATTTCTAATGATGACAGCACACGTTACAACGTTACCGAATACACCGGTAACGAAAATCAATGCGTAAATTATGGTTATGGGCAATACTAGTTTCAACGGTAAGCGCTTTGGTCCAAGTATCCTCTCTAAAAATTGGTCCTCCGTGAAATTATCGTAGTCGCTCGAATTCACCATTATCATTGGAAATTGATGGAAGTCCTCCATGATCGAGCGATCGTTTATTTTACTTTAATCACCCCCTTGATTTTTTACACGAAAAACTGCACCATTCGAATTTCTAGAAATATATTTATCTTTTTTATTTTTCACTCTGGTTCGCGTTCACATTGAAAACACACGAAAACAAAAATTAGCACCGACTCAAATTTTTATTCAAATATTTATTCGCACTGACTATAAATACTTTATTTCACATAATTTCTTTTCGCTCGATAATGCAATTAATTCACATGTTCGATTCGTTAACGATCCACCGGTCACACACTTTTTTAGTTTTGTATTTGGACAAAAAATTACTAAAAATTTGGAAATAATCTTCTCTAGATGGAAAAATTATACGAAAAATGTTTGATTTAAAATAATTGAAAATAATATGATTCTTTGTCAAAAATGATAATCGTATTTAGCAATTGACCTTGAGAATGTGAAAAAATTCACGAAAAACATGTAAAAATGAGGAGGGTGGACGTTACTAAAGAGCGTTCGGTGAAAAGTGGCTCGCTAAACACTCGCGTCTCGCAGGACCGCGAGCGAGTGGCGAGACATCGTGATCGCGCCGGTTCACTCTTGGGGGATGAACGCCACGCGTTTGCGTCCACCACGCAGCCGACCAATCTCCGGATATTTTGTTACCCTCGTTCCCACGTACGATATAATCGAGGGAACGACGTCGAAAATAGAGTGAGATTTGATATTTTGTTATTGAAAATATGTTTGATCTTGAAAATGTGCGACGTAAAATTTAGCGAAGAAAATCATTTTCTCGTCACGTTATTTACTCGTTGCGTTATTTACTCGTTACGTTTCTTACTCGTTACATTATTTCCCCGTTACGTTATTTACTCGTCACGTCAATTACTCATTACGTTATTCTCTCGAAATTTAAATTTTTTCGAAGTGAAATTAATTCGTACCGCTGGCGCCAGATTCGAGCTCTGCTCGAATCTGAGAAAACGCGTTTCGTATCGAGGGCAGTATTCCGTTATATCCACGAGAAAAGTTTTAAAAAGTTTTGGGGATGAATATTCGTCGAAATTTATCTCGAGTCTTTTCAGAACATTTGTATTCGGTCGTACTCGTCGGGCACCACTACCAAAAGTTCTTTCTCAATTTCCTCGATTCTGTCTCCATCGTACGGTCGTGATAGCGACTCTTTTGAAGTTTCCTCGATATAACGAGGATCGGGAAAAGTCGTCACGCTTTCAGCTTCCTTTTTTACTCGTGTTTCATTGGTTTCCATCGATCGAACGTCTCGAGTGTCACTCGTGTGTCTCACGATAAAATGAACGATTTCTTTATTCCTCGCGTAGTTATTTTCACTTCGTTCCCGATGCATTTGATTCCACTCGCTATTGAAACAGAAATGTTATATGGTCGGGATAAATACAATTTTTGAAATACGAAAATTTTGATTTTATTATTAGTTTCGATTTCGTTCGAATCGATCAACTTTGTTTTGGTCATTGGAATGAAATTTATTTTTAATTGAAAAATCAATTTTTTGGGAATATAAAATACTCGTTGAAATCCATCGATGGCTTGTGAACTTGAAATTTATCAAGCTCGAAAGGGCTTGCGTAAATTCGTGGGCCTAATTCAGGATGGAAGGGAGACACTCGCATCATTATCGCGCCCACCAGTAGAAAACACAGGACGATCTAAAAGCCCAGCATGGAAATTTTTGAAAATTGATAAATATATTTTTTTGTCTATAAGATTTTTTATTACACGAGTGCTCGATTCCATGCTTGACAGTTCTTCGTAAGTAACCCCGAGTACGCAGAGTAGAAATTTCAAAAGTAACTCGAGCACGCACCATGAAAATCTCACGATATAAATAATCAAATTCAAAAGTGTTGATATTCCCATAATTTTGACATTTCGATCGATCAATATGTTTGCGTATGTTTTGACCTATTTACGGATTTGGGTTATACGATTATTTTGACATATCTCAAAAAGTCGAATGATCGATTTTATTTTGTCATAGACGAGTGGGGAGATCCGCAATGATCGACAAAAGTTGAAACCTCGAAAATTAGTTCTACGTCATCTGAGCGGCCAAAGAAGTTCTCATAAGTTCTTTTTGTTTAAATTATTCAAACGTTCGATACTTAACGTGTTTCGCTTATGATTCGATACGCACCTGAACTTCTAAGGCATGATATAAAAATTAATGAAAAATATATCGATCGTTTATCGATATATTTTTATCATTATTACAAACTTTTTCATAACATCCCCTAGAAAATTTCCCTATCGATAGTGAATATTAACCTTGATGCAATATCGTTTCGATTTTTTCGATTCATTTTTATTTCCACCACGAATTCAGATTCGCTATTATTCTCAGTGAATGTCGACAATATTATCTATAAAATGGCGTTTGAATCATCCGGCTGCAATAATTTGTTGACTTGGACTTAAAATAATTTTGTCACTTTTCTCACGCGAATACATCTACAATATATATTTGGATACGAGTGTATATAGATATATAAACAATGTTCGACCGTTTCAATACGTAACTGTATATCTATATAGGCCGCCGACATTCCACCGTAGGCCTACCTCAATGTATAGGTAGATGGTCGAATGGGGTAGCGGTGTGTGTGTGTGGGGGGGGGGGCCGGCTACCACTACGCTCGAGCGTAGTAGCTAATCGTGGTGGGGATAGCGACTCGGCTCTCCCATTCATCGTACCTGTTCATTCGCGCGCAATAACAGTTTGAGGCTAAATTTCCCGTACAATAAGAAAATCACGGTTTCGTTTTCGATTTTTGAGGATTAATCGATCTTAAGTGGGTAAATCGTTATTTGCGTTTTTTGCGTTTTTCTCCTAGAGTTTTTGAGATATCGGGAAAAATAACGTCCGAATCTTCATCAGCGAGCAATTTCCGATCGAATACAACTATTTTGGAATAATTGCTAAGAAAAAAAATGTTTCCCCTCTCCGGGGCTCTTTTTTCTGGGCTTTTTTTCGCGGCCGATTCCGTAATGTCCCATTGAATCCTTTTGGAGGAAAACAAAATTTGGACCCTCGGGGGGTGCCGCTAGTCGACATTCGTAATTTACTTTCGAGGCTTTGGGGGTTGAGGGGTACTCCACCGTTTTGTTGTACTACTCGAGTGTACTTTCCATTATAAATTTAAAAGACTTTTTATTTAAAAGATTTATTCACTCGTTTTTGAGCTATAAATACTTTAAAAAAAAAGACGTCCAGCCTTTTACGTCGAAAATTCACGATTTTTAAATCGTTGTCACATAGACAAAAATATAGCTAATCGACACGATTCCATTAACATTCTATAGATTTTTGTGTCAGCTTTCTATAACACTCGCTACAGTTTTAAATACCTCGAATAAATCTGTCCCAGGTATTTAGAAAGATCCATCAAAATATTTGCATCCCCACGGCAACGATACTTTGCAACAAGCGTAACACACGTTTCAATGCTAATGAAATTCTCAAGTAGCACTATCGACGTCGCCGACTGGTCTCCCCTCACTTTTTGTTTTCTTCCGTTACGAATACTTCGAATCGCCCCGTCGAGCCTTCCCTAATAATGAAATACCACGCAGCCAGTCTTGCGAGTTCGAACGATCGATGAACGAAATACCAATCGCCCATCGCATGTCGTAAACGTCGTCGTTCATCGACTTTAGAAATTTGAATCAGAAAAAAATGTCTTGATGTTCCGGAAATATTAATTTTTAGAAATGAATTTTTTGGCACCCAACAAAAATCAAATGTCATTCGGACGTCATTCATTTCGTCGGCATTCGAATTTTGGATAATAAAAATCCTAATATGTGGCAGATATGAAAAATGAAAATATACGAAAAAATAAAATAAAAAACGCGGAAAACGAAGCCTGGTTGAAATTGAACAAGAAGCGTGCGGTCTTACTTTCTTCGCTATAATGTCGTAAAGTTTTATTGGATTTTCTCTCCCGTGCCGAGAAGAGATACGTCCTCGACCTTCCTCGCCATTTTCACCGAGTCGAAGGCACTGGAGTAAAACCCTCTTGTTCGTGCGTCAATCTCGAAGTTCCTTCATGCTCTCTCATTGTAGTTTCGAGAAGAAGAAAAAAAAGGCAACATGAAACTTGACGAAAAAAACTGTATAACCTACGGAGAATTCGAAACCTTCCTCTCGCCCACGCGAGACACTGACATTTGGCTCGAAATCTATTTTTGTGCGGTTGTACCAGTAGCTTTTATTTCCCGTCACGTTTTGTGACAACTTTTTTTTTGCGAAACAAAAAGTCCCAAGTCCGTTCTTACAGACTGCGGACTTTATTTTATTGTAAAATCGGATTAACCAGCTCAACAAAAATAGAACTGGTGTAGCTTCCCCGAAAAAAGTCAAGATTTAAAGCAAGCTCAAAATTTATTGAAATTCAAAAACAAAACTCTGCAAAACAATTTTTTTTTTGTTAAATTGCCTTCGTACCTTTCAATAATACTCTTTAAATAACCATCGGTATCTATCATACGTATTTAATCATTCTCGTATATTCTCGTTTATCGTACACGTGCACGAGAAAGGAGGGTCGGGCATTCCGCGATGCCGCCGTCGGTGATTCTCATTCGTTTCGTTTAATTTCCGCAATGGAACGCGAGGAAAAAGGTTTATCGCGATGGGGCGACGGTCGGTCCATTCGTTGATTCGTACCACTGTATCCCGCGCTCCGTATATTACTATACACGTATAAATACTCGTATATAAAAATGATACCTAGATCGCAGACAAAAGCGATTTGTTTTAATGACCGGGCGAAAAAATTCCCCTCGCTGTTTTCTAGCCACCTTTATAAAAAAATAAAATAAAAAATAAAATTAATGAAAAAAGAAGCGGTTCTCGTACCTCGTTTTTTATTAGTAAGATATTTCACGAAAATATTTGAAAGAATATCGCGTCCAAATAATGTAAAAAAAACCTTCCTCCATCGTTCGATCGATCAGTCATAAAATAAGTGTTTTATCTTTCTTAAATAAATACATTTTTTATTTATCTCATTAATTTATTTACAAACGTTATTTATTCCGCTCGCGGGTATTGGCATATCGCAAACCGCTCAACGTGGATTACATTATCACACCCACTCGTATAATTAATGGAACTCGCGTTAACCCCTGTGAGTTGTCAAGGGGAGGGAGAAAAGTCCCGAAGTAGATACGGCCGTATCGATCAGACAGTGGAGAAGCTTGCACGAGCGTTCTTTTGTTACATTCCGCGACAATAATCGCGTAACCACTCCGACGACTAATTGAATCTGACAAGAGGAACTCACGTTTTATTCGTTCGATTGCGAATAAAATGAAAATTTTCTATATAAAATGATAAAATACGTGTTATTTACAAATGCGAAGAGAATATTGAAGATTTTTTTTAGGAAGGGGATTAGGAGGTCGGGGTTCGATAGAAAGCAAAATATATTTTAAAGGACGCTACTGGCGGTCGATAGGGACGCCTTAAGGCTATTCTGCAAAGAGGAACTCTCGTTGCTCGATTGTTGTCCCGCTATTGGGTGTTTCGCGCTCAATAACGGTTTGTTCTGACAAATGTCGTCGATCATTCCGTTGCCACGGCCGGAATCCATCGACGTTCTCGCGTCCTTCGCCTGAACTTGTCGACCCGAGCCAAAACGGAACATCGTGTACCGATCGATCGTGTACCTTCGATAATTCATCGAACGAAAAAATAATTAATTAATTTTTCGAGATAATGTGACGTTTTAAAAATGAAAAAAATTTTTTTTTATAAAATATAATCAATTTTTTATCACACCTGCGCAGGTTAGTGTCTTTCGCGGATATCCTTCGTCCTCTCATTAGGGAATCAGAGGATTTAACGCGACCGCAGCAAAATATGGTCCTCTTGAAACCATCGCGATATCTCGCGCTCATGATATTATACAAAATCGGATTAACGGTCGTCCCGAAGTAATAAAGAAATCCGCTGACTATGTACAGCCACTCGTTGAGATCGGGATAATAATCCGCCTCTTGCGCGTACACGTAGACCAATCTTTGTGCGTGAAAGGGTCCCCAACAAAAAAAGAACGCAACGACTACTGCAGCTAAAAACAAAAAACAAACAAAATCAATTGAATTTAAATATAAAATAAAAATTAAAAACAAAATTAATCAAAGAAGAAAAAAATCGTTTTATTTGGGAACAGTATTATATTAAAATCGCGATGGATTAATGAAAATCCCCAAAATATCGTTAATTATTTAGATTTTATAAAAAACGATTGTTTTTCGTTTCTTTTTCATGAATTTTTCGTTACAATTTTTGATATCCCACGATTTACAACTCACTCAGCATTTTGACGATACTTTTTCTATTCTGGACCTGTCTCGAGTCCCAATGTGCCGATGTGCCAGTGATTCCAGTTCGGCTCGTGTCTCTCGCGCTTTTGTGAATCTGAAGTCCCATACGAATGTAAAAACATGCGATAACGAGCATAGGAACGAGGAAGAATACGAAGCAGCTCAGCTGGTAGAGGGGAAAATTGGGCATTTCGCTTAGTAGCATGGCACATATGGCCGAGTCGAGTGATTTGTTCCCGGAGCCCGGGGGATACTCGACGTAATTGACTTTCGTGAATACGATGAAGGGTATCGCTGAGACTATAGCTATCAGCCAAATCCCGATTATAAAACCTATCGGCCTCTTCATTGCGCTCATTTTGTAGACGCGAAGGGGGTGGCATATCGCGAGATAGCGTTCCATCGAAAATGCCACGATCGTCAATACGGAGACGTACGATGACCTGCGTAATGATAATTATATTAATAATATCAATAATATAATAATGATGATAATAATGATAATAATAATAATAATGCCGACGATAATTATCAATCATGATTAGAACAAAATGGCAATGATCTCGATAGATCGTAACGACGAAAATAAGGTGTGAAACGTGATAATGGCCACGACGCTGATAATAAATATTCACGAGATAATCGTACAAAGATAATGACTCACATTTCGGAAACGTAAGCTCTGATCTTACACATACCGACCCCGAGGACCCATGGATACTGCTGCCAGAAGACGCTCAACTCGTTTGGCAAACCTATAGTAACGAAGGGTACAAGAAAAAAAGGAACGTTTCGTTAATTATCGTGGATGAATAAAAAATTAAGTTTTCTTGTCGTCGTTGAAATTACACGTGTTTGAGTAACGAGAAACTCTGAGATCTCTCCCTCCCCCCCCCCCCCTCTCTCTCTCTCTCTCTCTCTCTCTCTCTCTCTTTCTCTCTGTTCCGACAGTTCCTATCATCAAGTTTTCTAGCCGTGTTCCGACGGGAGCACTCGGAGGTCTATATTCGCACGAACACTTTTCACTCGTGTCCACTTTCCTCTCTACCTGTTGCTCCCTGCTCCGACGGAAACCGCGCGATTCGAATAAATCAATCCGCGTCTCGAGATTTATATTCGCGTATGCAAAACATTTCTTCTTTACTTTTTTGCATTCGTTTCTTTGCCTCGCGACCCTCGAGACAACGAAAGTAAAAATAAGAGGGTGGAAACAAAATTTCAACTCTCCAGAAAAATGTAAAAAAAAAAATTGTTATTGTTATTTTGTTTAAATCAATTCGACGGTCGTACAAATAAATATAAATTTAACAATCTTATCGCTTTACGATAATAAAATTGATGAATTTACAAAAATTCACCAAATTTCCACCCCTTGGCAATACAAAAAAAAAATGAAATCACGAGGGATGAAGTCTCGCGACTTTTACGACACGTCGATGAATGTTACCGACCTTTAAACAACGATAGTTCACTGGAAAAAAAACAATCCGTGCGCTTAAACTCGCGAAAGGGAAAAACCTCGAATGGCGAAAGACGCGCGAAGAAGAGGGAAAATGAAACGAGAGTAACGTCGAAACGAGAAGCGACGACGGTAGAACTCACGCGCGTTCGTATTAGTCCTCGTCTGTGCTTCTCACGTAACGGACGAAGGGAAGATAAAAAAAAACGAAAAAATGGGGGAAAAGCAAAAGAAAGAAAGAAATCGTAGGAGAGGCGAGGATACGAAAGGGAAAAAGGAGCGAATGGTAGACAGCGGCGTGCGTTAGAATGTGAATAATAGTCCGGTAATGCCGCAGGGTATAGTGACAGACGATACGTGGGTACGAAATCGCTTTTCTCTCGCCCCGACGGACCCGACGATCTTTTCATCCCCCTTCTACTCCTTCGTTTATCCAACGTGCGAATACTCTTTGACCCTCGCGATAGAAGAAAAAAGAATCAACGAAAAAAGGAGTAAAATAAAAATCAACGAATAATCAAATAAAAAAAAGACGTAATTTTTCACAAAGTCCGAAGGGCGATAAAAATATTTGGGCAG
This sequence comes from Netelia inedita, assembly GCA_964017225.1. Taxonomy (NCBI): domain Eukaryota; kingdom Metazoa; phylum Arthropoda; class Insecta; order Hymenoptera; family Ichneumonidae; genus Netelia; species Netelia inedita. The sequence continues at coordinate 35,396,032 of OZ024923.1, forward strand.
AAGTTTGTAAATTATTCGGACGGTTATCGGTCAGTGCGTGGGTACGGGGTTGCTCGAATCGATCGTATAAACATCGTGGAACACGAACGATTAGTCACGATTTTCCATAATTCGTCGAAACGTTTCTATTTTTTTAAATATTTTTTTTATTTCTATTTTATTTTTGGTATTTACATTTATAGGTGTCGTTCGAACGTCGGTACGTTTTATCGATCGTGTTTATTCCATTAGCCGCGACCGGAGCCTCGTGTCGTAACTTACCTCACAATGGAGGGAAAGAAGCAAAATCCTTAGAAAGGACGACAATGGAACTCGTCGCGCTTCCGCGTAGAATTCAAGATCTACGCGACGGCTAACGTTACCCGAAATCTATATATCGAACCTTCCATTCGTCCTGTTATTTTATATGAATCATTCGAGAGATACAAAATTGCAAAAACCATTTTTCCTTTTTTTTTTTAGGCAAAGTTAAGAATTCTTTTTCGTCGAGACACAATAATTGAGTCGCTTCATTAATCTCGCGAGATATTAATTATGAGAAACCAGTGCGAAAATTCCTTTCTTCCTGGCGCGAAAATTCTTTTCGTGCCGAGGGTAAGAACGAAAAGTTGGTCGTAAGGAGCGAGCGACGAAAAAGTTAACCCTCGAGGCGTAACGCTTTTCAGCACTTCCTCGTTCCCACCGACGAACCGAGATTTCTCATTTTCTCCAACTTGCTTTGATCGTTGCTTAATTTTTTCCTTTTTACCTCGTGAAATTCTCGACACTTTACAAGAAAACCGTGAATTAATCGTAGCAAACCCGATGTATCGGCAAGGTGCTGTCGATACTTTCGAAGCTCGCCGAGAAACGAGTGAAATGTTTCTCTGGTTTTTTTTTCTTCGATTTCTCGAAAGTGTCGAGAATTTTATTCGTACGATATCGTTCATTTGTCTTGTCTCGAGTTTTTTTCTTATAATAATAATAATAATAATAATAATAACAATATTAATTACTCTTATTACTATTATTATTACTATTATTATTGTTATATACACGTATTTTTATTACACCTTCGGACTTTCGGTATGACGCAAATTGCCGAGACAACTCGATCAGCAAACAACTTGGAGCTCCCGTCGTTCTATAGCCATCTTCGTCTATATTAATTTTAACCCCCGTGTACATACGACATGTATGTACGCTTCAAAAGCGTTATCGCGGTTCCGTTATAACAGCATTACTATATATATAAATTCCTATGTATGTATGTATTTACGCGTCTCGTCGTATCTGCTAGAAACTTTGAGTATCCAACGACGGATACACGTTGTAATATGTACATATATGATATATATGATATCTCTGTGTGTGTGTATATATATATATAGTATACCCTCTCGTTGAGAAAATATATAAGAATAGGACAAAAATCGTAAATGCTTTAGCCACGAATTTCACGAGATTATACAATCGAGCTGATACAACCGAACCCGTTTAATTCGTCGTAACAAAATTTCAGCACGTTCGACGTTACATATATACTTTTGAATTTTCTCATTCGTAGACAAGAAAAACGACGGAATTTCATTTTAAGACAAATTTATCGAGATTTAATTTATTTGATTGTTTTTTAAATCCGAACGCAAAATTCGAATCGATCTTGTTATTTCGACAAAATTTAATTGAAAGTGAATTTGAAAGAAAATAAAAAAAAGTGTTCACCTAGTATAAGTAGTATAAGGTCCGAAATAGCCAGACTAATGAGATAGTAATTCGTGGGCGTGTGCATCGACTTATTCTTGACGATAACGATGCAGGTTAAGATGTTACCAACGACCCCGGTCACGAATATCGTAACGTAAGCGAGCGTAAGAGGCACGACGAGTTTCAAGGATAAATATTTCGGTCCGAGTTCGCGGTCGAGATATTGCGCTTCCGTGAGATTCGGCAACATTTTTTCCGACCTTCTTCGCTTACGAAATTCAGCCTTTTTTTCTTTCTCTTTTCTCCCCTCGTCCTTTATTATTAATATTATTTTTTTTTTCTCTCGAATCTCGTTTCCTCCAAGCGGTAAATTTACCAGAACTTTCCACTCGTACCAAAACAATTACAACGAACGGCGCACTTTTTTTTTATTCCAACTTCTTTAACCGTCTCGGCGGAAACATCGGTAAAATTGATTGTTTTTTTCCCCTTTCTTTTCTTCTTTCCTTTCTTCCTTTTTTACTTTCTCACGTTCCTCGGTGACGAGAAAAATGTTCCTGGCGACGCTTCGTATCCACGGACATCGGGTCGCGTTAGAAGTCGTGTAGGAATTCGGACTTGAGCCAATTTACGCGCGAAAATGTATCGCGGTCCGAGAATTTTCCGAGTTGATATTTTTTCGACTGGAACAGGAAAATTACTTTCTCTCTCTCTCTCTCCTTTCTCGTGGTCAATTTCCTCTTTTCTCACTCTCACTCTTTCTTTCTTTCCCACGAGCGCGCGATCTTTTCACTTAGCTCGGATCTCTCCTCGCGCTTTATTTGATCGCCAATTTTTTTTTACTCTCACAGCAACGTGAAATAAAGCTCGACTCCATTTTTCCCGGCTTCTTTTTCACACTTTGCACAAACGAGAACGCGAAATTTTCTCACTTTTCTGTATTCGCCCATGTCATCTCTTTTCTCTGAGTTTCTCTCTCCCTTTTTCTCTTCGTTTCTTTTCCTCTTCCTCGCGTCTCGTTTTGCCACCGTTTACCAACAGGCACCGTTTACCTCGACGCGAAAAAACTTTTTCCTCGACCCGCGAAACATTTTCTTCGGACAACTTTTTTTATTACAAAAATTAAACTAGAGAGACCAACGAGCCAAGAATTTTATTCGTCCGACGTACGCGATCGATTTCACGTATGTTTCTCGTCGAATCGATGCCAGACCTCGATCGATTTATCGCGATCGCGAGTGAGATAGAGACTGTACGAAATAAAAAAAATAATGAAAAGAAATAAAATGAAAAAATAGAAGAAGAAAAAAACGTGAGAAAAGAGAGACGGTGGAACGATCGCTCGGGCCTCTCGACGCGATACTATCGGACTCGCTCGAGGCTCTCGTCGAGAGAAGATATTAACTCTCCTCGCCTCGAATCGTGCGACAAGAGAGAGAGAGAGAGAGAGAGAGAGAGAGAGAGAGAGCGAGAGATAATTATCATTAGCGATACATGATCTGTCACGTGATCACAACACCGCGTATCACATTATGCTCGAATCTTCCCTAAGAAACCATTTGTCCAAATTACCGTCGATTGTACAATCGCAACGCGACAATTGTTTTTGTTTTCCTCTCGAGCGATTTTCAGATCTAAACTTTCATTGATAAACGTAGAAGAAAAAAGAATCATATAGTTAAGGCGCGTTCAACAGCTGTTGTAGGGAAAAAAATGGAGAGAGAGAGAGATAAATGGAAAGAAAAAAAAATTATTTTCCAACAACCGCGAGTGTCGAATCGCGTTATGTGCTTTTATTTCCCTCTCGGCAACAGCGGGCCAGACGCAAGCTTTCTTTTTGTTCTTATCAATGCTGCGGCTGTTGTTGATATGCGGGAGAATATGAAAAAAAAACAAGGGCAAAGGCAAGACGTACGAGAACAAGAGAGAAAGAGAAAGTATGAAAGCAAACAGGGGGAGGGGGTGGTTTGTAGATTGCCGAGGGTTGTAAATGTGCGTTTTTTTCCCCTCGAGGGAGCAAAAATTTTGAACGTCCGACCGAAGAAACCGAGGGTCGAAGAGAAGGGGAGGATTTGAAAGAAAAAAAAAGACGTTGGATAGGCGAGTGAATGGGAAGAAAAGGAGAGCGAGAAAAAAAAGGAAACGGCCGAAAAGCGCGACGAACTCGACGGGAGATCTTGCGAGTCGTCCATCTGGCTTGTTATAATCCGTCCCGGAGACGGCGTCCCATTATTCTACAAAACGATGTCCTCCCTCGGGGTGTACGAAGGCGAGAAGTGGAAAAAAATTTCCCTCGGAAAGATAGAAAAAAAAAGAATTGAAAGGGGGTGCAAAAAAAAATCTCAAGACCGTGCAGGCCTACCAAGGGTTGAATGCCAAGGGTGGGTTTCCTTTCTCTGGTTGTAAATTCCACGGGGTTTGTGATCGGACGTTTCGAAAGAATATCGAGAAAAAACGAGTAAAAAAACAATTGCGAAGGCTCACTGATAGTCCCTTACAATGCTGAATTTTTTGTTTGTTTGCTCTTTGACGATGCTCGACCCTTTTTTTTGTTTTTCATTGAAAGAACGAGATTGAATATTTCTCAACTGGCAATTTGGCGTTTTAATGCACGCGAGTTTCGCGACGATTGCCTCGGGGACTCGCGAGTGAAAAGTTCATCCCGAGCGAGAACGATGCGTTGCATATAAATGAAACGAGAAGATTGCGGTTTAATTGCCGGTAAAGTGCGTATCATTTTTCATTCGCACGAACAAACCCCTTAGACTCGCTCGCACATTATCCCTTTTGTCCCTTGGCCAATGTTTTTCATTATTTCGATCAAACATATTTTATTCTACGTACATTAACGTAGATTCAAATAAATTCTTATTTTAAAAAAACACTAGTTGAACTATAATAAATTTCTCTCGAAACTACAGTTTTAACAAAAGCAAAATAAAATATTATTTTTCTGACCGTCACAGTGGGGTCCTGCCTTAATTATTCGAAAGTAATTTTAGTCGATTGTGCGAAAATTATCGACGAATCGAAAAACTGCAGGAAAATGAATTTTTCGTAATTTTGAAATATTTATAATTATCGACAGTTTTTTTTATAATCACGGTGGAAAATTTACGAGATGGCATCTTGAACCGACGATCAAACGTCTCGTGCGTCGGTACGCCCGAGCCTATCTACTTGAATGAGTTATCGCGATGTGTTTTTTTTTATTTCTTTTTTTTTTATTTTAAAATCTGTTCAAAGAACGTATGGAAGCGCGATACGTTCTCACCTCGTAGAGTGTTACGTCGAGTTGTCATATTTGCCAGTTTTCACAACAGACAGACGCGTCTCCGCTTTTCATCGCGTATCCATCTACTGTCTCTGGTCTATCGTATATCATTTTTATCTCTCGGGAACCGCCTCTAGCCCGAAAGCTCGCGGCGCATTTCCACGCGAGCCTCGGCAGGCGTTTGAAAGTGAACGAAGAAAAAAGAAGAGAAACGAGCACGGGGAAACAAAAATCTTTGCTCAACGACGAATAAGAAATCGAGGAATTCGTTGAATTTCGAGGAAAATTTCGGGAGAATGTAATTTACTAAAAAAAAAAAAACTTCGGCTCGAACAAAGATACAAGATATTTTTTTTCTTTCGTTGAATGTATAATCTAAAAAAAAATCAGGGGTACGTCGCGAATGTGACGAGATGTTGTTTGGTCGTATAAACTGGACAACCAGTGCAAGCATTTGCTGGCTACGCTCAACATTACAAATTTATCGACTTTACATTTCTATAGGATTTTCCGCTTCAGAAAATATTCCAATACTTGTCTCGTTACGTATGCCTCGAGGGCTTCTCACGGATTCAAAGAATTTTTCACGGATATTGAATATTCCGTTAGAAAGAGATGACAAGCCTCTCGATCTCGTCGAGAGTACGAGATTTCTACCTAAACAATCTAAAACGTTCTAGCAAATATTTTCCGGCCGTACGATCGTTCGCGAGATACGTGAAATTTTTGTTTCCCAAAGTACCGAGTACATCGATGGAAACTACAAATTGCCTTCGAGCTTTGGTAAAACGTATACAAAAAGTGGATACAAAGATCCGAATGTAAATGAGAAAATCCTTGTCGCAGCGAGTCCTGAATTTCGATCGCTGACTGGAAAAACACTCGTGCGAATGCTTCTCCTGGATTTCTTTTATAGAGAATAATAAAGTAAAACGAGCGGGAGTACCGAGACCTCGAGAGATCTTTCGCGATAAGAAAAGGACTCGAGCATGCTCGGTCTCTTATCGAAACGCTGCGTTTACTATTCTCGTGGAGATTGCCAGACGGTAGAATGTTTCTCTCGTGCAATTGAGCGACGGAAATTGTCTCGAGCTTGGGAGTATGCAAATTTCGTCCGATTCTTCGACACGCGATTTCGAATCCTTCCGAAGAAGATCTGTCGATTGAAAAATTGGAATAAAAACTCAGCTATAAAATTATTCCATAAATCTCAGAGACAAATGATAGAAACATATTTTATAACGTGGAGGAAACGTAACAGGTTTGTAAGAAACGCGGAATCGTTCGGGACGAAAAATTCGAATTTCATGAGGCGTCAGATCACATTTATCGTGGAAGAAGGATTCTGCTCTGGGGGGAGAAAAGAGCGACCAAAAACGAAATTGTATCGACATCTCGTTGATGAGAATTTTAAGCTTCCCTCGTTTTTCGTCGGTTTTTCCAAACGCGATACTTCGACGGAAATAACGTAGAAGTATGCAAAACTGCAAAATTGAGTAGGAATTAATCGCTTCGAATATTTCCACCGGGTAGACACAATGAACAGATTTTCGATGGTCGGAAACAAGTTGAGTCGAGAGTAAAAAGTGTCTCATCGATTTTTTCGTCAAAGTAGGAAGGGATACAAAAAGAGAGAATGGGGGAAGAATGGAAAGGTTGAATTAAGTCAGCATTGTCAAAGCATTCGATGTCAAAAAAGTGCTACAAAAGCTTCTAAACCATTTACATACGAAGGGAAAAAGTAACGTGGCACGTAGATCACCCGTGAAATATCGGCGATCCCAAGAGATAGGGGGGGGGGGGGGGGGGGGGGGGTTGAAAAAGTTGGAAGGTCAAAGTGCCGACTACGTCGTCTCGTCGCAATGGCCACACGCTGTTTCGTGTGTCCAATGAGAATTTACCGAGTGTCAAAGCTTCTCCCGTACGATATATTCGAGAAAATAAGCGCGATAGAGTAAATCTTTGAGTGTAAAATTTTATTGGCAATAGTCGAGGTAACGAAGCGTTAAATTACAAATATACATCTCTATTTTCCCTCTGGGATACTTAAATAGTAAATATGATACAAAGAACGTCCGTGGATGATGAAAAATGACGAGACTTACTGTGAAAACAGTGCGGGTATCGCGAGAGGGAAATAAAAGAGGCACTGAGGTACATTCGTCAATCGGAGTCCGAAGATTCCGTGCTGGATTCTTTGACACGAGATCCTTTCAAATTCTGCTGTCTATTCGTGTTAACGAAGAGATCGTCGTTTTGGTCTTCTTCGCTCGATTCGTTCTCGTCCTGTCGTTTTGTCTTCAACACCGTCGTATCTTCGCTCTCTTTTTTGTCAAACTCGCGAGGCCAGCAATCTTGTGATTTGTAGAACTTGATGTGTTCCTACCGATTCGAGGAACAAAGAAAAACACATTTTCATTGGTAACATTTCTAAAACGAATGATTTCTAGAACATTTCGTTATATTTGTTCAAATTTAATCTGGTAACAAAATTTATTTACGTATTACTTACTCTTGTAAGAATTTTAACGATCTCCGCTTTAACCTTGTCGCCTTCGGCAATGGGCTCGACGAGTACGAAATCGCCTCTCTTCACCCACACATTACGCCTGAATTTCACGGGCATAGAGACCAGATAGCTTTCCCCCGAGCTATCGACGACCTCGTGAAGATTATTGCCTCTGGAATCGATTAGTCTAACAATCGACCGTTCGTCATTGGGAACCGCAAGATCTTCCTGGACTTCTTTCGTCACGTGTTTGCGCTTCGTAGCCTTTGACATTGTTCTCTTAGCAATCTGAAAATTGATTCATCGATCTCCTACTTAATGATCTCCTCCGTTCGTCGCTCGTGCGAGAAAATTCTCGAAAATCAAACTGATCAAAGTACTCATTTGGTCACCTCTAATCGCGATCAGGAAGATTGCTCCGGGTTTTTATCAACCTTGCGTTTTTTCATTCTCGTCGCGAGCCAAGGACCCAAAGTACCAGCAGATTTCTCAATAGCTTTCCAAATATCCAGACTCTCACCGGGTGGAATACCATATCCGTTTTCCAATCCGTGAGGATTCGAAGGCGTTTTGCAATCGAGACTGGATTCCTTTCTCAGCACAGTGTCCACTTCGACAGAAGCGAAGAACGCAACTGACATCGGAAGATCTTTGATTCCCAATCGCGACGAGCAAAAAGATCTCGTCAATAAATTTGTTATATGCATAGCCAGCGCGGCGTTATATTTGTATCTAGTTGGTACGATATAACGGACCTCGTCGTGAAAGGACAGGCAAAATCTCGCGTTGTCTTGCATAAGCCATCTCATGCAAACAAGCATGAGATGAAGAAAATCTACAGCGCCGCTCTGAACGACCCAATTGACCTTAGTAGGAAGATACTTATCGTCCCTCTTTCCCTCCTCAAACTCGAGAGCCCTACTAAGCCTCGAATTTAAAAATGGCGTAACGGGCTTCGGACTTCCTGCTATTTCCTCGAGTCTGTTAAACATTGCGGATTCGGTACCACCCGACCATTGTCCTCTGTCGAACATTTCCTCCACGCGTTTTCCATGAGCTTTAGCCAATTTTAAAGAGTCGTAAGGGGTGTATCTCGCGTCATGCAAATCCTCGTTAACGAAATCAGCTTTTAGCCTGTAAAACTTCTTTCCCTTCGTCAGAGCAAACATTTTTCTCGATTTGGACGCTGCCTCGGACTCGGTCATCGATGGATTGAACTGTTTGAGCAATCTTTCTGCAAACTTTTGTCCAGCTCCGTATATTCTCGCGTAATTTATCACTTTTGCGTGATCCCTCGAGATCCCCACTGCTTTCGCCGTCACACTGTGCATGTCCGTTCCGTTTGACTTTGTGCCGATCAAGGTCATCCAGCCGAACGGCGTTGCCCCGTGAATCCCAGCGCAATAGGAATCACCCACTACCGAGGCGATCCATAATTCTTGACTATCGACGTCCGCGCCGACGATATTGTAGCCTGGTGGTGCTTGCACCATAGCTCTCAACTCGGAACCAACGCGTTCTATCGATGCGTTCGACGCAGTCATCCACGTTGGTTCGGTAGCTCGTCTTGTCAGAGTTCCACTCGCGACTACCTGCGGTATTATCGCTCCGTAACGCATAGCGTTGCCACGTTTTCGCACTATATTCGGCAAACTTTCTTCGTTGAGCCAGACAACCATTTGCGACATGATCCTGTCGCGATTGTTTCTCCAGTAAGAAACTGTCCTAGAGATTTGCAGAACTTGCGATGCACTGGCGTCCAACCCGGCCAGAACATTATCCGAGAATTTATTCAGGAAATCTCGAGCTAGGGGATTCCCGACGTTGCGCGCAGCGCCATCTTTGTGCGGTAGCTTGAAGAACCAGCAGCAATCGTCGATATCGACGTTGCACCAAATCCCACTGCCCTTGTAGATTTTCGCATATTCGTTATCGACTTTTTTCTTCTTATAACGCCAGAATTCAGTTTTCGTTAGATCGCCCTGTACATCGGTATTCAGTGTTGTCATATTATAATCGACGTTATCACGCTTTGTACCGGATTCAGGGAGAGGACATTGAGCCAAGAGCTGTTTAAGCGGAAGTTTTGTCTCGATGTTCATATCGTGTTTGTAAGGTACCAGAAAACCCCAGCCATGTTCTCGAATGTAATGAAGAGGATAATTCTCCCAGGTAAGGTTTAAAAGTTTCGGGACGATTTGCATCGACGTACTGATATTATGAGGTCCGGGAAGCCAATTTTCTTCGCTATATTTCTGACACAGTTTACGATACCAGGCTGGATAACCCGGCATTTGTGGCATTCTGGCGGGAAGAAAATAGCGCGTTTTCTTCAAATAATCAAATTCCTTCTCCAGAGGATCGATCTCGTCCTCTCCGTCGGTGAGATATTTCTCAAAGTCGGACCGTTCCATTTTTGCATGCGCGAGCTCTCTATCAGCCTCCTCTCGATTTGTTTTAGTCAACGAGGCTTTTACCTTGAGCGGTTGTACGCTCCAGTCTTGATCCCACATCCAGAGATCCTCTTTGTACCTCTCGTTGTGTACGAGCTTGCATACCTCATCGGCGCGTTTCGAGAGACTGTTCTTAGCTTCGTAATTAAGATCCTCGAAAGTCGATTGGCTCTCCTCGATGTAACGTTGCCAGTTGGAATTAACGGGCAGATAGGCCGAGCCAAGTTCGAGCATTCCAGCAAATGTTACAGGATGAGGAAATCTCTCCTCGAAAATTGGCAATAATTGTTTTAGAACTTCACGAGTCGCTATGACATCCTGTGCGCAATATTTAATAAGATCGTCGAATCGTTCGCGGATTTCCGCGAGAGTTCCGTCGACGAATAATTCACGAGGGTTTTTGTCGAGTTCACGACCGCAATAGAGTTTATACACGTCCGACAGAGAATTCAACGATGTCATTTTCTCCCAATCTTCTTGTTTACTCTCGTCCTTTTCCGTCTTTAATACTATTCTCTGATAACTGTTCAATCCACTGACCGATACGTGAAGAGACATAGTGTCAACGAAACGAGCTCCGGTGCAGTTGAGCCAATATTGTTCCTTTATTCGTCGACGATCGTACGAAACGTTGTGACCAACTATTATCTTTGGTTTCTTGTGATAATCGGACAATTTTTTACCACGTTCGTCGATCGTGCTTTCCAAGGGAATTAAAGCGTCGGTGGTCAATGAAAGACTCTCCACGGGCATACTTGTGCCTTTAACGAGAGATGGCGAGACCCAACCGTACCAGGCGTCTTTCGTAACCGCCGTAGCTAGAGTCGGTAATGGTCCTTCTTTCATACATACCTCGACATCGAAAATCATTCCATTCTCACAGGGATGTTCGACTCGTTCGACTTTGTCCTTCGAATATCTGAAAAATGAGAACAAATTTATTCGGAACGCGAAGGTGCGTAAAAATCGTGAGAATTTAACCTCTGTTTGTTCAAAGACATGGTTTGTAAAGCGCGATGTGCACAGAATAAAGACATCGAAGAGATAATAATTGTACCTTGTCCAGCCTTCTTGTAACAGCCATTTTTCAGGCATCTCGGGTATTCCTTCCAGAATCTTATGAATAATTTGTCGATAAGGCTTTATCTGGTCCCTACCAAGATTGTAAAAATGCTCCTCGATATCTTTTCCTTGTAAAGACGGAAGATCTATGTTTACATCTGGCAAGCAATTAACATCGGCAATATTCATGCCCGATGCTACGAGCTCTTGTCTCAAAATCTGTAATTTTTTACTGGACAATTCATCTTTATTCTCCGAGTTGGTAAAAATTTGTTCGTGGAGTCGGCGAGAGAGCATTTGCATATTCAGCTCGTTGAATCTGGTTTCACCATTTCTGGTCACAACTTTTTTATCATTTTCCATCGGATCTTTGGTGTCAGGAAACGTTATATCATTTTCTATTGGATTGTTATTGCTATTTGACACGGACATTGGTAGTGCCTCGGGCAATTCGAAGGAGAAATGATCGTCCGATTTTTTTCTACTTCTTACGCTTGTTCGAATTTTTTTGGTATTGGTTTTCGTAGTTTCATTGGCTTGGCTCTTTGCTTCGCTGCGCACGCACATTGTATTATCTTGAACTTCCTCATCATTCAAGGGTGATGTCATAAGTACCGTACACGCTCGTTCTCCCATAAATTCGTATTCAATTTTTGGTAATTCCACTTTTGACCGGGGGCGATGCAACAAGCGCATACCGGCGTCATTAGAAATATCATTAGATATCGACTCGTTACTGCTGATTGCATCATAACTGGCAATTTTCGACGGACTGTCAAAATGTTTTGTTCTGGGTTTTGATTTTAAGACAGTCTTTTCCACACGCGGTTTTTCATTTTTCTTTGCACGACGAATTATTTTAATTCCGTATTGTTTAGAGGGGCTGGCGAATGTGTTGTCGCCGTATTTCGTACCCTTGTGCCTTATGCAGATATTGATCAGTTTGATTTTCGTACGCATCTCGAATACGAAATATTTTCACTGGTTCGTTTGTGGTTATGGTACCGCGGCAAATGTAAACACGCGCATAAAGCACGTGCTTTTATCCCGGTTATCTAACGCGTATTTTATACTTTACCTCACGAGATACTGTAAACTAAGGATCCTTGAATCTTGTTAAAATAATCCACAAAAAGGCCACAAAGTATCATAAATTGAATAACACTATGGAAATTACAATACACACGTGCATGTAATTTTGCTGACGGTCCATCTCTATATAACATCATCCAGTCTTACAAACTTGAATTTGGTTGCATATCGAAGTATCGAAATATATCGATACTCTTCTGAAAAATCGATGTCGTAACGAGATATCGAAGTATCGATAGATATCGAATACTCTATACGACTTGCGAGTCACCGCGCTGTAGCGGACGATATGAGAAGCTTCGCGTATTTCAAATCCGGTACATTATCGCGCGGAGCAGAAACTTGTGTTTTGTAGCAACTAATTGTACGATACTGTTACGAAAAATGTTGATATTACTGTGAATTCGAAGTGATTGTTTCATTCCGCAAACGGGAAAACTACGAGGGAAGATCTCGTTGAACCTCATAGAGCAAATTATGAAGTAAGAAGCAAGAAACATAAAATACTAAGAACAAAATTACGAGTACCCACACCATCGCACCATGAAGGAGTGGGGGAAAGTCGCTGTCGTCGTCGTCATTATTCCAGCTACATCGTTCGGAAAAATCTATTAACATCCCGTTCCATTTATCGAACATGACAAAAATAATGGTTTCATCGGTATCTTCGATGAGTGAGCAGCAATAGTTTCGTAAAATTTGTTTTCATGTTAGAAGATTCGCGTCGGAATGTGAAATAGAACAAGCCTTCTTCGCAAGTCATCCAAGGATCTCCAGGATATGGGATAAACTCCAACAAGTAGTAAGTAATTAAAAAAAATAACTGTGTAACTTTCATTTTATTAATTTAAAAAACTTATATGAATGTATACGCACATAAATATTGTAAATTCATGCTCGACATTTCATAATTATTCTCTCGATAAAACTTCGCCCTTTCGATCGTCCCCCGTGCTGATGCATCTTATCTCTTATTATGTCCATGCCGGTTTGTCCGATGACTCCTTGGTACTCGCTTTTCCATGCGGGTAGTGGTTTTTTCGAATCTTCCTCATCGCTCGTCGCTTTACCGATTCTTTTTGATTTTCTCTTTTCCCCCTTGACAAAATCAAAGCTCCCTGTGTCTGCTTTTGCTAAACCACCACCTACACCACCCCCACTGCCACTACTACCCCCGTTACCCTTACTAACCCCATTACCACCCCCATTACGACCCCCGTTACCCCAACCACCCCCGTTACTTCCAGTTTTCAAAACTTTTGCACCTGTTTCTTCGTTACCCTTAAAACCATTTTCACGTTTGGAAGTTTCCCGCGCACCACCACCCCCATTTTCAAAACTCCTACCCCCGGTTTCGAACCCTCTAGAATTATCAACAGGACGATGCTCGAATGCATCACTGCCTGGCTGAATTGGTTCACTGTAATGTGGTGGTCTAATGTGCAAACGACAATCCAGAACTGGAGGAGCTTCCCTGGAGCAGGGAATAATTTTTGAACAGTCGGAAATTGCAGCCTGAGCGAGCAATTTTTCATAATCACCAGAGGGATGCTCGTCTAGAAAAATAATCGAATTATTCATTCAATAGTAATTTCCAATCGCTTAAATGAATTTTTATATCAAATAATCGACTAATTTTATTTGTCGATTAATCAATGGTTAATTACAATTATTAATCGTTGAAAATTCTCACAAAATTTCGTACCAACGTGATCGTAGTCCACTTGATAAGTAGTTCTCAGTCGATCCTCGTTAACTCGTCTAATCATCTCATCGGGTGCTGCACTTTGGAGAACGTTGTAAAGAAATGGATATTTTTCCTGCAACTGCGATAAGATTTCGCGAGACGTAGAATCATTGTAATTTCTTCATCATTTTCTCGTTTCAATTAAATCGTACCTTTTTCAGATAAGTATTCGGCTGATCGTATCGCATTATTTCAAATTCAGGCACCGGGCCCATTTTTGAGGGATATAGTTTAGGATCGAGAAGCGGAGCCATGGGTCCCAGACGACTCCATTGATAATTATCTCCGTCCAAGGGACCGACGTATTCTTTAGGTGGCATAAAACCACCGGGTTCTTCGCCACAGGGACATCGAGATTGATACGACGAGTCGTAAGATTGAGGATCGTTTCGAATAGGAAAAGTTCTCAAGTAGGGCCACATAAAATCTTTACGATACGTCGACAAGTATTGATCCATTTTCGATTTTTTTCCCCTCTCTTTACAAAATATCGATCGATACACTTTTATTATAAAAAATTGTCGTAAAGATTGCAAAATTTCGAGGTTAACGATATCAAAAATTGGTTCTTCATAATTTAACGATAAACAGGAAGAAAAAATAACAAGGAAATTAAACCCTCGAATTTTGTTTTCAATCGCGACGTTTTTCAACGTCTTCGCCCGACGATAATTTCGAACCCAACATATTTTCGGATTATATCGTATTACCGAAATAGGGACGTGCCAAAGCCGTGGCGAACGTCGAGCCAAAAGGTACGAAATAAATGAGAAATATTGACGATCGAGCGTCTCGAATTGAGTACACATTGGAATTTTTGGAATCGATTCCACGATCGTATCGGGTGGTACGAAAATTCAGTCTCGCATTAAATATATCCTGTACGTTATGGGAGAGGATGAATTTATTTTTATTTATCCAACGGGATGAGACGATGGTGGGAATCGATGACAGGGTAAATATACAGTCATGGTAGAGATAGAATGGAAGCTGGGATATATGATTTATAGGCGCGAGTGTCACACGAGTCTTTCAAATTCCCAAACGTACGAAAATACGTATCGATGACTCTCTCTCTTTTAATCCCTGCTTAAGGCATAAAAATTCCTCCTAGATATTCACTTTCCCGCGCATTTTATGCTTTTTTTATGATTTCCGCTCTGGAATTTTAGATTCGAATTTCTTTTTGGAAATCTTTAAAAATAAGAACAATTTTTCGCAGTGGTTTTCGTCATCGATATTTTATGATTTCTTAAAAAAAGAAAAGAGAAAAGGTTGAGAGAACTACAAATTTTATCCCAAGTCTTGAGTCTCGAGATCGGAGAGTTTCGGGAATCATAATCGTGGTCTCTCTCTCTCTCTCTCTCTCTCTCTTTCTGATGCGTACAATCAATCTTATTTCCACTAAATACGTTTTTTTTCTCTTAATTCTTCTTGGCCAAACTCCAGAGCCTCTGAGTTTTCTTCTCTCGACTGCGGTCGTGGTCACTCGAATCGACTGCAACCAAACGACTCTGTGTACGTAATACGACCAAGGGGTGTATAGGGTGAGATTTTTTTTTCAAATTTTGTCACTCCCTTTTTAGAAGATTGAATTCTGTCTAAAAAATTACGTTTACTTTTCATTATCATCCATATTCTCTTATCGAAACGATAAATTAACAATATTTTTCATCACACTGTTTTCCCTAATTTGATTTTTATTTATACAAGAATAAAAAAAATCTAAAACAACGGGATATTGTTGAAAATTTATTTTTCATCATTGGCTCGTATCGTCGTCGCAACGATGAATTATAATTTCAATGACTTTGACAATGCGAAAGCGAGAAAAGCTCGTGAAAACTGCGAGAAATTTGGTCGCGCGGGCCAACGCGAGAGAGGGTGGCGCGAGGCGCGAGGTGCGAAAACCTCGAAAACGTGTGTACTGTACCGATCTCTCGGGACTCTAAAGATATCCCTGCCGTCCACCGCACCGGGAATAGAAACTCGACGTCACCGTGTCTTGCGCTCTCTCTCTCTCTCGCTCTGTATTTCTCGACCGAGAGCGAAGCAAAGCGAAAGAGCAATCGTGCGTTCGGTCCAGTTCGCCCGCACGCCAGATATCAAGCAGAAGCAGTAGAAGAGGAAGATGATGATGATGAAGCGTAACGAATGCAGAAAGAGCCTTAAAAAGAAAAAGAATTTAAAAAAATCTCCTCGTACGGAGAGCCAACGTAGGATTTCGCCTTGAATACCTCGTGGTCTTGGCCAAAATCCGTTTTATCGTCGTCCTTCGTCGTTTAACACAAATTTTTCGTATTAGTAACGATTTAATTATTCCCCATTCGTGCGATACGGGTGCCAAAATCATTAATTAACGTCCTATCTTTCGACTCCCGTTAATTAATTTCTCACAGTTTTAATTAACGAAGCAATAAATCGTAAGAAAATTTACAATCTTTGCAGCTATTAGTTTCTCAATAATAATAACGTTAATAATAATTAATAATATTAACACTATATCATTATTATTATTATTATTATTATTATCATGAAAATGTACGTACAGACAAATAAACGCTCAACTTATTAATTAAAATTGAATTATCGCATCGAATCAAAAAAATTTGATAAAACGATGAATTTTCGTTCATAAATAAAAAATTAACAAATTTATTCGACCGTATAAAATAAAATCGATAAATTTTCCTAATCGTCTCGTACAATCGTGCACCCATTCGATTCTTATTAGCTCGCTCACTTCCCTCTCTCTCTCTCTCTCTCGCTCTCTCTCTCTTTCTCTCGGTCAAACTCGGTCTCTCTCCAAAGTCGTGCGTTGTGGGTGGCAATCGCGAGCTTTTACGAAATTACTTCGCGGAAACGCGGGTCCCCGTGCGCCGTGAGATCGACGGTGTTCGGTAGACGTCTTCGTAGACGCGGCTACCTCGCGCTTCGGTCTCGTCGTCTTCCTCTCGTTATAACTTCGTTCCTATACGTGTGTTCGACTTGCGCGGGTGGTATATTCCATACGAGAATAAAGACCCACCGAGCGACAAAGCAAAAACGAATAATCATAAAAAGAAAGAAGAAAAAAAATATATATATTTCGCGGGACACCAGCACACGACTCTCGAGGGAGACCTCGGGGCTTGATTTAGGACGGTCATTAATGCGCATCTCGCACCCCGGTCTTTTTCATCTTTCTTCCGTATTTCCAGATGCTCCGATTTCACGTTTCTCAAAAGCTGGGGGGGGCACCGTCTCGGGACTCGAGAAAATTGGCAAAAATTCTCGGACTCGCCCTCGCTCTCCGTTCCAATCGAAAGCAGCGTATCACGTTTTTTTCTTCCGAACAAATTTCGAAAAATTACAATTTATTTTATAATTTATTTGCAATTTAATTTATTTATTGTATTTTTTAAATTTATTTATTTGAAAAAGTTGTGCGATTAAGTTTTGTTTTATTTATTTTCGTTAATCACAATTTATTTTATAATTTATTTGCAATTTTCTTTTTTTATTTGAAAAAATTGTGCGATTATGTTTTATCTTATTTATTTTTGTTATTTTCGAACGATACCGGGCACCGATATTCGTCAATAGCTTTAGCATCCTCGTTTTCCGTCTCTTTCTCGCGTTGACACACTCGGGCTTGTTCATCGAGACCTGAATCATCGTTTTACGCACGAGTGAACGCGCGATGATTCATCTTGTGGTGATTGAGGATAGGCGACGATAAAACAGGGGGTGCGGCGGGGGGGGGGGGGGGGGGGGGAAGAGGGGTAAATCGTGCGATCGAGCCTCTCGTCTCCATCGACTTCCCCGTGGTTTTCGAGCTTATGAAATTCGATACGAAAATAAGCGAACGAACAATTAACGATCAAATTTATCGACGTTCATCGACTCACTTAAGATTCCGCTCGATTTATTTATTTGTTTCGACAAGCAAAGTGTTGGAGTAAATTTAAAAACAAATTAAAAAATAAATTTAAGATTAAATTAAAAATAAACGCTCCTCCCCTATCGTTGTTGTTGTTATTGTGGTTTTTCTTTTTTTTTTTTTTTCAAAAATTCTGTCTAAATATTGTACGCGAACTGTCGACTCGCGAGTCGAGCGAAAGATCGCGAGACTCGCAGGAACGACAAAAAAAATGAAAAAAAAAATGAAAGAAAACTTTCGTGCAGCTCTTCGCGGCGACACTTAGCTAGAATCGATTCAGTCACTCGCGGCCTCCTCGTCGCGCGTCTCTTTCACCGTCGGTAAAGTTCCTCGTAACGCTATAAACGCACCGATGACTATCGGGGGCCTAAGAATTTCCGAGAGCGCCGCCACCACCTCACTTCGTCACCTGCCGCTCGCTCGAGACTCGCGAATCACTTCGGGCGATTTTTATGCTTTTCTTTTTTTTAATTCTTCTTTATTTTTTTTTCTCCGATCTCGCGGCGAGAAAATAGAACGAACGATGTAAAAAATAGAAAAAGAAGCAACGGAAACAAGAAATAAACGTAAAATAAAATTGAAAATAGATCGTAGACACGGACAACGGGACGAGTCGCGGTCGATCGCATCGCGGGGGTGAGTTTTCAGATCTGACGCGTTCAACGAGCGTTCTCGCGGTTTAATTTACAACGGCATTTATGGGTTTGTCAAGCACCCCCTCGTGGCACCCAATTAAACGTTTGATATATATACGCGCCAAGAAACCGTCTCTACTGTATTTCTCTATCTCTCTCACTCTCTCTCTCTTTCTCACATTTTATTCCGCGCGGGAGAATACGTTCTATCACTCTGTTTTGGCACTTTGAAGCGCGATGGCATTCGCACCCGCGACTCGAGAACACCGGGCAGGGGGTGGGTGGGGGAGGGGGTAAAAAGCTAAAATAATTTTTGGGGAAGAACGTTTCGTGGAATAACGACGTTTTAACGACGCGTTTAACGAGATTTACAAAGTATTAAATTGCTCGATAGAAATAACGAGTGATAGATCGTTGGAATAAAAAGAAATATCATAATTGAAAGAACGTCTCCGACGAAATGTTGAAAAACATGTTATTTTTTGTTTCATTTTGTTTTTTGTTGATATTTGTATTTTCGCGGAAATTTAAATATCGTCCTTTCTTTTTTGGAAATGATTTTAAATTAGATTCGCTTTGTTCGTAAGAAGGAGGAGAGTCGAGGAGTTCGTAAGATTTCTCGTTACTCGAGGGAAGAACGAAAAACGGTTCGGTTCGGGGTGTCACGAGTAAGCTTTTTGTTCATCGAGGTTGACTTCTCGCGGAGTACGTAGTCATCGTGCTCCCTGGAATCCATTTGAGGCCATCGCGAGAAAGAGAGATTAGCGTTAGGGTCGATGATTTTCTTGGGTCGTCGATCCCTTACCAACGCTCTCGCGAGATTCTACGAACTTCTCTGATGTTTCATTTTTCTGTATGCCTATAAGTCCGTGAGTATGTATAGGGAGAAAAGGAATTAAAAGCGTGCGTAAAGTCAACGAGACTTTGGCTCGACGATTTGACCCGACACTGATTCTCAAATTGGACCTCCCGTCTCATCGCGATCGACGCTCGTTCTAGATTAGGTCTCTTTTTTATTTTCCTTAGCTCGATCGAATTGGCTGGTGTCGGGCGATGTTATCGGACGTAGTTTTATCTCGCGAGATCGAATCCTCGATTATTCGTTCGATACGAGATTAATCTCGAGTGCGAGAAAGCGCGAGTGGAAAGACCGATCGTAAAGTACTCACGTAACGTCGCGATAAATCGCGATTAATCAAATTGTTTTGTAATTATAGAAAATAATTGGAATTGAATTTTAAATATGACAATTAAATGGAATTTAAATTTATTTTCAAATATGGAACATTATAATTGACAAATTTGTATATTTATAAGGTTGATTATAAATTTTGGGGAATCTCAAGCGTTATCAACCCTTAAGCTCGTTGATCGGTGGATTGTCGTTGGAGAAGTTCGGCGACGTCCGCAAGCTCGAGATCGAGTCTCGCGCGTTTCGTCGTTTCGACGATTTGCCGGCGTATCGGTCGGCGTACGTACGCGCGACGTTCTTGCTGCTCGCTTCGAGGAGTTGGAAGGACAGCGTCGGTTTTAAAATAGTTTTCTCATGTGCAGAGAGAGCGCGCGGAGAAGCCAGAGAAATATAGCAAAAGCAACACGCACGCATCGTCGAGGCAAAAACGACGAGGAGGCTCTGGTGGTGCTGCTGCTTTTGCCGCTGCCAATGTCTCGAACGTTAAACGACTCACGAAAACGCCGCTCTCTTTCTACATCGCGGGCCAGTCGTTGATCGTGGATCGTCCACGAAACACAGCCCCCTATCGCGGTCAAGCATTTCTTCTATTTCGTTCACGTTTTCTTATTTCCCATCCCGTCGCGACGCGCAGGATTTACGAACGAATCGCGAAAACTCGATCGATCGACGAGCAAATTCGTTTATCAACAATTTTTCATAATTCGGGTCCACGAAAAAAAGAATCGACTCGAATTATATTGCGTAAATTTGATAAAGGCACATTTACAAGTGTCAAAGTTGAATAAAAATCGACGATAGTACGAGAACGTTTAAATCATTTTATGTATTTTTTTCGTGCGAGAGAAAAAGAATCAAGTGGCGCTTTCCGGCAAGAAACATCGATAATCGTGCTTTTGGCAGAGAAAGTAATCCTGGTCCTCGCTACTACCATTTGTCAATGCAACCGGTAGCTCGACGTCGTAGCTTCGTAAAATCGCGTCGACCGTTTGGATTTTCGTCAAAATCGTTTCGCTCGCGATTTTGTAAATTTTCCGGTCAATTATTTTGTAACAAAAGGGGTGATAAGTGAGATAATTTATTTTTAAATACGAGATACGGACAGTTCGATTAATTCGCTGTGGTTCAAGCCACGTGAAGCTCGGTGGTTAGTTGGCAGAGTGAAATGGAACACGAAAAAGGACAAGCGAGGGAATGATCCTCCCCGTGTAAAATTGTACGTTCGAACGAGGGCATAATTAATTATCTCGGAGACTTTTTGGCATGAGCGACGGTGTTGCGAGAGTGAGAGAGAACCACGAAGATCACTAACCGAATAAATCGTAGCTCGATGCGCGCTCGTTTTAAATTCAAAGATAAGGAACAAATCTATAAACGATCGAGCAGAAAAATTGAGATAATTTTTCACCTGGACAAAAAAAATACCCTCGTGAGATATTTTTCGATATTTCGCGTTGGAGAACGTAAAATAGAGATATACGTTTAATATATATATATATATACGAGCAATTTCGCAGCGTGCGGTCGAAGCTTCGTATATTTTTCTACCAAGAGGATAAATTTACATAGACGATCTATCTTGATGCGCCGATTTAATTTCCCACGCAACTATAGATATATATTTATCTAAAAAAGTACGGAAGATTTTGCGAACAATTTCCGATAGAGATAGATCGTAAGAGAGAGAGAGAGAGAGAGAGAGATATTACAAAGTATCCCGCGGAGCCGATTCGTGGTTATATAGGCAGAAGAAAAAAAGAAAAAGCGATAGGGAGAAGTTTCGACGAGAGGAAGAAAGTTAAGAGCCCGAGTGAAGAGTGAACGAAATTGAGAGGAGAAGAGATCTCGAAGCACGGATAAGAATAACAGAGAAAATCGCTTGGGCGGAGAGACAGAGAGAGAGAAAATATTTTCATGTTCTGGCAACGTTGATAAACGTACCTGGAGCCAGACAGGACGATTTATCGTCGAATTATTTAACGAATCGAAGAGCCCAAGTAGTACGAGTCGGCCTGCGGTCGGACGTAAAAAAAGATTCATCGTACGTCGAGACGCCTGTAGATTCGCCAATTTCTATTATAATGTGAATAAAGATCGTTGTGATAATAAATAAATAAACAGTGGATGTCAAGTGTCACGTGGACCGCTGGAGGAACGAAACCGGAAGTGCGTCGCTTCGCTCCCGGATCTTGGAAAACTGTTTAAACGCGATTCGGCACTCATGGGAATTCAAAGTCGAAGACGAAGATTTAGACAAACTACGGTAATCGAAGATATTTCGAAATTTTTATAAAGTTATTACAAAAAATCGACTGCGCTGACATGTTCCGTCCTACATTTTCGGTTTCTCTATTAACGAGTTAGTTCTATTGTAAAATACAACAAAAACAACAAAAAGAAATAGAGATCGATCGTACGACTGTTTCATCCTGCATGTCCGGTTGCTCCGACGTATTAGCTCATTAAAAACAAAGAAAAAACAAAACAAAATAAAACATAAAAATTAAAAAATCGTTCCGATGGCTCAAGAAAATATTACAATCGACCGTATGCAGCGTTTCTATCCTAAAAATACGGCACAGTTCGTCGAGAAATTTCACCATATTATTGGCAAGTATCTTTTCGTATTTTTTCGTATATTTTCATTTTTTTTTCGTTCCGATTTGTTCGAGATATAAATTTGTGATAATTTCAAAGTCTTCCGAAATGAGACGCGGTCTTCCGCTTGTTTTGGTCTCACGGAGCGTATAAACCTCGTCGGAGTGAATAAACTCCTTGATCCCAGAACGGTGCCTCCTTTATTCGATGATTAGAGAGCGGCTTCCCGGTCAATGGCCCGAGCGACGCTTAGAATATTCGTGAACGACGTGTTACGTCTGTGCACCATAAAAAAACGCAATCGTAAAGATCTAAAATCGGCGTTAATAAAAAAGTGAATTTCTCTTTTTTTTATACGTAAAACTATCTATCCTTTCTTTCGTTTCATCGATGTCTCGAAACGATGAAAACAGAAAAAAAAACTAAATATATCTTGTATTAACTCGATGAAATTAGGAAGGATTTTTAAATATTTTAATTTAATCGAAAATAACTCGATTCAATGATTATTCGATCGTTTAAAGAAAATAAATTAAATTTTGGAAAATTCGTCGATCGGTCGTGACACTGAAATACGATCAAAACATATTTTCATTATACGAACTAATTTTTTATGACAGTCGAGAGAGTTAACAATCAACGAAAATCTCTGCTTTCAGAGTTCGACTTGTGACAGTAAGAGAATATTCTCGCTGTCTGTCGAAATCCCCCTCCCCATCTCTCCCTTTACCCCCTCCACCATGACCGTTCAGCAATTCTAGTGATCCATGGATCTTTTCCATGGATCTCTGCCAGTTCTGTCGTGTGATTCACGATCATATAGTCTACGTGTGTATTACCCTTCGGGCGTTGTGTTTGACCATCACGCAGCGGGTGTCACACGCACGTGAAAATTTAAACGCGTTAACGTGTCGTACGTTGGAGTACCGTCGCGTTCACGGCCCGACGAACATTGTCGAGCTAAATTTCCTCGTATCTTGGGCAATACGGCGTTATTTATAGGAACGGAATTATACGTCATCGTTATATTTTTTGTGTTTCGATTTCTCGAAAGTTAAATCGACTACGTTACACACGTTTAATTCGAAATGGGATCTAGAACGACGAGGGATAAAATATTTAAAAATTTATTCAACAAAATTTCTTTTTTTTTATCTCTCTAGCTAACGTATGAAATTTTTTCGTATTTTTTTTTCGTACAATAGCCGCCTTTCAAAATGCGAACGACGCCAAGTAACTCACGCCGAAACGATAGTCATCGATAAAAGCACGCGGAGCTTACGGATAATTGTCGCGTAAGCCGGGCCGCGACGAATCTCACGCGTTGCGTCACGCGCCTTGTACACGCTTCTACCCCCCCCCCCCCCAAGCCACCCTCAAAACGCGCACGAGACACGCAGGACAGTTTTTAAAATAGAATTTATTTCTTCGATATAAATTCCTATCGTCATCTGTGGGGGCGGGGGGGGGGCGGAATCGAGCGTTGTTACGCGCGAAATACGAATTCGTGTTCGCGATTTCCCCGATCGTACAGTGAAAATCTTACTCAACGGGATTATTACGCCAGCGTGAAAAACCAGGCAAAATTTAACCACATTGCCCCACGATGATACGCGTCGATTCTTCCACATTGGTTCGAAGGGAAAATTACGCATTCGTTCTCATTCTCTCATCCCCTCTTTCCCTCTCGATTCAAGAAAACACAAATGTACGATGCTCGTTAAAAAAAAAGAGACACACACGCGCATACACAACGAAGAAAGAAAGAAAAATGGAAAGAAAAAAAAGTGATGAAAAGAAAGAAACACGCGCGAACCCCAATTTCGACAGACCCTCGCGGGGTTATAAGTAGTAGCGTGAAAAGAGCGCGAACGAAACGTATAAACTGGAACGAGCTGTGACTTTTCGTTCTTTTGACACTGATTACACGCGATCTTTCGTCGCGTCGTTCGATAAATCGCTCGTATTAGCTCCTCGACTTCCCGTAACTAAATAAATGTATATATTTACGTCGTATGCATGATAAGTAGGGAGTCGAAAATTACGACGTTTCGAATAATAATAACAATAACAACAACAACAACAATAATAATAATAACCATCGACCGTTAAACGCTTCGTTGTAAATCTCTTTATGTTTTCTTAAAATATTTTCACCGACGCGCTCTTACGGTCTCGGTGAGCGATACAAAAATTTTCAATGTCGTCATCACACTCGTACAAGTACGATCGTATCCAACTTTTTCTACTCTCCGCGTAACCACTATCTCTCCCCTCTATTATTCCTCGCTATCGTCGCGTCTCGCGAAAATCGTCGTGTAGTAGGTATTTGGCATGAAAAAACTCTCTCTCTATCTCTCTTCACTCCCCTCCCCCCGCCCATCCTCTGGCTACCAAGCGTTCTCGCGGCGTCATGAAAAGTATCATCGCGTTGCAGTTGTCGCGGGGAAGGGTGGCTCGGGGGAGGTTTAACGAGGGGAAGGATGAGGAGAGAACGAAGTTTGGCGTCGGTGCCCATCATAATCCATAAATAAGCATCGTCTATGTTGCATTGGGGGTATTTGCGATGCACGTAGGCCAGGGTATAAGAGCCAGAGGGGGGCGGGCCGAGGGGGAGTGAGGAAGACAGACGGACAGAGGTAGAAAGAGGCAGCCGTCCATCGATATGAACTGATAGACCCATCGATGCATACGCGTGTGGGTATATCCACGCATGCATCGATCATTTCTATTACAGGGATGTACATATATATATATATGTATATATCTAATAGACATTACAACGTATAGAACATAAAGTGGATGGATAGAGCGAGACGACTGCGTGATGTATTTTCGGCGAGCCATTCGCACATGCACACGCGACGAAAGGCCAAAGGCCTTGGGGAGTGGGATAATATCTATTACGATCTCTCGAACATTTTTTGAGAACTGTACGATATTGGAAAAAATAGAAATATAGAAGATTTTCAAATTTTTCAAATTTCGTCAATTATTATTATTTTTTATTATAATTGTTATTATTATTGTGTACTTGACATTATTCGATGTACCGGTTGGTAAATTATCCGTCAGTTACAACAATCGAAACAGCAGTGTCGCCAGACACGCGTGGAAGGTAAGTGCAAGTAGTAAAAGCAGTTTTTGGTCAGACATCCCGCATCGGGCAAATCCAACGGGGATAAATATGTAAAATCACGTTAGTCCCACTCGACGGTCGGTGATCGACGTTCTCCGAAGTGTTCACTACCTGTTTCATCGTCGATACCTCGACGGCGAGGTTTCAAGCCGAAAGCTACGTTAAAATTTCAAATATCAACGGAATTCCGACTGTGCGATGATCGCGAAGGAAGAAATCCGTTCGTTTTTCCGCCCTGTCGATATACAAGTCCGAGACCGGAGCGTTCGTTGATATCCTCATTTTTCGCTGTGACGTGGCGACGCGTCGCGGCAATTCCACGAACTAAAAATCCGCTGAAAGGTCGAAGCGCTCTTATACCGAGAGCTTGCACCCCCCCTGCGCTCTACTCCCGAGAGAGACTCGGAGACGAAACGACTCTTCCCTCTTTCGCTTTTATCGCGAACTCTTACTTTACTTACGATACGCTATATACGTTTCATATATAGTCAAGATCGGCGGGTAACATTATATACATATATACATGTATTTAGGTATGTGTCTGCTGCTCTTGACTATACGTGAAACGAGGGAAAGAGAGGGAGGTTGTGTGCTGAGAGAAGTCGCTCGTGTGCGCGCCGTCTAACGCAGCAACGGCCCGCGACGTCGCGCTCTTACCGCGCTCGCGACCTTGCGATATTTTTGCACCTACCAAAAATAAATTCCGCCTCGCGTCTTATAACACCCGACGGATTGGGGAGGAGGGAGAGAGAGAGAGAGAGAGAGAAAAGACGGCGAAGACGAAGACGACGACGATCGGTCCCAGACCAACAGACCGGCGAGCCAGCAGGTTTTATAGCCTCGTGAACAAGCCAAAGATCTCTTAGACCTCTCACGTCGAGAAAACGATAAGATGCGGATTGGAGAGATGAAAATTTGACGAAAAAAAAAGAAAGAAAAAACATTGTCAAATCATCGATCGACATTCGACAATCGATTCGAATTTCGATCGTTTATTTTAACAGTGTGATACGAGACTCGGGTAATGCCACGATTTTTGAAAAATTCACTTTAAGAGGAAAATTTTCATGTTTCGACAGAAAATATTGAAAAAGGTCTAAACGAATTGTATTTGAAAAATTGCGTTTACGAACAGAAATGTAAATGAATGATTAAAATAAAATATAATGTTTCGAAACGCTTGTACGATCCTCGATAAAAAAAAGAAAAAAAAACGTATGAAAAATCGGTGGAAATTTATTTCGACGAAATTGTATCACGTCACTCAACGCGATATACGATAGATTCTCGTCCAAACATTGTAACACATCCTATCGTAGAACGAACACAAGTAAAGTAGAAGTAGGTATAAAGTACAAATTTTCGTTTCGGCATTAACGTTACTCGTGAATTTCACAAGACGATAATTTTCTTTCCTCGAGTATGAGTTACGAGACCACGTACCGAGAAACGTAATCTTCGTCGCGGTGGGTGATCCAGCGTTAGAGCTAAAGAAACACGTAGATGATATAAAGGAGACTCGGACAAGTACTCGGTTATGTCCTTTGCACGTTATCTTTCCTCTCCCTCTCTCTCTCTCTCTCTCTCTCTTTCTCTCTGTCTCATTCTCATTCGTCTATCGAGATACAGACATGAGCTTTTCATTTCTCGTGCTGTTGCTTTTTCGCGGGTGATCATGCGAGCGTGCCTCAACGAACAGAATTAACACGGGGTGAGGTGGGAGGGGAGGGGGGAGGCCATCGTGGTATTTCTGGCGCGATTGTCCGTCGAAAAATAGACGGATTTTCTTGCCGTACGGGATTAAAAGACGCCACTGGGTGGGCAAAACGCGTATTCGCTTGCTATACCGGCGATCTCTACGAACGCACTGTATCGTTGCCCCTGATGCCTCACAACGCTTTAATTCGCCTCGTACGATCGATATTATAAATATATGAGCGATTTTTATTTTATTTTATTTTATTTTTTCCAAACTCCCCACCACAACGTACGATCAAAGCCGGGGAGCACGCGCCTCTCGCGCGATTCACGCTTACGTCGGTTTTGTCCTCCTTCCGCGTTATGCCTTTCGCTCGCGTCCGAGGTCCGCGTCCGCGTCACGTCGCGACGATACGCGCGCGTCGTGGATCGTACCGTACGACGACGACGCGGACGAGATTGACCCGCGGCGCTTTTTTCGTCATTATTATTGTTATTGTTGTTGTTGTTGTTGTTGTTGTTGTTGTTTATCCTAATTCTCGATTTTTCACGACTACGACGACGACCTCGAGTCGACGTGAGAAAAATCTCGGCGAAAAAATTTCGCGATTATGCTTTTGGTTTCTTTTTTTTGCTTGCAGACGCGAGGTCGATAAACGATCAAATAGCTTTTGAATCGCTCGACCCGTTGGCCTCTTGGAAACAAAAAAACAATAATAATAATAGAAACAAAACAGAAAAAAAAATAGAACGATTTCTCAACTTTGACGACCCTTTTATTACCCCACGAAAATTATTCCACGGGCAATTTTAAACGTCACCGATCGATTTACTGGCTCTTTTTTTTAGCTCGGATTGTTTTTCGTAGACCCGCGACGAGCCTTGGGACGAGTTCGAAAAATTTATCGTTAAGTTGTAAATTCGTTAAATTTGTCGCGTTTACGAATGACGGCGCGACGCGACCAGCGATCGTTTTTATTCATGATACGTCAATTTGACTCGTTGTGTTGTTGGTGTTTTTTTTTCTTCTTTTTATTTCTATACGAATAATTTAAAAGTCGTGAAACTTTTTGGGGCGCGATAACAGGGGTGTATAAATTTGCGTGTCGCAACATTGATCTCGTTGATCGTAAACAAAATTATATCACGCACGATTAATCCGGATAATCCTTTCGTATGTTCGATTCGATCGGTCACGTGACATTTTCGAAAAATAAATGCGCGAGCGTGGTTTCACTCGGGATTGAGAGTCACGTGGTAAATTCGAACAAATAAATACTCCGACTGTTTCCTCTCCCTCTCTCACTCTCTCTTTCTCTCTCTTTCATTCTCTCTCCCTCTCACCCTCTTTCTCCCTCTGCTCTTCGCTCTTGCTGGCTCCCTCACTCGCTCGATTTTGCCTTTGCCCGCGACTGATGTACGACCAAAATAGCCGACGATCAGTCGATGACACCGTGCCGGAGTTTATACACGAGACTGAAAGACAGAACGAGAGAGAAATAGAGAGCGAGAGAGAGAGAGAGAGAGGGAGATGGGTGTGTAAAATGCCAGGGAGGAACGAGAGAACGTCATCGATCATTGCGATGACGTCAGACGTCACCCTCGAAGCCTTATATCGTTTCGTCCTTGCCCATTATTCACGAAGCTTTCTCACCGAACATTGCCATCTTACGAAAATTCTCGTATCTTGAAAATCATCTTCTCTCTTTTTCTTTTTCTTATCACAAACATCAAATATCCAAAATCGTAATAATTATAAAATCGAATATTACAATTTGGAGTAAAATTTTAACAAAACATTTTGAAACGCACGTTTCATTTATTTTACTTCTTCTAATTAACGTAATTAACAATTACGCGAGATTGTTTTCGTCTCGTCGCACGCGTACGACGAGAAAAGGCGTAGGTAGTAATGCGGTCCGAAAGGTTAAAAAGGAAAAATTCTATTTGGGTAGGAGTAGCGAGCACGTGCAGGCGAAGGACCCGCGTGACGCAGGGGTGAGTGGATGGAGGGTGGTCGGAAGCTTTTGTCGCGAGACCTTATTCTCTTCGCGCATTACGTGACTCCTCTTCCGGTTAATCCGCAAACAGATGGACGTAGCACGTTGTCCCGCCAATCCGTATCAGGATTTATGTTACCGGCGAATGTACACAATTTGCCACTCGCACACGGCTCGCGAACGCACAAGCCCTTGGCGGAGGATATTCGAGACCAAAGCCACGAGAGACGCTTCGTCACGAACGAAATAAAGAAATATCATTTTTGTAAATTATATGTTGTTTTTTTTCTTTCTATTCTTCTTTTTTTCTTCTTCTTTTTCGTCTCGTTATTCGGAGATATGTTTTTTAAATCTATATCGCGCTACGAGACGAGAGAGAATCACGTAACTGGTGAGATTTTCTTGGCCCGTACCAACGTCACGGAATTCGAAAAATTTATCCGTTATATAGCGTAATATAATAATTTTTGCTCCCAAATGTGTTTTTTCAATCGTGGCTCGGTGTTGAAGAAAATATTCCGGATTCTCCCGTTACCACGTTTGTGTATCTTACATAGATATATATATATAAAGTATCGCATAATGCGCTCAGCATGGAATCCCGTTTTCGTGAAATTATCCAACTCCCCACCATAAACTCCGCAGCTTCGCCTTCTTTTTTACATTTTCTTAACGTATTTTTACGCGCTGAAAAAAACACATATATATGAACAAATCTTATAAAAAATAGTGAAAGCTCGCGTACGAGAGTAGACGAGAGAAGAAGGAAAAAAGCAGGAAAAAAACCGTGAAACGACCTCGACTCTTTATCGCTTACAGCGATCGATAAAAATATCCATCGCGCGCGTTTTTGCCCAAGGTAGAAATTTTTATTTTTCATCCGAGTGATCGTTTACTTCACTCTCGTAGGTGTTTTTCCATAAAACCCGTCGCTCCATATTCCATTCGTCGTATTGCGCGAGACGGAAGTCTCTCGGCGATGAACCAAAAGCCAAAATCCATTTTTTTAAATATTATTTTCTTTATCGCGATGATTCGCGAAAGGATTTTTTATGATGAATTTTAGTAAAAATCTTCGCAAAGTCGTTGGTTTACACGTTCTTTATTTTTTGTGTGTGTTTTTTTTCTTCGAGTCGATTCGCCGAGTCCATTGTTTGTGACTTTATCGCTGACTGATCCGCAGAAAAGTTTCGTTGGAAATAACTTTTATGGACAATCCGCTAGACGTTCGCTTGTAACGAACTACATATAAATATATATATATATATATATATATATATATAAAGATGTGTGTGTGTGTGTGTGTGTGTGTGTTTTATCGCGTGTATGGTTCAGCAAAAAGCCAGCATCGGTATATCGCGCGCGCATGTTGCTCACTAAAGCCCGCCGAGGTATAGTGCAACTCGCACTAAAAGCACCGTGAAATGGTTTTGTGTTTCCGGTATACCTATAATGAACACGTCTCAGAACTTACGCCAAAATCAATTCCTCCAGAGATTTTAATGTCTCTCTCCCTCTTGCTCTCGCCGTAAGGATCGTCAGGACTAAAAGTCCTTCGTCAATTCTGTTTCTCCCAATTTTGAAACAACTCGTACACGCGCGTAATACGAATAAAGTATTCACAATTCTCAATATCATCGAGTGTACGTCGAAAAAAATAAAATTAAAAGATACGAGCGATAACCGAACGACCATAAATTTAATAGGAACCAGGAGGTTTTATAAACGTATACACTCCCTACTTCGTCGCGAAAAAGAACAAACAAGCCTACGCGTTACGCAACGGGAGAGAGTACGACGAAAGGATCGATGAGAGTGCGTTTGCGAAATTGTGAATAAATGCGATTACGAGTGTCGAATCGAAAATTGTTTTTGTTTTTCAGCGAGAAATAAACAAATTGGGATCTCTCTCTCTCTCTCCCTTTCTCTCTCGCACCCACCTCCCACCCTTTTAACCGTAAAAAAAGTTAAAGTATCGCGAAGAACGCGCTAGACGAATCGCTCTCTCGCTCGCTTTCCGTAGCTTTCCTCTTCTATCTTTAGCGTCGCGCGGACATCGAGCCTCTCGGCGCGCGTTCGCGCGACGGTCGCGCTCTCACCAACGTCGCCGTGTTGTCTGCCAGTCGACTCGGAGAACCTTTGCGGGTGCTCCGACCGACGAAAAATAGTCAACGTACAATCTAGACGACGTTATCGAAATTTCGTTGATCGATCGATTTAGGGGATGTCATTTTTTCAAGGGGTGAGTTACGTCGCCTTTTTTTCCTCGCTTAATGACGTAACAAAGTGCAATGGAACGTCTCGCATCGCGATGGCGACTCGTCGATCGATCAAGTCGCCGCGGAAGGAACGACGCGTCGGCCAATCTCAGTTGATGCCCACGCCTCGAAGATCTATTTTCAATAGGTCGAAGTGGGAGACGAGGAGGCAAAAGAAAAAAAACGTGGTTTCTCATCGACCGAGAGGCAACACAGAGGCATCAACAGAAACGAGGGGAATATAAAAAGAGACGAGTCTTCGCGAGTCTTCTATTTTCTCCTCGCCGCGAACGCTTAAGTAAAACACGGCGAGTGAGAGGGGGGAGGGATGAAAAGATATTGGAATTTATCGAGGTCGATATTTTTATTTCCTTAAGGCCGAGGTCTGACAAATCCCGAACGAACGCGATACCTCTCGCTCGACGAATCGCTCTTCGCGACAACCTGTACGATTTTTCTTACCAATCCCAAGTTCCGGGGGTAGAAAAATAAAAATTCATATAATTTCATTCACCGAATCGGGAAATATTTTTTTTTATTCTTTCCCGAATGAATAATACGTGAATTGAAAAATTACGAAATTATCGGTCGAACGATTCAATTTTTTCAATTTCGTTCTTTGATATTCTTCATTTTTTAATAACAACTTCGGACTATAAAATAGTTATTTTCTATACTAGAAGAATTTTCCCACTTTCGTAACGCGTGAATGGGCAAAAACCACGCGGTCAGGACGTCCGGGAATTCTCGATCGAGTTGCGAGAGTAGCGAGAGGGACAAGGCATTTTCGTCCTTTCCACTCGAGTACGAGGCACGAGCGAAAAATGTTTTCCGGCTCGTCGACCGTGAAACTTCGAAGCAAATCCTTTTTTGATCCCTCGCGTGGGCTTACGCCGTATCCAAGGGCGGGCTCCTCGGCGACGAAAGAATTTGTACTCGCTCGCACGATTAACCAGATCGTAACGGAGTGTACGAATATATATATATATAGAACGTAAGGAATGTAAAGGCACTGGAGAGTTCCACGTTCGTGGAATCCGGAGCGTAGCGAAGTGCCGGATACTTCGATAAATCAGTGAGAAGGAACGCCTGGTGGTGAGAATGAGTAAAAAAAAAATACAAAAAAAATGATGCAAGAGAAAATAAAGAATCGGCCGAGAGAGGGCAAACTCGCGGGTGCCCGAGCTCAAACGACCAATGATTTATAATCGAATTTCCACGAGTCGAGCCGAGGCAGTCGCATTTCCATGCAGTTCTGGGATATATATATATATATATTTTGTTTCTTTTTGTTTTTCTTTCCCTCTCGTTTCTCCGCGAACGAGGGCAGAGCGTTATAATCTCGAAGGTACGACCGGGTTAATCCACCGAAATCCGTCGATAAGGCGAGAGTGGAAAAAAAGATGGGATAAAAATGTTTTATAAGCGCAACGGCTTAAAATCCGTCCCAGAAGTAATTTTTTATTTCGTAAGGGAGAAAGCGCGAGAAGAAGGGGGTAATAAAAAATTAACAACAACAAAAAATGTCGATCTTACGGTTGGGGAATCGATCGACGAGCTAACGAATAAAACAATTTTGCTTTTGAAAGAAATTCAAATTTTCCGCGTCGTCGCTCAAAGTTTCGCGCGTTTTATCGTCCTTTTTCACGACGAAAAATCGAAGCCCAAGAGAGAGAAAGAGAGAGAGAGAGAAAGTCAAGGTCAGCATTGCTTCCGTCAAAGATGGAGAAAGTAGACGCAATGAGAATATAAAATGAAAACGAAGAAAAGAAGAGAAAAGGTCGAGGCGAAAAAAAGGAGCGAGGAGAAAAAAAAGTTTGTACGGTGAGCGAGAGAACGGAGAGCCGAGAATCGAGAATCGGTGGTGAGAAAAACGCTCTTTCTCTCTCTTGAATGAGAGAAGGCGAGAGTTAATTCCGAGCGTGAGTAACGTCTCTTACGAACGTAAACAAGGGTGAAAACACGGTACCGTCTTTTCCACCCGAGACGCGAACCACCAACCGACCGTTTCTTTTTCTCCTTTCTCCCCTCTCGCGATTCTTCTTCGCGTCGCATTCTTATTTTTATTTTATTTCCATGCTTTTTTGCTTTTTTAAAAAATGCTTTTTTTTCGTTCGTTCGTTCTTTCCTCCTCGTCATCGTTCCTTTTTTCCTTCACGTTCCGGCAAAAGCGCGCACTTCGCGAACTATACTCGCGAATGCTGGATGTTTACGGCGGAATGACACAAGAGAGATGCGAAAAACAGAGCGAGGGTGGATAGAAGGGGCGGAGGGGGTGAAAACAAGTAAGAGAGAGAGAGAGAGATAGAGAGAACTTTCTCATTCTTCTTTACTTTTCCATTCTCGCGTGGGTCTCGCTCACCTCCATATTCCACGCACACGCGTACTACTACTCTCGCGTCTTATTACTCCAAAGTCATTTTCGAATCTTTCACTGTCTCGATGTTTTTTTCGAAAATTTATCTTCTGTACAGTTTTCTTTTTTCTCTGTCGACGATTCTCTTCCTTTTTTTATCTTCTTTTCTCGTTCGCTCGCAGACGAACTTTAACGTGCAACGACGCTTCGAGACTCGGAAAATTTATTCGCTTTATTCTTCTGTTCCCTTTAATTTTTCAGAATTTTACAGCGTGTTCTACGATGTTATCGTTACTATTCCAATTTTTTCTTCTTTGATTACAAATACTTGCAAGTAATAATTGACGTAAGACGGTCGATCCGTTCATCCCTTATACCCACCCGAGCGGATCCGTTAATTCCCTGAAAGTTTCCTCGGCGTTATTACGACGTCCTCCCCCCTTATTTTTCAAATCCAACGTAGACGACGTCGATGCCATTCTGGAACTCGCCACGCGTTTTCGTTGTCAACAGATAAATTTTTTCGACAGTTTTTTTTTTCGTTCACCGCCGATGGAGACACAACGTGGTGAATCCGTGTACGTCGAGGAGACGAAGAAAAAAAGCGCAGAAACTCGAGAAACTTGGGCGAAAAGTCTTCGGGGTTAAAAAAATAAAATGCCAGAGCGACATTTCCGAGAAGCTGTGTGATGCCACGAGGTAAAGAGAGAGCAAGAGAGAGAGAGGGAGACGGGCGCTTCTTAAACTCGACGGCATGGTTCAGGCGCCTGCCTAGCTGGTATTTGGCAAGCGTCAAATATCGCGAGACTTCTTGGACGAAGTGTCCGCGCGAAGCACCTACTACACGCTTGTTGATCGAGTTTTGCTCGGTTCGATGCCGAGGCTCGCGAAGTCCTCGGTTGTTGCAACGTACGCCGTAAGATATTTCTCTCTCTCTCGATGTAGTAAAAGTCTGCTATAAGTCGATCTCTCGGCGCTTATCGTCGTCGGCGTCATCGTCGTCGGTCGGTCGGTTGGTCGTCGTCATCGTCTTCGCCGTTGACGAGGAGAGGGCCGAGCCGTCGAAGAGGCAGCGAAGAGCCCGAAGATGTAGAGAGACGAAGAAGAGAACGAAGAAGAAGAAGAAGAAGAAGAAGAAGAAGAAGAAGGGAGAGGAGCGAGCGGTGGTGCGAGAGGCAAAAGCGGCGGAGACGGTTTTAGACTTGGAGCGTTCACGTAGTTGCGAACGCCCTGAGAGCAGTAGTCGCGTACCTTGGGCAGCTTCCACCTTGCCGGCTCTACGAGAGCTCGCGACCGACCATAAAAAAACGCCTCTACGTTAGAACAAAAAGAAACCAAAGATTATCATCGACGCGGCGATCTTCGTTTAATTTCCAATCGCTTTCGTTAGACACACTTTTTTTCCTTTAAACAACGGGTATACGTGCGAGAGTGACGATAGATTAACGGAACAAAAGAAGAAAGAAAGAACGTCGTTATTCCCGAGTGAAAGAGGTGGGCACGAAAAAGAAGAGAGAGAGAGAGCTGTGAAACGGGAATAAGTGTCGAGCTGTATAACCAGCTTTGGCCGGTGACTCGGCCAAGTGGAAACCGATATAAGTGGTTGTCTGACCTTAGCGGCTGTGACTACTAGCCCACGCTGGATTCTCGATCACCGCGGCTGTTCACGAAAACCCCTTGGATATTATCTCGTGATTCACGTGGATCAAAGATCAGCCGATCGTCGAATAAAACTGCCGGGGAGACTAAAATCGCCGTCCGAAATTCCGAGAAACTCTCAAAGTAAAAATTTCTTCGTGGCTGCACCATAAACTCTAAAGTAAAATATAAACGGCCAAGTGCTAGGACGAAATTTGATGACAGAAGTAGCGATAAGCCAAATTTCATTAACATCCTCGGACGGAAAAACGGACGAATGGATGCTGGCGGTAGTTGAGAAGGATCGAGACGTCTCGCGTTGCGTGATAACGGCGCGTAATGTCGATAATCGTGGTGTTGCGTCGTCGAGCCGCGGATTAACCCGAGAACGAGAAACTCGGGCTTTCGTGATTTTGTTGTTATCGACGAACCAAGTTTTCACAGTGTTACTAGTGAAGTTGTTAGTGAACGTGTTGTCGAAAGTGTCGCTGTTGTTATCGTCGTTATCGGTAAGTACGCCGGGTCGTTCGGGTACCAAGAAACAGAGTGAAAGTGGTGCGCGTGGCGAGGACCGATCAGAGGGACGCCACAATGGCGGAGCGTCCCGGTGGTGGTGGCGGTGGTCCGGGGAGAAGACGCTCGCGTCGGGACAGCAGCGAGGCCGGTGGCTCGTCGGGATCGAGAGGTACACCGGTTCCTTCGTCGTCGAAGGAACGACGTACCAAACGAGCGAGCAAACCGATGAAGGAACGCTGGCTATTGACGCGAAAGACATGGCGTTATATGGCGGACGCGGGACGTCGACTGATACCAGACGGAGCACACAACAGAGCCGAGGATATTCCTCGTATCGAGCAATATTTTCAGGAGGTTTGCCAGAGGGAGCCGAAATTCTTGTTATGGCGAAAAGCTTCGTATCCAGGAACTTTAGGCTTTCGCGCGCACAGACATCGAAGATTGACGAAAGGAGGAAGCTGTCGTACGAAAGCAAGCTCGGCAGACGAGGCGGACGACTCGAGGGGCTCGGGTTCGTCCACCGGAGGTCAGAGCCTCCTGTTTCAAGCGACCTCCGGCGGACGTTTCGACGTCGCCAAGACCAAGAGAGATTGGCTCCTAGCGGCGGGTAGCGGAAGTACCCCAGCCTCGCCCGTAGGCAGAAGAAGAGCACCTCAGGAGGACGCCGAGGCTAAAGCCCTCGCTGACATGTTGCAAAAGTATCTTAATATGCAGGGGGAAGGATCGACAGGACCTACCGGACCTCCGGTCAACCTCGAGTCGAGAGATATCGAGAGAGCCGCGGCCGCTGCCTCGGCAGCGACTTCGAACGTTCCTTTCGATTATCAGAGTTTGATAAAGAAGCTACAGCAGCATCTCGACCTGATAATGGCCGAGGGTAAGAAGGAGGACAAGGTCAGAGAGGGAGGTCAGAAGGAGGGTGAGACTAATTCTAGTTCCATGTTGCCTTATCGAGGTGATTACGTCCACAAGTCGTTGATCGAGACGCTGAGTCGTCACTACAGCAAGTCACCTAATCGAGAACACGTCATATCGGGCATTCTCACCGATAGAAAACTTCTCGAGAAGCTCTACTTCGATCTTCGCTGTACGAGGGGCTTCAGAGGTCCCAGAGCGACCGGTGCTTATACGTCACCGTCGAGGTGGTGGGGGACGCCAAGGACGAGGCCCTCGTCGAAGGACAGCGACAGCGATTGGCTGCCGGCTGGTGGTAGTGGTGGTAGTGGAGGTGGAGGTGCTGGAAGGAGGGACCTAGGTTCCCCACCACCCCTCATAGCTGTCCAAGGTCCCAGCACCGACCGAGGGCCCGTCGATGTTATCGTTCAGACGGAGCCCGTGGCTAGAGACGTCCTCGAGACTATCCGAGCTGAACGCGAGAAGGAAGAAGCTTCCGCGAAAGAAAGCTCGAGCCAGAAGGGCTCGGTCGGTCGACGACGCAGTAGCGTAGACAACGACGATGTCTCACCCTCTGTCAGCGACACGATCAAACGTTACCTTCGTATGGCGAGAAAAAAGTCCATGGACGCCGACAAGGCCGATCGCTTTAAGCGAGTCAATTACGATCGTAATTTACGTAATATCAAGGCGAAAGGTGAGATCACCAAACCCGGTGACGACGATGGCAATAGCAAAGGTTGTCAGACCGACGACAATTGGATCAATTATTATCGCGAGAACGTCGGTATTTCGCCCGACGGTAATGCCGATAATTTTTCCGACGCCGATACTACAACCTCGCCGGCGAGTAGAAACGCGAGTTCCAGAAGCAGCATCGATGCCGGTCTCGGCTCCGAGGAACAACCCTCGACACCCAAACACCATCATCATCAATCCTTTCTATCCCATCTCCTTCACGGCTCGAACGTCCACAAGGACAAACCCCATTCTGCGCCTGGCTCACCCGCACTCACCTCGTCCTCCAATTCTCCAGGTGGCGGTACAGCAATGCAGAAGAGCAAATCGTCCAGCAGCGTCGTGCATCATGGGAGCAGGCTTGTCGCCAAAAAGATCTGGCGGTCGAGGAGCAAGAGCACCTCGAGAACGGTTAATCAACCCTCCGTTTGGACGCCTCAGGTGAGTTCCTCCCTTTGTAATCTTTTCATTCTTCTTCTTCTTCTTCTTCTTCTTCTTCTTCTTTTTCTCTTTCGGTTTCTCTCGACGTTTTCTCTCGACTTCGTACATTCGTCATGGTTCGTCGCTTTTTTGTATTTTTCGTTATAGTTTCCCTCGTCGAAATCAACGAATGTTCGTCGTAATTTGTAGAGAGGACGATTTTTCGTAGGGGACGTAGATGGTTTTTATGACGTGTACACCCACGCCTTTGTATTCTATGAAAAAGGAAGGAAAAAATATTTGATCTTATCGCCAAATTAAATTCTTTCGCTACCCCTCTCCCTTCACTCTCTGTCGTTCAAGAATGACTCGGCGAGATTTCTTTTTTCCACTTCTCATAAACAAACACGGAATTCCGTCGTGCTCAAAGATTTCCGCAAGGACCACACGAGTACGTGGAATACCGGAATTCCACTGGTGTTTTCAACCTCCGCCCACTTGTTCAGTCCTCTTAAAATCGCAAAGTCTCGTTCTCGGTATGGTGAATCAGCATTTTTGTTTTCAATTCTCTTCGTCGACGATCTTCAAACTAAAATTATTTAAACTAACAAAATACGCTTACGCAAATTATCGTGGAATATCTCGGACTTCGCGTGAAGGGAGGAGAGAGGATCGAGCTAATGAAGTCCCGAGGAATTTTGAAGATTCGACGACCTTGGATCGTGGTCGCGGAATCTCCTTGACCGGGCACCCCGTCAACTCGTTAAGCTCCGGCTGAGAGACGCGCGATAACCAATTTAGGGCCTCGGAATTTTCGCTGGCGCCGCCCGAAATAGTTGGTCGCGTTCTCTCTATTCCCCCGAGCGCGGGAGAGCGAGCACGACGCGAGCGCCCTCTCGAACGCTTACGCGGCACTAACGTGTGTACACTGGACCGCGCGGTTCACGGACGTTGGAATTTCTCACATCACGAGTCACGCATCGTAGCTACACTAACACACACATATATATATACGAGCGTACACTGATATATAAGCATAAAATACCGTACGTAGCATTTTCAACGTAAGAGGCATACGAGGAACGCGACGAAATGCGGTTTCCGTCGGCTACCGTGAGTCTCTCGACCGCCCGAGAATCGTCCGAGCGAAACTCCGCGTTTCTCTCGTGTATTCGAGTAGCAAAGAATTCGATCCCCTCGGGGTATTTTACCAAAAACTCGATCGATCCATGGTAACGGAGAATTTTCGACGACTCGTGGACCTCGATTTCGGCGCATTCGCAAAAGAAAAATTCGTTTCGTTGTGAAAGCGAAGAGAACGGGGAAAGAAAATGTTCTCTTTTTGTTAGATAACGTTATCGGGGGTTGGCTGATAAGGGGTTGAAATTTTTATTCGAGATTGCCGGCGTGTCTATTTCGTGCCTCTATTTTTTGTTCCTTTTTTCTATAGAGAAAACAATTTTTTTTACACCGCTCTCTTCTCGGCACTTTCGTCAAGCTGCCTGTTCGTTAAAAGTCTCACGCTTCCCGGATGCCTCGCAAGGACCTTCTTTCAAAGTGAATAATTTTTCGTTATTCTCGGTCTCCCGCATCGACGGCGGGAGAACTAATTCGCAGTCCGGTCACGAAATTTCTTCTCATCTCGTACACGAAACTCATAGGTTTTTTTTTCATTTTATTTTGTCCTTCTTTTTTGGTTTGGTTACTCGAGACGCGCGACGATGTCAACATTATTTCTTTTTTACGCTCTCTCTCTCGCTCTCTCTCTCTCTCTCTGTTCATTAGCTTTCTCAAGAGCGACATTATTCATTTAATATCTCACCACGGTCTTATTTTTCATTATTCTTCCCAGTGGTACGAACGATATTCTGACTTTTAAGTAGATAAGGTCCGGGTCCAGAGCGACGAGAGACGCGAATAATCGTAAACTCAACCGAGGTCGTAATTTTTCAAATCGCGTTCTCATTTTCTCAGACCCAGTTCCAATAACATTCTCACTGATATACGCAAAACAAAATCTCGATATTTCGTCCATATAAAAACGCGTCCTTTTTCCCATTTACGGAAAAATCTCCACAATTCTTCTTCGAAGAAATATCTCTCCCTTTACGTGAATTTTTCTCAAGAAACTGATTCCATTTGATTTTCCCCTCGCAAAGCTGGCGACGAATATGATTTTACGTATGATATTATATGTTCACAGGGAAAATGCACGTGGGCAGGGACTGCCGGTCGACGGGTGACCTTGCAGGACACACCGTTGCGCTCTCTGTCCGAGGTCGAGCGGAAGGTTCTGTGCAGGGTGGCGGTAGCGAAGCTTCAAGCTCTCAACCTAGGCGTTCACATACGCCCACCCAGCGGTGAGTGAGAAATTTAATATTCTCTATTTCCACCCCCGTCGAGTTCTCGCTTCCTGTCACAATGCGACGAAATCCACGAATTTCATTTGATCCTTTATCAGCATAACAAGGCAAGAGAAAGGGGAGGGGGGAATAAATTTTGTTCTCGAAACGCGAGTGGGACGTGGCGATACACAACAAATTTTCCTCGAAACTACCCACATGCTTTATCCGATTCGCCCCTATCGTACCCTCGGCACTTTGAGCGCATTTTTTAAATCGCACCCTCGCCTCGTATTCGTATGAGAAAAATCTAACAAAATTGAATTTTCGACAAAAGAAGAAGAAAAAAATAGAAAGAGAAAAAAGAAACATACCCAACTTAGTTTTCGGACGAAACGATATTGCAGAGTCTCTCGGAAGCGGAAGTGTCGCGACCAAGCCGAAGAGACGAGCTTATTTGCTGAAAAGAAAGGCTCTCACGACGGGTTTCTTCGACAACAAGGGAAAGGAGGACAAGGACAAGGGTCAGTTCGTTTTTCGACTCCCGTCACGGATCGAAAGATTTTCTTTCGTTAATCTCTTTCGTTGCCTTTCTCGTTGTATTTACTCGTATCTACTTAACATTAATCATAAGCTGAAAACGAGTGTCGTTAATAAAACAGTTTTTTTTGTTTACTTTTTTTCTAAAACAAAATCAGTTTTGTTTCTGTTTTGTTTTCTCTGTATTTTTAATAATCGATTAAATTGCGCCCGATTAATCGACTAATTGAAACAAACGTGTCTCCTCGCTGCGAAATACATTTCCAGTCTGTTTTTTTGACAATGCTTCCCACTACCCTGTGTGCAATCGACAAAATCGTTTCTTCACCCCCCGTTCCATCGCCTACCTTTTACCTCGTTTTATCCTTCTCCCCCCTTCGTTCATGTTTCGCGTACGCGAAGCTACGGTTTACGGGAACGAAGAGACCGGGTAGAGCACGCGAGTCTTATTTCCGTGCTGGCGGGAGCAGAATTGGCCTGAGAGCGTACGCGACAACCGGCGCATCAGTGACGTCCAGCAATAGCCCACGAGATACTATTTATAAGTTACCCATGGTGAGAAATAGAAGATTGCAAACTCTCGCGAGTTTTACAAGCAAGTGAGCGGTGCGTTGATGGTGGGGGAGTGGCAGATAAGCGAGTGGAAGAGGCTGTGGTACAGCCCAAGAGAGAGAGAGAGAGAGTAAGAGCAGAGAGAAGAGAGAGTGAGAGACGAGGGTTACTCGTCGAAACCGAGGATATCACGATATTCTTCCCCCGTTATTACACATTTTCACGAAATTCTCGCCTCGTCACGTTTTGACCCAATTTTTCCTCGGCAACGGAAAACAAATAACAAAAAAAGTAATCGTAGCCTCGTCGACGTTGATCGCAAAAGACGAACGCCCGGTTCGTTTCCTTCCTCGCGAATCTTCGCATTTCGCATCATACGATACGTTAGAAAAAAAATAAAACAAGAGGAAATTTTCTCAATATCGTTCGAACGAAAGAGACAAAAGTACGTGGAGAAAAAATTAAACGTCAACGCGGTACGGACACGAGTAGAGAAATTTTTGCGATAGACGAATCGCGAAAAAAACGTGGATAATCCTACGTTTTACCAGGGAACTTATAAAACCCGCTCTGTTTTGCCACGTTTTCTATGCGATATAGTCACGCGCGTCGAGGGTGCGTATTCCCTCTCGTGCTTCCGCCTACGTACCCCGACGTCTCTTTGTTCTCTTCTCTTTTTTTTCTGCGGACAAAATTTTCCAGCGAGCTGATTGCGTTTCGAGTGAGAGAGCACGAGAAGGCCGGGAGTGATATAAATTTTTACGTATTCACGGGTTCGCCGCGATAACCGAAAAATGCATCCACCCGCGTGTTTACCGAGTCCTCGACCGTGACGAATAATGCCGAATGAGAATCTCCCGGGGGAGAAAAAAAAAGAATTAAAAACCTTTGACGTCACGTGACCACGTGGTTCAACGAACAATTCGAGAAATGCAATTTCGTTTTTTACGAAATAATTTAACCGTAACGAATTTTACTCGAGAATAATCGTCGATAAGATAACATTATCTAAAAAACTAAACAAATAAACAAAAAAAAGTTTTTCCCTCGATTCGCCAAATATCGCGGGAAAACCCTTCGGGCGACACTTTTGACCGAGTCGGTCGCGAAGTCGCAGATGGACAGACGAGGAGATGAGACCGCGTAACAGCCTACACAGCATCGTCCGGTCTGGTATGAGACACAATTTCTCCCGTCGCTAAAATTAGCGACGCGCGGGGTGTGTGCGCGGATCTTTCGCGTTGCATATTTCCGCATATATACCGAGTTTATTTGCGGTATATAACGCGCTCGTGTATAAACGCCTCGGAAATCGCTTATGCACACACGCAAACACACGCACACACAGGCGTGCGCATAGATTTGTATCTTATAGCAAAAACGATTTTTTTCCTCTCGTCCTGACGCCCTGCCGCGAAATAAGGGGGGTGGGGGAGGAGGGTTGCGTTCGCGAGAGGGCGCAGAGCCGTGAGTGTGTGTAACGTACGGGTATAACGGACGAGCGCACTTTATTGCAACGAGCGTCAATCGTTCGCCAAAGATCTGGGATGCTGCGTTCTCTCTCTCTCTCTCTTTCACTCATTCTCTCGCTTCCTATCCATCTCGCTCGTAGCGAGAGGTCACTCACTCGTAGCGAGAGAGAGAGAAAGATGGACGGGGATATCTACTTCGCGAAATCTTCGAGAACAACTCGATGTTTGCCCGATCCCGAAAATTCCTACCCCCTTCCCTTTCTTTTGCCTCACGCTCTCTTTTCTCACTCGTCGATTCGCGAACCGAAACTTCGATATATTTATTTTCACTGGCGGAGTAGCGACGTCGATAGCTATAACGAGAGCTTGGAAACGAAAGGGAAGAGCGCCGTCGTTTTACACGTCGAATATCGCGCTACATACGCCCTTACGATCACATAAGGGTGGATTATTATTTCCAGACGTTTTTTTTTAATATCCCCGCGGTACGTTTTGTTTTCACAGCGAGGTTCTTCCGCACTATCGCGCGATTAATCATCGTCGAGCACGTGTGTTTTTGTGCATAGGGGGGATGAGAGGAGCGTGCAAATGGGGGAGGGGAGAGGAGTAATAATCAAGGATCAACACTTTGGATATAATTTCGATTTTTATCACGAATTTAGTTTAACTCGACGTTACGCGAGATCGAGATTCGTACATCGTAAGTGATATTGGCCTCGTTCTAAGTTTTTTCACGAGTAACGTAAAGGAGCGAATTTAAAAAAAGCCATTTGTCCGTCGCGAGGCTCAATATTTTTGATTTTCGTTGAACGCGTGGGCGACGGGACGAACGTGAGAGTCGTTCGGCGGTCTCTGACTCTCGCATGGCCCAGATCGCGTTCTATAATCGTACGCCGACTGTTTTACGGACATTTTCGCTCTCCCTTGTCCCGTTTTTTGTTTTTTTTTTGTTTTATTTGTTTTTGGTTTTTGTTTTGCTTTCGTTTCTTCTTTCGAGCGTGCATCGATTCTTCGAGTCGACTCGTCGACAATTTTTGTTTTCTCTTGTTTTTTTATTTTCTTAACAATTGTTCGCTTGCACGATTTTTACATCGTGGTCCTTGTTTAGCTTTGTCACGTGATAGTAAAAATATACGAACGTTTTCGCCATTCTTTGTGAGATAAAAGTTCGAATGAAACAATGTGTGTGTATGTTTTTTTGTATCATATTCGCGCCCGTGCGTAGAATCGGCAGGTGGCCTCGTCTTTGGTATTCCTCTCGGACAATGCCTCGAGAACGATCGTCTGGCAAGAATGGCTTCGGGCGACGTCGGCGACGTCGGTTGTCTCTCGAGAAGCAGCAGACACGGTAGCAGAGCAAGCTTTACCAGCCTTATCGAGACACCGACAACGACCGCCGCGAAAACGGAAGAGGTGAGTTTTAAAGCGCGTGAAAAGTAGTTCAGTAGTCGAGGTCTCCGAATAGTCGGACGCCGATGGGTGAAAACTTTGCGGGCGTCGCGAACGACATTCTATATTTTATTTTACGGTTTAGCGATCTCGCGAGACTTGGCGAGTTTCAAAGACATCGATTCAGGTGCGCTAATGTTGCGCGGAACGATTTAAAAAATATCTGATGATTGAACATTCGGTGAAAATTGTTATAATTTTTTTAGATTTATTATTTTTTATATATTTAATTATTTATTTATGTATTTAATATTCAATGATAGTTTAGGAAGTATATACGGGCACGATGAAACTCGTACAATGTTTGAGAATAGAGTTATTCGATGTCGGTTAATGGAAGATTAAAATCCAAGTGATACAAGTCCGCGAATGGTCGGACAAACGCTCCGACCGTAGTAAAACCGATCTAATTTTTCTTTCTCCCTCGTATCTCCTTCGTCGCGGTTTCGACAAGAGCCTGATTGAAAAAGAAAATCGATTGGACGTAGAGACGATATTCGCGGAGTTTCATAATAGACCAACGGACATTGATGGATTCTATAACTTCTATCGATGACGTGGGAAAATATTGGAATTCCCACGCGTTTGATCGCTACCTCTTCGCCAAACTAATATTATACC
This sequence comes from Netelia inedita, assembly GCA_964017225.1. Lineage (NCBI taxonomy): Eukaryota > Metazoa > Arthropoda > Insecta > Hymenoptera > Ichneumonidae > Netelia > Netelia inedita. The sequence goes on from OZ024923.1 coordinate 35,440,835, forward strand.
TTTATCTCCACCCTCGCGACAGAGCCTCGAATATACGAGCTTCGTGAGTTATACGAGGCAAAGTTTCTAATAATAACGATAAACGATGATAAAATAACATAAATTATTCGTAACATTTTACGCGAAATGACGCAACGTACGTAAACCTTCGTTTTCTTAAGAAGTTATATTTTCTAACCGCGTTACATCGACGAGAAAATTGTAAAATAAAAATACGATAATACGACGATAAAAATAAGAAAAACAATTTTTAATAAATGAAAACCTCTGGTATAAATTTAAAATGTGAAATGGTCCATCGATTCGACGACGGGACTGCCAAGTCGTTCTTGTACATACGATCGACGTACAAGCGCACGATATATAGTTCACATCGGAGACGTCGACGTGTAAGGGACGACGCGATGCAATTTTCGGGTCTCTACGTCACACGAACTACTCGCTCGAAACTCGCGACGTTATGTGGCTTCGTTATGCACATATGCGTATATAACGCCGGCTCGAAGGAATGACGTCATAGATGTCGGGTAAACGTAAATAGAACAGGGCCGGGGGCCGCTAATTTTATCCCTGGGATTAATTAAGATCGCTCAATTTTCGCAAGAGTCTTTATTTAAGCGGTAACGGGAAACGTCGACGGCCAAGTTAAAGCACATAAGTCGTCACGCACCGCGATTGCGGTGCGTGACGACTGGAGGCACGTGTTTTTTTTTACAACTTTCTATCTACGTGTCATCCCTCTTGGGGTACGTCGATGTCGAGAGACTGAAAAGAAGAAGAGAAGAAGTAAAAACGTAATGGAAAGAAGATACAGTCGTGTTTCGCTTTGTCTTTTAAGGGTGGCTCGTGCGAATCTCTCTCGTCCAAGGGCGGAGCACTTACCGGGAGTGACTCGGGTCTTCTGGAATTGAACGACAGCGGGGGTGGCGGTGGTCCACCAGGTGAATGGGACGCTGTACCCGGTGTCGTCAGACAATGCATCAGGCATCTCGAGACAACGGGGTTGAGAACTCTCGGCATTTTTCGCGTATCACCGTCCAAAAAGAGAGTCAGACAGGTGAGAGCCAAATATTCTCGTACGAAAGCGAAATAATGCACCAAAATAGATACCTAAATATTGCGAGGATACGTAGAAAATATATAAACCGAATAAAACAATCTATAAATAAAATAACAATATATTTTCGCACAATGAGACAGGTGAAATTAATCAAAACGATAGTTTACTTGTTTATTTGTTTAACGATTGACGTATTGTTTGTCATCAGCTAAGGGAAGACTTCGATTGTGGTCGAGAAACGAAGATCGGACCCGATCAGTGTCCTCACGACGTAGCAACGTTGCTCAAAGAATTTTTTCGCGATCTCCCCGATCCTCTGCTCTGCAGGGATCTCTATCAAGCATTCGTTCACACGCAGAGTGAGCAGAGAATCTATATATTTTATTTCCATAAAAGAGTCACACGAAATCCTTTAGTTCGATCGTTTCATAATTTTCATCCGTTCATTCAGAGATCAGAAATCGACGACTGCAGCAAGAAGCGCTCCAGCATCTCATACAACTTCTTCCAACGCCGAATCGCGAGACACTGTGGGCTCTGTTGAATTTTCTGACCGAAGTTGCGAGTAACAGCGAGGACAGAAAGATCGACACTGGCGAAAGAATACCTGGCAATAAAATGGACACTACTAATTTAGCGACCGTAAGAATTTTTTAAAAATCATTTCTCTCGTGATATTTTCAAACTTAAATAATAAATAATAGACAAATATTTGAAAAATTGTATACGTCGCTATCGTAGGTCTTTGCGCCAAACATACTCCATTGTGTAAAGCCTGGACAAGCTCGATCGGAAGTCTCCGCTGAACGAGCCGAGGAGAGGATAGACGTGATAAACGTCGTGCGTGCCTTGTTGGAAAATACACCGACCCTATTCACTGTACCTGCAGCTCTGCTGGACGAACTATATCTTCACATGATGGACACTCATCCGGCTGATCTCGACCTGGCTTTGTCGCGACGTGCCGAAGAGTGAGTCGACCTAAGAAAAAAAGAATATATCTAAAAATATAAAAAGTTTAAAAATAAATATAAGATAAGAATAATACAATTTTTATCTTGAAACTAATCGATCGTTCGTTGATTAATTTAATCCAGGCAATGCGGCGACGAGGTCGATCCCTGCAGCGAGACAGAGAATTTTTCCGTCGAGGACAACGTCTCGACAGCTCAAACGGCGAAGAAAGTGTGGACTCGAGAACAGTGTCTTCATCAAACGGCGGGTGTCGGCGGTGATATCGGACCGAGGCCTAGAAGACCGAAGAGACCGGGCAGTCGTAGAAAGGAGGAAGGACGTAGCAACAGTGTCGACAGTGGCTCGAGCGAGGATCCATCCGATCCTCGAAGACGATCGTCACCGATGGTCATCACCGCTAGTCTCACGATACCGATGTCCGGTGCTTTTACTTTAAATCTCGACGATCAGGATATTCCGTATATCGAGGAAACGCCTAAACAACCCTCAGCACCGCCGAGACGACAGAGACAGCGTTCCATTTCCGGTTGTAGCGAAGGTAAACTTCATTTTTATTATCGATCTCTTTACTTTCCTATAACGAACGAACGGATCAAAATATATTTGATCGTTTGATCGAGAATCCAGAGTCTTTGGTGAAAATTGGAGAAACGAGAAAATCGTTATACAAGATATTGGAAAGAGATACACGTTTGTTTTTTTTTTGTTTTTTTGAGAGACGAGAAACGAGTTTTATCTTCGGTATAGAGAGAATTCCCTCGAGGATATGAAAAATATCATATTCCATCTTTATATTCCTTTTATCTTGGGAAATTACGTGACGGTCGTCGTATCTCATTTTACGATTGGTTCACAGGCGGACGACACGGTAGCGATAGCGCCGTGGGATCATCCGCAACGCTATCCGGCGATCAACCCCCGAGCTCGCCACCCTCGTGGGCGTCGACACCACCGGCGAGTCCGGACAGTGCGGTCACCGCGGTCTCCTACATACCCGATCAGCAAGCGATGCTTCAGAGGGTTTCGTTCACGACTTCGAGCGAAGTACGACAAATCTCGAGATCCGTCAGTCAAGAAGCTTCCAGAGCCTCGGTTACGCCGGCTTATACCCCAAGTATAACCAGTATCGGTGGTGCTGTCTTGAGGTGAGCATCTTTATTTACTCTTACCAACACTGACGATAACTTTATTATTAAACCCTACAAACTCATTTATGATTGCTAAAGTTCTGAAAAATAAATCTTTCAACATACTGAAAAAAAACTACAAACTCTGGCAGCCATTTATGGCTGCTGAAGTTTGTATGCGGTAAAGAAAATAAATAAAAAAAACGTTTTTACTAAACAAATCCTTTTAATTCCATGTCGTTCATAATTCATGCAATAAGAGGTTGGAAAAAAAGAAAAGAAAGAGAATACAGGTTTTTAAAGTAGCGCCTGTTTCGTGTTTAAGGTCAAAGACAGCGGATATAGAGAGGATGCTTCACATCTCGAGGCCGGATTTGGGTGTCTCGACGCAATCGTCCAAGAACACTTCTAATGTCGCCGTCGTTACTGGAACCTCGAACGATAATAAAAAATACACCAAGAGACGTTACACGGACTCGAGGCATCAGACTCGTCACATACCAGACGCGGACAGTCTCGTTGGCAAAACTTCGGCTACTTCGATCTCCCAATCGACGCCGTCGGTCAACGCCAGTTTTCAGGGACAACGGGCGAGCGTCACAGCACCGGTCTGGAAACGTCGCGAATTGATATCCTCGGCGCCGAAGGATCGTGAGAATTATTTCTGATCTTGTCGTATTAACGAGACGATCGTGGTCGATACGAGACTTTAGCCCAAAGCGATTTCTTCTCGTTCTCTTTTTTGTTTTGTTTCATAAACATGATCTCGTCACGTCCGAGGGGAAAAAAGCCACGGCTCGTTGAGAAATATTCTGCACACAATTTGTATCCGGGCGAATTATTCCTCGTGGCGTGATCGCGAAAGATTTTTTTTTCCTCCGGGAGAGGAAAAATATGCGAAAAATTGCTACATGTTCGATCGTACGGAGATGACACGATACTCAGCTTTGAAAGAAAGATTATACTACGTCGTTAAGTTTTTAACTAATGTACAAGCGAATAAATGAACGATTAATTTTTTTTACAAAACGATAAAACGATAAAATAACTACGGCCGTTAGAAAAAGGATCCTTAAACACGTACGTAGAGAGTTGTATTTTGAAACAATTTATTCGTCCATATCGTCTACGATTTACAACCGAGAACGTACACAGAGCTCTTTATTTATTCCCTCAGATCCGGCGCACGAAGGAGACGCCAACATTTCACGGAGACGTCTCTTTTCACAATAGAAAATACACACATGCACACACGCACACTCACGCACAAATACCATCGGACTTCCGATTGCCCCAGATCATTTTTTCCATATTTTGTTCAAGATGCTGATCGCAACAGGATGTTCCTGCGCATCGAAAAGAATAATCTCAACGTTTTGCAGACGGTATTACATACTATCGGGTAAATGAACTGAAGATGAGAAAAAAGAGAAACGAGGAAAACCATTAGTGAATTTTTCCTCGTTGTCGAGACTCGAGCGTACTTTGATTAGGCTGGTTTACATGATCGTATCCGTAACTGCATTATCATTATTATTTACAAGAGTGAAGACAATGTATAACAAACGGTATATTTTTTGTGCAACACTGTGACGCAGTGAAACGAGAGTTTGAAAGCGTCGAGGGCCTTGAACAATGTTTCTCTCTATTCGCGCGAATTTGTTTGAAACTGTAATAGGTATCCTCTCGAGGACTGGAATGTTTCGTATCGACTGAACTATTTATCGTAGCGTACGATACTCGAATAACCCCGTGGGACGATGTTAACGCATATATATATATAAATATATATAAATATATCCATCGAATACAACGTCGTGAAAAATGGTAAGTGCACTTACAAACTTTACTATTAATCGACTGGATGAACATCGACGAGGGACGTTTCATTATTTTTGTGCGCGATTCTCTATGGACGGTTAATAACAACGATACTACGTATCCATACCATTATATACCTAGCTGGTGCGCCATTCGATAAAACGAAGGCGTCGCTTTATCGCCTCGATAAAAGAGAAAAACTCTAGCGACGCGTTCTAATAAATAGAATCATTAAATTAATCGACGGAGGCCGATGAGAAAATTACATTTTCTCTGTTAAAGGACACCAAAAAAAAAGAAACAAAAAAAACGTATCTCCGCGAGACGAAAAAATCACGTTAAAATAATCGTGAACGAAAGGAGACCTGCTCTCTACGAGAGGATGGTTATCGAGGTACTTTATAGCGTTCGAGGGAAGGGAGTACGAAACAATAAATTTCATTGCTTATTTCAAGGAGAACGATATGTTAATTCCAAGCGAAATAACGTTATCGAGTATTTCGCCTTCGCGGGTCTATTCGCATTCCATTTTTGTCTATATATATATATATATATATTATGAATATCGAATGTAAATTTCGTAGATATTTATATATACTATATATATATAACATATATTAAAAAGAATCGCTAAAAAATATAAATATCTCTCTCGCCGTTTGACGGCTAAGCTGCCTACGTAGGGCTGGACGGATTGCAATTTTGTTTGTATAACATACTCGACGTAAATACTATAATACAAGTATTATCCTCTCCAATATTTTCTTTCTCTCCTGCCAAAGAAAGCAAATACGAGTATTCGTTAAACAAATAATAATAATAATAATAATATTAATATTGATAATAATAAAAGGGGCAGAATACCGCGTATCCCGAATCTCCACTATCACGATTCATTTGATTAGTTTCTTTTTTTCGATCCGTTTGAAAACGACGAATCAGACCACAGCGTCTTAACGTATTTTATATATATATATATATGTGTGTGTGTATCTATATTTTTAAATATATATCTTTTCAATACGTAATATGGTCGAGCTCGAAGAAAAGAACATCTTCAGACTTCCGTCGAGTGCGTCTGAATTCGTACTTTCTTCTGAGAACCGTTTCTCGATAACGTCGGACTGTGAGCCGAAAATCCTGGATTGTGAATGCCGAGGGGTTTGGGCTTTTTCAAAGAACTCCTAAGCGGTGATCCTGTACTGGCTATACTTCCGGAAGTCGCGACCGAGGCCATCGAGCCGTTGCCAGCTGCGCCGGTACCGACGTACGGTTTTCCACTTGCGTCGGTCATCGAGACGGTTCCACCTGTTAGGACAAGAATGAAAAACAAAAAATGAAAAAACATAGAAGAAAAGAAATGAAAATATTTCTATCAAGATTACGTAGACTCGTGGATTCGATAAATAAACTAGAAAAAATATTTAAACGCCGTCACGGTCGATCGAACGAATAACGAGGGATTTTATTTCCAAGTTATTTTCCAACGTGAGCGTGTGCGAGCGACCTGAATAAAAATATAGACGGACGTAAAAAGTACCCGGAAAGGGAGGGATATAAAAATTTTACAAACGCGACGCACGATGATCATTCGGTAATTCCCGGAAGGGATTTTCTCTCGTTCGTGAGATTTGCGAACGAACAGACGAAAAAGACCCGCGCGAGACTCTTTCTTTGCCTCGGCTCATTTTTACAACCCCTGGTCGACCCTCCGGTAAAATAAGAAGTCTACTCGCTTCGCCTCTCCAACTTTGCGGCGAATTCTCTTTATCTCATCTTCCGCTCGCCTTTGGGCGCTATCGAGCGAAGCGACTTTCCGGATCGTTCGGGAATTACAGCCAATACCGAATGGGAAGCTCTCGTTAACGAGTCGTTACGTCGACTATGGGTGGTCGATCGACCGAACGAAAATTAGACGTTTACATCGAGATAATGAAACGTTAAGAATAAAATCTGGTGAAAAAGAAAAACGTAAGTTTTCTACAACACGAGTTACGCTGCATTCGTGAATTATAAACTTTGTCGAAGTGTCGCGAATCTTCGTTTCGCTTCGACGCCTCTGTGGCTCGTTTCCGCTTCCTGCTTCTCGCTCCCCAACGTCGAAATGCGCTTTGACCACCAAGATATTTTTCGTTTTCATTTCATTCGTTTCTGTTCTCGACGAAAATATTATTCACCACTCTGTTGACTCGTTTATTATTTCGCACTTTCGCACGGACGCGCGTCTTCCTTTTTTCACTCGCTTATCTTTTCTTTTCTTTTTCTTTTCTTCATAATATCTCTCGTAACGTTACTCATCGGTTTATTATCGTTAGGCCAATTAAGTCAGCAGACGTGTCCCATTAAGCGCGACGCAGCATGGTATAATTCAGTACCAGTGTGTCGTTCGTCGTACCTGCGCAGCTGAAAATATTTCCACTCAACAAATTGCATTCGCACTCGGACGTCTTTAACTTCCACAGTCTGAAAGCTTTTTATCGTCTCGACGTGGCTACTCTTTCTCTCACACCCTTTCTCGACCGTTACTCCTTCATCGATTCTAGTTTCTTTTTTTATCTTGCGAGACATTCTCTCCAAAGTTCGGAAGAAGAAGAAAAAAAAACATTCCCAAGACACGATCTAACGTTATTCGTAAATTAAGGACGAACGTGGTTACACCCCGTTAATTATACTTCGCTACGAGCAATTTCAGCTTGTTTACAGCAGCCAAGAATAAACGTCTCCTTCATTACGTAGAGTAATTCGCCTCGGGAGCGAAATTGATTTAAATTTTCCGGTTGGCGGAGAATCACGATGAAAAATTCACGCTGAATTTCCGTCGATAGGCACGAACGGACGCGATATCGTTCGTGGTACAGACGATGGTTCCTTGTTCCTGGCAAGCGTGCAAAGTGCATTCACGAACGGCTTCGACAGACGTTGCACGCGACAGCTCGGCTAAGTGCTCGAACGCTTCCTCTCTCTCTCTCTCTCTCTCTCTCTCTCTCGTTGTTCGGTACGAACCCACGACCCTCGATCCTCGAACATACTCGTCGTGACACGATAATTTACCGTGCGTCTCGTTTCTCGCGATATTCCTCGGTACAATACTCGTCTGTACTCGATAAAGCCGTGTAACAGTTTCGACTGGACGAAACATCCCTGAGATATTCCTGCGCTCGTTATTTCACAGAAGTTGCCACCGGTTCATTCGACGCGATATCGTCGAGTTACATACCTAAACTATCGTTTCCGGTAACGAAAAACAACTTATCCACGAGACTTAAAAATTAATCCGTAACGATATTGCGACGAGCTGAGCATAGTTTACCGTTGGTCGGATGACGATGTTCCCGATATCCAGGATTATTGATCGTCGTCGAGCGTGGATCGGCAACTTCCCGCATTTTCGTCGGATCGCCGCCTCGTCTCGCGTAAATTCCCTCGTAAACCGCCGACACTAGTACACCGAAGTTCAAGGCGATCGCTCCTATCTGTAATAAAAAATAAGACAAAAAATACTCCGATGAAAAACCATAAAAGTTAGATACCAAAGCTGTGTAAGAAAATTGTAATGGTTGGAAGGACTATCACGACGTCGACTAATTGGAAACTACATCAGTATACCTTTGTTTCAAGACATAAACTTGTGGGAAGGAATGTAAGACAGCGTTTCGAGAAAAACGACGTTGCTGACTTGGAAAAGAAAATTTTTCGCAAAGACCTAAATAATTCAAAACATAAAACACGATAAATAAAATCGTATTCGAGTAAACCGAGGATACTTGTATTTTCATTTGATACATTTTGACCTCGAGTTTGTAAGTAGGAAAAATTAATTTCGTTCAATTTCCTCGCCGGACTAATTACAGGATTATAGCGAGAATATTTTCGTAAACGAGATCGTCCGTGACACGTGTCACGGACGTCTACCTCCGTACCCTCCCAAAAGTCCAATATCGTCCAAGCATGACACAATGCGGACAGAAACTCAATTTCCGAAACGAAAAAGAAGTTGGTATACACCGGGCTGATTAATGTTGGAACATAATGGTATACGAGAATGTAATTTCAGCTACGCGCATAGGGGGCAACACGATCGACTTTCACGGTACTCGGGACAGCCACGGGGTGTGTCCCACCCTTAGCCATCTCTCTCTCTCACTCTCTCTCGTTCTCTCCATTATCTTCCGGTTAATCTCCCTGAAATTGCGGTCAGCCTCGCACTGTCTCGAATAACCATCTACCAACGCTATACGAACGTTGGCGTTTTCGTCGTTTTTCCTCTTGTTCAATGGACGACTACTCGAGTTGCATAGATCTTATTTTAGCTAAAAGGACGCGTTATAGAAACCTCGGTAGGAATGGTAGAGAAAAGCTCTTACAAACATCCAAAGCCTCCTGGTATTAGTCTCCTCCTAGGGTGTTCCAAGTGCCCAAGGGGAACACCGACGGTACCACTCTACTTCGTTTCAGGCTGCAGCGGGTCACCGAGACAGAATGAGAGAAAAAGACAAAAACCAGACGAAGAGAGGGAGATAGAGAAAAACAGCAGGCAACACGAGAAGATGTTGGAATTTAATTAGATGAAACAAAAGAAGAGCTCATCGCTCGCTGTGCATTGTATACTGGACAGAAAACACTCCGGTACATCGCGACGATAATTAATCCGTCCGGTTGGTCAGCTTTGTTTTTTTTTAAAATTATTTTTTGTTCTTGTTTTCGAAAACCTTTCCAGCGCACCTGCGTTTACCAACGTTACATCGTCAAAGGAAAATACAGGTGACCTTTTTGTATTTAAATAAATTTAAAAAAAAAGAACAAAGAAAAAACACACACGTTGCAAGATTCCAAATGCTCAAGGCTACCTTGACGTCTCTCGTTCTGCCACGACGCTCCATTCTGATCTCGTCCTTGGCTTCCTTCAGGAGACTACGTTTCTTTCTTTTTTCGCTCATTGTATTATTTTATCTTTCTCGACTAAAAAAACAAGAGTCACTCACTCGATCGAGACATCGTTTCCGACGATGGATAAATATCGTGGCTTTGATTGAATTCCAAGGGGAAAAAAAAGAATCGACGCTGGACCGGAAGCCGGCGTGTACCGTGTAACGCGAGTTTAAACTCCCGACTGTTACGATACGAGTATCGTCTCATTGTTTTATAAAAGTAAGAGAGAGAGAGAGAGAGAGAGAGAAATGCGCGTGCCGGGGGTGCGGGCAAGCACGTACCGAGTAATCGTTCTCTTCGCACGAGCTTAAACGACGGACACCTGGCTAAACTGAGACTAATACTCTCGGTTGGTCTCTACCGGTCCGAGTCGCAGGTGGTTCGATGCGACCGTAAGCCGGTCGAGACGGTGGGACGTCGCGCCTGTTCCTTAAGATTCCGTTTCCGGTGTACTTGGACCGTTTCCGTATAAGTCGCTTCCCTCTCTCTCTTTCTCTCTTTCTCTCCCTCTCTCGCTTAGCCAAGAATCTGACTCAAGACACGAGTGTCGCTAGGAGGAAAATAAGTCGGAAAAAAAAGAAAAAAAATCCCGTCTCCGATTACCCGGGACGCGATCTTGAAAAATAATTTTTTTCAACGCCATTTCCTCGTTGCGTATCGTTATAAAATTATCGTTTAAAAATCAACGCTCGACCGATTTTTATTGCTTTACTGTTTTACGCAAACGCGACGAAAGTCCTTCGAGATTTAATTTCTATTCTTCTGTTTTGCTTTAATTCTCTATTTTTCTGCTGTTTTTCTAATAACGATTCTTTTTTTTCACGGGCCGATTTGGAAATTAATAGAACTTCCGGGCGATTTCTCCGGAGCGCGAGAGTCGCGACGAGAGTAGCGTGAGAGAAAAGGTGCTAAACGGGGCGAGAGCGAAACAAGAAAAAGAAAAAACAAACACGCGGCGGCGCTTATTGTCTCGGTGACGAGGCACGGGAAAAATCGAGAGGAGATACGGAGCTAATTGCACCTTGTCCGAGCGTTTAAACGTTATTCGCTAATTCCCGCGTTACGAGGGGAAATCTTGTATTCTTTTCTTTTTCTTCTTTCAGTCAATGTATTCGCGCGGGAGAGAGAAAATAGTGGAGGGAAAAAAATTGTGATTTTTGTTTTATTCAACCCAGAAAAATTATTTCATTACCTGCATGTAGAACGCTTCGCCCCTCGTCACCTCGAAACTGTTGGCTCGATCGTCCGTCTGTAGCGCGAACAGACTCGCCGCTACGATCGACAGGCAAGCTATAACAAATTTCAATCATTAAAAATCAATGCGACTAAACCATTGATTACATTTTCAGCTGGATAACGTATCAACGTGGAAATTTACTCCAAGCAATCTCAAAAATCTTCACAATTTTGACGATTTCGAGAATCGTGTAATGGATAAAAAAAAACAAGAAGGTGAAATTTGTTTTTTCATGATTTTTGAATTTTTCATCTATCGATATATTTTTGGACTATCCTTCAGCATTGTTATTACGATTATTTCTTATTAATAAAATACTCACTGGCGAGTGTAGCGAGAGCAACTTTGCCGATAAGGGCTGTACTGTAAGAAACGACGACCCGTTTCGCCGAAGACGCCATGGCGAGTTGGAGAACGGCGAGTCCTACGAGGATCGCGAGAAACACGGATGCACAAACCGCGGCAATTCCAGCCACCCACACGGCAACTAAAATTTCAAAGGTCGAATGTCAGAGCCGTCAGTCATGGAAAATGTAACTGGGTCAATACATCGCGTGTAGCGAGCTTATTGTCACGGTGAAGAGTAAATAAACTCCCACGTTTACTACATGTGTGTCAATTTAATTAAAAAAATAAAAATGAAAATAAAAATAAAACAATTTGACTAAAATATCGAATGAAAAATAAAATTTTTAAAATAACATCGTTAACGAAGCAAAAAAAACATCGACGTATTTCCAGAGACGAGAGACTGATAAATATATCGATAACGCTTGATAACTTACGAACTGGCTGAAACCTCGAGACTCCCTGGCCGCATCTCTCCCGTCCGTACAGCAAAAGTTTGCACTGTCTCCATGGACCGAAGTACCCCCTTTCCGCAGCTGTACCGGCTGAAATTATCAAAACGATAAAAATAATTAGCGAACGAATTATGCAAGAGGTTTGAAAAAATGATTACTGTTTAAATTTGACGAGATGTATTTTTTCTCTTCTTTTTACCAGCTGAAATTTTCTATTTCGTTAATAGACAAATTTTATTGATAAAGAAATTTATTGCTGTAAAATTTGACGAGACGTATTTTTTTCTCTTCTTTTTACCAGCTGCAATTTTCTATTTCGTTAATAGACAAATTTTATTGATAAAAAAATTTATTGCTGTAAAATTTGACGAGACGTATTTTTTTCTCTTCTTTTTACCAGCTGAAATTTTCTATAATAGTATAGTAATAAGTATAGTATAGTATAGTAATAAGTATAGTATAGTATAGTAATAAGAATATTCTATAGTAGTAATATAATTTTCTATAATAGACAAATTATCGATAAAGAAATTTATTGCTGTAAAATTTGACGAGATACATTTTTTGTTTCTTTTTCTTAAGATATCTTTCGAGTCGTGCACTTTTTTCGTGCACCGAGCGAACCGAGCGATGCATAATTTTCTTATAAACACGTAAGCGAGTTAGCGGTGTTTCGCAACGACGAGGTGGAATACGAGGCGAGTCTCTCAGGGCTAGACGAATCTATATTCGTACTGGATGACGCCGTCACTCTTCTCTCGTCCGTCCCGGTGTGAAATTTAGCGACAAGCGACGTGGCCGAGGAAAAGTCATCCTCGCGTTCTGCTCCGAACGAGTTTCGTCGAAAAACATTGTCGATTAAAAATTGGTTCGATGAAAAAAAGAAAAATCATTTTTTTTCTGTCATGAGCGATTGAAATTAAAATTATCGAAGTGTCGAATGGAAAAATCATCGTATCTATTCAACGTTCATTTTCCTATTCAATGGGAGCTTCGTCGTAGCAGAAAAAAGCTAGCTAATAACGAGATAAAAAAAATTGCAAAATCTCACCGTGAAATCTCGTTTCACAGTCGTTGCTTCCGAACACCCACGCAGGAACTTCGCGTTCAATGATGACTGTGATATACGCGAAGTGTGTGTTCTGGTTCGGGAGAAATGTTACGAAAACTCATAAGATTCGTCGAGAAACTTCGAGAAAAGTCTCGAGAGAGATAGAGTAAGAGAGAGAGAGAGAGAGAGAGAGAGAGAGAAAGAGAGACAGAGAGAGAGGGTCCTTCTGACGAGTACGAATATTCCAGAATTCAAAGTTCTTTAATCATCTCCCGTTATGACTTTTCAAAAATAGAGACGCCATTGTTGAATAAAAAAAAATTGAAAACCATTAAAAAACGAAAATTTGATATTTTTAATCGAAAAACAAAAATTCGAGCGAGTTGAAAGAAAAATTAGGCAACTTGTTATTTCTCAAATCGAGATATTCGATCGGTCAGGGAAAAAATTACACTCTCTCACGGTGATCGATACCCTCTCGTTTCGATTCGCTCGGCCGATTGCGCGACACTCTCGTCACACGAACGACTTTTCTTTTTATCTCCCCCCCCCCTCTCGCTCTCTCTCTCTCTCTCTCTCTTTCGTACATTCACACTCGCACCAATGCCGGCAAATCCTCGACGACGATAAAAGACAACGTGACATCGCGTTATCGAGAGATATCGAGATATTAGAGATTAGAATAACGGAAGAGGAAAAACGTCCTTTCCACCACTCATTGCTCGCACTTTGAATATCCAAAACCTTTTATAAAAACCGCGTTTACTCGCCGCTCGTATTTCCAACAATGCCATCAGCTACATAAATAAACGCTGGGCTTCGTAACGCTCGAAGAAATCTCCAAAGTTGACAAATTTTTCTTTTTCACCCCGATCGATATCGATTTTTCTCGTCTCGATATTTATCGAATCGAAACAATCGATGAAACACAATCGATAATCGATTAAAGCCTAATCTTATTTTTTTAAACATTCAATTTCGTTTCATAAACACAAATTTAGATCTTGAAAAAAAATGAAGAATCTCATACAAATCGATAATCGTAAAAAATACAAAAAAATAAAAATATCGATAATCGAAGATCGATCGATCCGGCGTGAAAGAAACCCGTACAAAACCCGTGACCGTTTATTACAATAACGTACCGAGGTATATAATTCGCCTACATACCCAAATAGCGAGACGTCTCGCCAACTTATCGGTCTCGTACGACTCCGAACGTTTCATATCGTTTCGCGAAGTACATATCGCGAACGCGATATATATATATCGATATACGCCGGAATCGAGTATTAAAAGTAGGTATAGTGTACGATACGCGTGTGATATACGGGGGTTATACGAAGAAATGTACGCGCCTCTGTATATCTATACATAAGTACGATAAAAGGGAGAGCAAAGTTATTATGCAACCACTGCAGCTGTAGCCACGTGAGTTATCGATATACTTTCCGACAAGGGATATAAATTCCGATCGAAAGAATAACGGGGTTTCACGATACGATCGTTCGCGATTCTTCCTCGCGTTTTACCTCCGGAATCAATCAACGTCTTCTTCTTCTTTGTATTATTGAAATCGACAATTCCCTCTCTCCTCTCTCTCTCTCTCTTTATTTATCTCTCTCTCGCTCTCTCTCTCTCTTTCTATCTCTCCCTCGCCCTCTCGCTCTTTCTATCTCTCTCTTTCTCGATCGACTCACATGGTACTTTTGTGTTTGCACAATTGGAGATTACAATAGTCGCGATAACATACCTGAAATAATAGGTACGATATTGCCACAGCGTGTACTCATTGGTACATATTGGATGACAATACCGGTATACGTATTGTAGGAGACAACACGTTTTCTTTGATGGAAAGAAACTCAATATTTGTGGTATTTACATAGGCCTGTATATTCACGAAATATCGAGGATGACAAACATATATTCTCAGGTGGCGTAACAATTGTTCTCGTTATTTAAAAAGAAACCGGTAATATTGTTCGTTCGATTATCGTTACGAATGAATCGATGAGAAAGTCGTTTGATTAACGACTGGCTCGAAGAACAGACGATAAGAAAATAAAACTGAGAAATAAAAATTCGAAAAAATGTGTTTTTGTTTTCGAGAAATTTGAAATAGTTTTTGATCATTTTTTACCGATCAATCAATACAATCGATGGTCTTCCATGAATCGATAGATCGTTAATTCATAATACGGTTATTGATAAATTGACGAATCAACGATTCTTTTGTATTCGTGAATAAATTATTGATTTATTGATAACGAGAGAATTTGAAAGGCTCTGTATAACTACGGTTTAAAAATAATATCAATGACCGATAAGCCATTTTCCTCGAGTGCGCTACTATATTACATACACACCACATACATATAAATATATATATATATATATATATATATATATATATATAGGTGCGATGATGTAATCGACCTCGAGGTTACGAACCTTTCGCTCTCGGTCGTATGCGCCGAGGTATATCAGGAAAGAAAAATAAGCATCGGTTCATCGAACTCTCCCTCGACATTCCAAATACTTTATCGGACTTTCGCGCTCGATCGATCGATAGATCGATCGTATCGCCGTATTGCCTCTTCGCGGACCGATGTAAAAATTGCTCGGTGCGCGATCGCATAGCGATCTTTTTTCCGCGTCGTCCGAGAGAGTCGCGTTCGATCGCGATCGAGGAAAATCATCGAAAGATATCGATCGAATTCAATCACGAAAAAAAAAAAAAACAAAAAAAAATCTTAATAAAAATAACCCGCGACGATAAATAAAACATTTTTGTTTATCTCTTTTTTTATCATAAACGTCGTACGATAATTGTTCGATGAACTTTACCGTTTTTACAACGTAGCGAAATGTAAGAATTATGCACGCGTCGATTGCGCGCCGAGGTAGGTACCGAGGCATCTTTCGTGCGTGACCCAGATGCGCGCGCGGATGTATAACGTGCGTACGATTTTATACGCAAGCCTTACGTGTAAACGCGTGTTATCACGAGTGTACGCGAGGACTCTTCGAAACGGTAAGTGTTTAGAAAAAAAGAAAAAAAAAAAAGAAAGAAAAAAAATGGTCCAAGTACTCGACGCTATGGTGAACCGTACGCGTTTTACTCACTACGATTACGTCGATCGGTTTAAATTTCAATAGCACATGAATAACACACGCCCTGAGCGTTATTCATAGCTCGAAGGCCACTATATCAATGAATAGGAAATATATATAGATATACATACGTGCACAGATATATATATATATGTACAAAAGATAAAATAAAATACAAACTATATATTTTCTTTATATATATATATATATATATATATATATACATATGTATGGTGCGATGCTCGATGGAACTCGTAATTATCATTGGAAGAGAAGTACGCCCGATTGCAATTTTCGTTCCAAGATTGCGATTATTACGAAGTTGAATAGGTGTTATTATTATCATTATTATTATTATTATTATTATTATTATTATTATTGTCTTATTATTTTACTATTATTATTATTATTTTATTATAATTATCATTATTATAATTCAACGCGGTATTAATAAATTTGTTCACACGAAGGAGCATTCCTACACGGTAATCGAGATGCCGAGGATACCGAGACTTCCCAACAACTTTATCCTCTCTCGTATACCATTATCATATTTTTCGAAACTCCCGTAAAAGTTGGAAAGGTCGAGAGGGTTGCGATCCGAGGAAAAAGATTAACGCCAAGGTTACGGAGTATCCACGATTTAATCAAACTTCGAGTGGACTTGGAAAATGGCCTTCCGTTCGGATAGCATGATTTTCGTCGCTCCTAAACGAGACGTTGAAAGTTGCCGAATTTTCGAAAGCGAAAAAGTCGGCGCCACTTTTTTTCCGATAATGACGAAAAATTAATAAAAAAAAAAAACATAAAACTAAAAGCACGAATAATTAACGTTTTTTTGTGCGAAAACGTGAATAATCCAGCTGATGAAAATTTCTAAAGTCGCGATTAAATGGCGTAATACCAGGAATCGCACAGAAGTTTGTAGTTGCAAAATGTTCTAATAATAATAATAATAATAATAGTAATAATGATAATAATAATGTATTCTAACCGAGATACAGTGAGAGAAAGAGAGAGAGAGAGAGAAAGAGTGAGAAGGAGAGAGCAAGTACGTAGATTTTGCCCGAAGCGCCATAAAGTGGCTGCTGAATGGGCGCTAGTGTGTTCTCTGACGTCTCTGATCGCGCACGTAGATATTACGGACGGTCGAGCGTTTGTTTCCTTGATAAATGAAAGTACGTAGTATTCGCGAGAGCTCGATGCTACCGAGATAAATATATAGCGCGAAGGTAGGTCGTACATGTGCCAGACGTCTTTCCATTTTCTTGTCCGAGATGCCTACGAGAACAGTTTTCGATAAAATTCTGTCGCCTCGATTATTAATCACTCTCTCTCTCTCTCTTTACATTAATAAGAAGGAAGTACTGTTTCTATTTTAATATTTTTCGATCGATTAAAACATTTTTCCATCGATTAATATATTTGATAGATCAATTGAAATATTTTTTGATTAATTAATACATTTTTCGATCAATTTCCTCATTAATAAAAAAAAAATCTACAATATTAAAATGAATCCTTGGCAAATCGTTGGTTTCGCGAGTATCTCGGGTAAAATACGCGAGAGGGTTCGCATCCTTCCTCCGCGCGTACGTAAGAACACAGAACGTAGCGTGCGCGTTATCGTATCGCCGTGGGCGTGAGAAAACTCGAGTCTCGTTACACGAACGGCAATGGATACGCGTAGCTTCGATAGCACGTACGTCCTACGCACACACACACACACACACACAGACACACACACACACACACACACACACACACACACACACACACACACACACACACACACACGCACGCACGCACGCACACACACACACACACACACACACACACACACACACACACACACACGCACGCACGCACGCACGCACGCACGCACACACACACACACGCTCGCTCGCACGCACGCACACACACACACACACACACACACACACACACACACACGCACGCACGCACGCACGCACACGCACGCACACACACACACACACACACGCACACATATATACCAATTTTACAAAACGTTGGAACGAAGCAAGAACGGACTTTAAGGATCACCGAGAGACGTACACCCCGACGCCGTTCATTCCGCTCTCGTAGGAACGGGTTATAAAAGCCAACCGAGCGTTTCGCTCATTCTCGGTCGGGCTTGAGCCATCGAGCCGCCGCGTGTTCTCTCGACCGATCGTTCGCCACGCACGTTTTTTTTTTAAACATTTTTCTCTCTTTTTTTTTATCGTTTATTTTTACACGCGTGTATCGAGCCGAGGACCCATCGCGGTTTTTTTTCTTCGTTTTATTTTTTATATTATTATTATTAATGTTGTTATTATTGTTATGTTTTTGTTTTGTTTTTGTTTTGCTTCTCTCATTTTCAGCGTTGCGAATCGACCGAAATTCGCATAAAATTTTAATGGCACGTAACGTTAGAACGCGTGTGTGTGTGTGTGTGTTTTTCATTATTACTGTTATTATTATTGTTTTATTTTTCGTTTATTTACGCAACGCACACGTCGTATACGATCACGAAGGGGCAGCAAAACACAACGGAAACGCCAAAGTTAATATTCTTCCTTTGCCTTTACTTTTTTTCTTCTTTCTAACGCTCATTTATATTAATGAAGGCTCGAAGTTACCGCAAACAGTAGATCTCTTGCCTGCCCCTTTTCCATCGCAGAGGACTGTACGATAGACTCGCGTTAAAGTTTAAATATATACGAGAGAGACGTATCCTCGCGAGTCTCGCACGAGCGTGTACTGTAACACGTGGAAAATCTCGATCCATCTCATTTGCAAAGTACGAAAATAAATCCACGAAGCTTCTTGCATAATTAAATATTCATCGAATCATCGAATTCTCATTACGTTGAGAGAGAGAGAGAGAGAGAGAGAGAGAGAAACGTAAGAATCGATGAGATTTTCATCATCTTAATCGCGATTAATTTATTATTATTGTTATTTTCTTTTTAATTACATCGATCGATTTTTTTAGTTTCGATAAATTTTTATAAAATTCTCACGTTTCGACTTGATACAAAAATCTTAAAGTAATTTTCCATTTTTTTAAAATTCGTTTTGATTTTGTAAAAGATTTTTCTTTTTAAATTCGTTTTTTTACGATCCAAAATGTAAAATCGTGGGTAAAGAGAATTTTTTGTCGACCAAGCCCATCTTTGTATCGTCCTAATGCCGTAAATCTAGAGCGGAGTACCAGTTTCGAAAAAAAAGAAACAAAAAACCGTGGCGTTTACACGAGGAGAGAAGAGACAGAGAGAGAGAGAGAGAGAGAGAGAGAGAGAGAGAGAGAGAGAGAGAGAGAGAGAGAGAGAGAGAGAGAGAGAGAGAGAGAGATGCAAACGCCGGATGGAGCGGTCTCGTTGCTGTTGGATGCGAATTGTTACAAAGAGGAGAAAGAGTGAGAGAGAGAGAGAAACGCGAAGGAGGACGAGAGAGTGAAAGAGCGAGAGAGGTGAGTCGAGAGAACTTCCGGTGGACCCCGCCACCCGGAACACGAAATCGCTCGAGCGTACGTAGAGCTCGCTTCTCGACTCGATTTCTCTCTCTCTCTCTCTCTCTCTCTCTCTCTCTCGGTCTCTTTGTGCGGCTTACCACGGTACAGAGCCGCAAAGGACCGAAAGAAGAATACAAGACTCTATTAAAATCATTCATTAGCCTCTCGTACATTAACGTTCGCCTATCACGAAATAAAAAGAATCCCATCTCATTTACGATGCGATAATCCCCTCCTCCAACCCCACAATATTAAAACGTTTGAAATTATTTAGCCACACGTGTACAACAATATCAGACAAAAAATTGTTCATCAAATCGAGAACAAATTTTAAAACCGTATAAAAAGAAAATTTTACCGTATTTTAATCACACGATATTTGAAGACAAATCGATAAATCCATCGATAAATTTACATAAAGATAGGACAAAAAAGAATCAGATATTTTTGAAGAAAAATTACAAAATTATAATTATACGAATTTTTATCTCGATCGCGATCCTGACGATTCAATTATTTTATCAGCATATATTGATGCGTCGAGATTGATGCGATTATTCAATTTGGTCGATAACTCGTGAGAAACGTACGAGAGGACGAGTTCACGACTAATAAATAAATAAATAAATATGGTGCGCAATAGATCAAATATGCGACGGATGGATCGTTCTAACGATTACCCCTTCTAATAGGCCACGATCTATGCTAAATACACGTGGCCATTATCGACATGACATCCTGCTGGTGCGGTCAAAAGCCAGGCACGCACAAGAGTTTAACCGTGACGAGTTATGGGAAGACCACTTCGCGGGGCCCTATCGGTTTTCACGCGAACCTCGCCCGCTGGCTCCGTTTCTCTTCGTCGCTCACGGACAACCCGCGGTACACGATCCCTACCCCGCATCGAACCAACGTATCCATATCGCGAGATACGCCGCCCGCGTTACGAAACCGTCATTTCTCATTTCCGTCCAAACAATATAACGCGTACCGTGGAGAAGAACAATAATAATAAAGAAAAAAAATGTTGAAAAAAAACGTGATGAAAAAAATGTCTGACGGTACGTACGCACGTACTACTCGATATTTTCAAATAACGAGTAGAGGTAAAAGTCGTGACGTGAAAGAATTTAAGTAACGCGAGGACTCGACGATTTAACGAAGCGACGATGATCGATGGAAATGCTATGGTGGTATTGATAATAAAAAAAATTAAATTAAAATAGTGGAAAAATTCTTCGACGAGGAAAAGAAGGAAATGATGATAAGGGTGTTATTTATTTCTTTTTTTTTTAATTCGTCGCTGATCCTAACTCGAATTTTGTTTACCTACGAGCTAAACGAGATCTAGTTTAATTTTTATCCGAGCGTCTCTCGATTTAATTATATTTTAGTACGTTTCGACGAGAATATTTCTCTCACGAATCGCTTACTGAACGGGGGGGGGCGCTCTCGGCGCGAGCTAGCCCCTGGGACATCAGAACGAACATGCCCCCTCGCGTATAACTATAGACACGAGCATATATCGTGAATATATATCAGAAGCTATTTCCCTATTACATCTCGTGGAATTATTACCGGGTGAAGTAACTATCTGTAATTGCCGGGAGAACGAAAAATCTCGATATAAATATATTCGCTCTTAGGTCGTACCGATCGACATTACTTTCGATCTAAATTTACCGTTGATTATTCTCAGATATTGATACTTGATAATTTTTAAATAAAAAAGAACTAAATTTTGAAAAAATTTCAAAACGATTCTTTCAACGCTACAATTAATATCGATTAAGAGCGATTAAAATTTTTTCATAGTATCTTGTACGAGCTAATTTCGAACGTCATTTAACGTTAAACAATAATTTGTTAGCGGTGTGAAAAAATGCATCGCGGTCACGTGATGCGCGAGCCACACCGGTGGCTCATTGCACGCACGCTGTGCGGACTCGATACAGAGTTCGCTCGCGACACACACGCACCGGTAATTTCACACGGATAATTCCCGGGAGCGTTCTAGGAAGTTAGATAAAGAGAAAAATGAAAAAAAAATGAAAAAAAAACGAAAGAAAGAAAGAAGGAAAAAGAATAAAAAAAAGAAACGAGAACAACCACACCGGCGCACGAACCACCTCGGGGAATTCTCGATTTATTAGATTTCGTGTGTGCGCGTGTTTGTGTGTTCGCCGAGCAGCACGATACGACTCGCCGATGGGACTACGGGCCCGCTGCTTCCGTTCGCGAGAGTCCCTACTTACTTAGGGATTACGGGTATGTAAGTTCGCGAGGCACTAGCCGCGCATGCGCGCGCGAGTAAAGCCGAGAGGAAGAACGTGTGGCGTAATTCTTTTACCCTGTGGGAATTTTACCAAGGGCGCTCCCACGTGCCTTCGGGTATTTAATGAAAATCATTAAAAACTTACAAATTTTTCTCACGTACCTTTAATAAAAACGGGATTCTCGTGAAAAAAGCGGGAAATTTAAAAATATTCAAAGGATTGATTGAATTTTCAAAAAATTAACAAAACGAATTAATTTATTTTCTCACGATATTCAAAATTATATAAGGAGTTAATAATGTTAAAAGTTTATATTAATAGGTTTAAATTGTATATTAAATTTTCTCATCGATAAAACATATCGAATTAAGATATTTTTGCTTTTGTGAAATAATCGTTTCGTATACTCGTGCGAGATTATTCGCCTCGTTAATTCCTTCTTCGAGGCTTCTGCAATATCCCCACCCCCGTTCTCCCCCTTTTAAAAATTAATTACGCATTCAGCCTCGCCGTTATTTGCAAACAGTGAATATTATTAATTAATGTGGAATAATAATGACGATAGAGTGAATTAATTTATCGAAAAAAAAAAAAATAATCGAGGATGGATGGGAGGAAGAGAAGCTGGGTTGAAAAATAAATCGACGACCGCGGAAAACTGGATGAATAGAATTCCATCCGGCAACAAGAAGTACGAGAGTCACAAGGAGACCTTTTTCTCGTTCACGATCATCCCCGTTGATGCGAGTCACGCACGGATTCTCGATTTACACGGAGAAAAATGAACCAATATATATATATATATATATATATATAGAAAAATGAACCAATATATATATATATATATATATATATATATATATATATATATATATATATATATATATATATATATATATATATATATATAGGTTGATTTTTCTCCTTGGTTCATATGTATGTGTGTGTGTGTGTGTATGTTGGTTATATATATGTATTAAACGTGTCAGCGCGTCGGACAACCAAACTCGTCGCGCTGGCTTTATTTCTTGCAGCAGCTCTCTCGGCCTCCGCTGCTGCCAAGCTGTCCGAGCAGGTATGCCCCGTTACCGGAGAATATAACGTAGGTGGTAATCGTAAACGCTCCCCTCGACTCTCCAGCCGGGTATAAGTATGCGCGCTTGAATAAACGTTCAACACACCGAGGATACGCTGCACCTCGTTATTTCCCAATTTACGGTGAAATTGTACGTTTCGTTTACTTTTTATTTTATTTTTTTTTTTCGTGTTAAATTCAATAATGGGTGAAAATTGTCCATTTAATTTTTAACAATAATGACTATATATAGATTTTTGTTTAAATAAGAAAATGATAATAATTGTAATTTATTATTTTTAATATTTTATAAAATTCTTTTTTTTTTTCTTTAATCGAATTATCATTGATAGCTATTTTATTTATTATTTTCTTATAATATTATCGTTGTAAATAAAAAAAATCATCGGACCATAAGCGTTCAATGAAGAAATTTATTGAATAAAATCGACACGAGCGCAATTAATAAAAACCCAATAAATCAAGTCACCGCCAGAATTCATTTTACCTCACGTTCCATACTTCTCTCTTCTCGTACGCGATTCGTCCGAGGAGTCGGGACGAGTAAAACAACAACAACAACAACAACAACAACAACAAAAAGATGCACCGTCACGCGACGTTTTACGTACACGCAAAAGTTTCGACTCTTCATACGTTTTACTCGTCAATTTGGGACGTAAATCAGAATTCAAGATATTCGCGAGGCTAAGAGCAAGATAAAAACCTATGATAAGATGCAAAAGAGAGCACAACGGGGGGGGGGGGGGGGGGGGGGGGGGGCAAGACTCGAATCATAAGATTGCACGAGCAAGCTCCTTTTCAAAAGGACCTATGCCTCGATTTCTGAAGAGATAGTCGAAAAGAAAAAAAAAAAAAGAAAATTTAAAGATAGAGAAAGATAGAGAACGAGAGACTTATCGCTTATAGAACGTGTCAGGTATAAAAGGCCGTTGCACTCGTGGACTCGAGAGTCGTCGACGAAGACGAGTACGACGTTTTCTACCGGTCCTCTCTCGCGCCTTCGCTCGCTCGTATAACGGTACTTTCCCTACACGTATTGCCTACGATCTTTTTGTACCTGCTACTCTCTATATACCTATATATACACTTGTATATTTATATATATTTCTCATATACGCAAGCTTATGTGGTTGGTGTACTTGAGTCGCACGAGAGTTGGACCTGGAAGAGCGAGAATGGAGGACTAACTGGTTCCCTATACGTACAACTTTCAGACACTTGAATATATATATATATATATATATATATATATATATATATATATTCAAGTGTCTGAAAGTATATATATATATATGTATATATGGGTGATTGTGTACTTGAGATTGTAGTACTCGAGTTACCGAGTAGTTGTTCGCCGAGTCACCGCACCGGGAAATCATCGACACGATTCACTCCCCGGTACGAAGTAACATATATGCGAGATCCAACGAGATTTCTCTAACATTGATAATACGATATTATTTTTCGTTCGGCAACTTTTCGATTCTGATATAAAAATAATCGACGATAAAAATTGTCCGGTAAATTTGTTTTTATCAAAGAGTGACGAAAAATAAGATAATCTTGATTATCGAATTAAGGATTAACGAATTAAACGTGATCGAACGAAATAGAGAAAAACGAATGATGACTTTTAATTAATAAAAAATTTTATTGATTTATCGTTTCGAAATTTATTGAGGAGAGGAAATCGTGATTTTTTTGAGGATTTTACGATGGAAAATAGGAGCTTCCGCTCTTATTCTCAGCGAGCAACGTAAATGAAACGAACGTTGGCTCGGCGGTGTCGTTAAAACTTTGATTCTGTTCACCGACTTGTCATTACATTCGTATATCCTACGTTGGTAATTCGTAATGGAGGACGTCGAGATTTCGCAGACACGCGATGCGTGCGAATTTTCAACGACGCGACGTTATAAATCACGTGTAAAATTTACAGAATTACGAATCGTTGCTCTCTCTCTCTCTCTCTCTTTCTCTCTTTCTCTCCCTCCCCCTCTCGTTCAGGCACGCGTATTTCGTCTATTACCATCATTAGGTCGTCAGTCTCTCGACGCTGAAACAATTCGTGAGAACGAACGACGAAGATTTTACGATAATCGTTGAAAAGAGAACGAGACGAAAGAAAGAAAAAAAGCAAAGAAGAAACGAAGAAAAGCAAGAAACGAAAGAGAAGAGAGATGAGAGTCGTCGACACGATCGACGTGTGGTCGTCGTAGATGATTTAAATTGCCGCTAATGTCTCTCGCTCTTTCGACGTAACGAAAAAATTACGGTACTTTCGCCAACTCGAATGAAAAGAAAAAGATGAAAAAAAAAGCAAGTTACAAAAATATTTTTAAAAAAAAGTAGAAAAAAAATTCTATACAAAAATATCTTCTACTAATGTTTCCCTCGTTGTCGTTCGTTCGCTCTTTGATTTTTATTACCCGATAAAACTCCGGTAAATTAGCGATATTGCCGTGGTAAATATCATAACCGTGGAATTGTTAATGGTTAAAAAAAAAAGGACGTTTCGTCGTTCCGGACTCTTTCCCCCGAGGAAGCCCCTTAATTATCGTACCGCTCAATCGCGCGACTCGCGCTTTGTAAGCGATCGTTTCTTTTTTCTCCCCCTCTTTGTTTATTTTTTATCGTTTTCTTGTTATTGTTGTATTATTTGTTCGTTTTCTCCACCTAGATCCCTTCGTTCACTATTTTTTTTTTTTTGTGACCAACTTTTCTCTTTCTCTCTTTCTGTCGACGGTCCGCGAGTCTATGTGGCCGTCGTAGCGAAGAAAGAGAGCCCCGTTAACCGTGGATGCGTAACAGTATACCGAGAGGCACCTGTTATGCTAGCCGCGGTTAGCGCACGAACCCCAGAACACCTTCGTCCCGCGTTATACGGAACTCGACTTTGCATTCGAGTACGTGAGAGTTCGGTGACGTCAAAAAATTTCTCAATAAAAAAAAAAAACAATTAAAAACGAAGAAAGAAAGACAATGAAAAATTACTCCAATTCTTGAGAATTTTATTATTTATTTATTCAATATTGTCGCCTTATAAATAATAATAATATATAATTATAATAGAAAATAATAATTAAATAAATTAAAATAATTTCTTGATAATTCCAAGATGCTCGAGCAAAAATTCGACAAAAATTCTATAAAAGACGAAGAGACGCGTCGACTCTCGTCTTGGACGAAAATTATTCGAATTCGTGAGAATTCAAATATTTGCAATGTAATATTTCTTCGCTGACTCACCACGTCTGTCGAGATCAAATAAAAACGAAAAAAGAAAAAAAAACACCTATTTACCGACGATACGAGACAAATTTATACCCGTCGTTTACGATAAATAATTAACACGCGCGAAATAAAATTTACACGTGGACGAGATAAGATTAGAGCGAACGTTACGAAATTTTTCATATTTATCACCTTGTTTTTTTATTTCGTTTTTTGCCTAATTCGCACTTGGCCAAACAATGATTTCACGCTCGAAAATAGACTATCGATCTTTACCTCGGTGGAATTTTTCCACTTCGTCAAACGGGGGAGAAATTTTTAAGAAAAAAATACCCCCACTTTCCCCCATCTCCTAATAAATTCAAGAGGCGTACACGGGGACCTCGAGTAAAGTAATACGATCGACGATCCCACAGAATCGCCAACGCGTTCACTGCACCAGCTGCCTGATCCACCTGCTTCACCCCATCTATATATACACGTATGTACACACACACACACATATATATATATATATATATATATATATATATATATATATACAAATGTAGATATATATGTGTACATATATATATCTGTGTGTGTGTGTGCGTTTGTATATATATAGAGAGAGAAAAACGAATACACACACGTATGAAAATACGTACGTGAATAAGATACAATATGTACCTACAATCGTCTCGTATCCAGAGTTATGAGGGGCTAAGAAACCGTGCGAAGAATACGCGTGTGAACGATCGAACAGTAAAAACGATTGTCCTGAACTAACAGACTCGAAAATATTCGTAGAGTGTACGAGTCCAAAGTTACGACACACGTTTTATTTTCCCGAAACGATCCTCAACCTCTTACTATTTACAATTTTACGCGTTTTTTTAATACTTTTTATCGAAATCGCGAAATTACGCGACAACGTGGAATATAAAAACGTGTTATAACTTTTTATTTTTTTTTTCTTATCGAACTTTATACTCGTGTATTTAATCGTTACGAAATAACGTTGATATAATAGTCGAAAAGAAAAAAGAAAAGAAGAAGAAAAGGAAAATTATAATGACGTTGGAAAAATCTTCGTGACGACGTGAAAGAATTTCCTTGGATAGACGAGAAGGGTGAAGAGACGGGAGAGGGGAGGTCGGGGGTTGAAGGTAAAGTTACGGTCTGGAAAAAAATTATTGTGTGACGTTTGACTACCTTCGACCTCTTCCTTCGTTCTCACTCTCCCTCTCTCTCTCTCTGTCTCTCTTCTTCAACCCCCCCCCCCCCCCCCCCACGCCCCCTCAACCACCATGGACTCCCTCCCCCCAGCCCCCTTGGTGAATTTTCCTCGAGGCGTTCGAAGAAATGCTTCTTTACCCACCGCGACTGACAGTGACGCACACCCCACGAGATGCGTGCAAAGATTGCATTATTATGCATGACGGGGTCTCCCTCGTACCCACGAATACCGAGACATACAACGCTCGCGAAAGGTTCGAAAGACTCGCGCATTTTCGCTTAGGAAAAAGTTTGATCGAAATTTACGTCGTTCGAAACTGTTTGCGTTGAATATTCGTACGACGAATTAATATTTTTTGGCGCTTTTACGAGAGGCGTGAGATAAAATTGAATCGGAAAGATCGTGGATGTGAAAATTAAAAAAAAAAATTGATTAAGATCGTAGATCTTTACTTATTTATGATCGATTATGTTTTTATTGATTCGTTCGACCTCTGCGAATGGAACGAGAACATAAATTTTCCGGAGCTAATTACGTTCACGAGAAAAATAAAAAATCATTGACAATCTCTTGATTAATTGAACGTTCGGTCAATTAATTTTTTTCCATAAATTACGAATTTAATTTTTGTTTGTATCGTACTTTTTTATTGAAAAATTGTTCATTTTTTTTTTTTTTGAAACTTTGTGGGTGCGGAGCGCTTTGGTCCACGAACAACAGTCGACACTTCCAGCGATAACGATAAAGGAAATAAAAAAATAAAACAAAGAAGACAACAGTGGGGGGGGAGCTCGAAGCTTAGGGGCTAATTGACCGAGCTCGAGGGGAGAGGCCGATGGCCACGACGAAGAACACGTGATAGAGAGAGAGAGAGCGCGAGTGCGAGTGAGAAAGATAGAAGGAGAGGGTGGATCGTACGGTGGCGACGAGGTTGTCGGGGCGCTACCGTAATACCGGCCGAAAGAAACTGGGTCAAACCTCATACGCGACCCGTGTACTTCCTGTAAAACCACGGCTGAGCCTCTCTCTCTCTCTCTATCCTTCTCTCTTTCTCTCTCACCCAACCCTCGACTCTCCCCCTTCCCATTACCGAGAGACCACGATGCAATCCAACGTTGTGAGAACCGAGAATAAAAGAAAAAATAAAGCGTACGATCTACCACGAGCCTCGAAGAGAGCTCTGTTGTAACGTCGACGAGAACGGTTCTCTCGTTCAATTACACGTGGACAAAGTTATCGCCGTGGCGACGATAAAAAAAAAGTTCTTTCTCACGAGATAATTGTTAATTAAGAAACTAATAAAACTGCGTTAACTATACTTTTCATAGATTTGGATTTTTGTACGATCTCGTTCGATCAATCACCGGTGAACAATTAATCGATAATCAATCGATAATAAATTACGTAATAATTGAGGAAAATATTTTAAAGGTGGAGAAATATTTTTAAATATATGTAAATTGACACGATTGGCTCGATCACAATCCTCACGTATCAAAATCGATTAAATTGACGATTTATCTCTCCTAGCGTGGTATAAATTTATAAAATAGAAAAATAAAAATAAAAGCGAAGATTTATAAAATTAAAAATATTATTATTATGTTTTATTATATTTTATTATCAAATGACTCGCCATCAGGATTGGTGAAGTATCCCCACGCGGGTGTCGCAGCGGCCGCCGATTGTAGAACAACGGCGAGTACACCGAGTGCGAGTGCGCCGGAGGCGGCCCGTGCTGCGATCGCTCGTCTCTCGCCCCGTTGCGGATCGCTCGTCGTACCAGCGACACCGCGAACACCTTGACGGTTGTTCGTATCGGCCATTCTTCATACCGTTTCAGCCGATAATTATTCCGGTACCACGTCGAGCAATATTATCGCCGCACTTTATATACACGTACATATACGTTTATATTAAAAATTTAAAAAAAAAGAATGAAGGAAAGGAACAAAAAAGAAGATAAACAAAAAGAAAATCAACACCACCACAAATTCCTTTAGCTACGATCACCGTTCGTACGACGTAGTCGTTTCCCAGACGCGAACGATCGAAATAGAAAACTTTCTCTCTTCCTTCTTCCCTACTCGTCGCCTGGTCCCTCGCGAGACTCGCCTAACGGCACAAGAACACGGTCCGGTTCGAGATCGTCACGATCGTCTCGTTTCTTTATTTTTCATATTAGTGTTTCTTTATTTTATTCTTTTTTTTATTGTTCTAGGTAGATTCGAAATTTGACGATATTTTGTAATTTATTGTTATACGATCGAAAATTATTATTATATGATTTTTATTCCAATATTTAAATATCATTTATTATTTACTTTGTTCTCTCGACGAATAAAGGACGGCCTGGTAATTCGAATACGTGTTCGCACGAGTGAACGATATTTCTCTTTATTGTTATCGTGTTTTATTTCGTTTAAAATTTTTTTGTTTATTTTCATTCGAGAAAATCGAACGAGCAAGTTCGTTCGAAGTTCGAGATTTCTTGGTCGAGTGTAATAATTATGTATTTTTAAATATATTTTTTATTTTTTTTATTATTGTTCCCTCGTAACGTCGAGATTGGAGAGATAAGACGCGGGCTCTCGCATTCCAGGCTGTTTCGCACGTGTTCGACGCGTGTGTACGCGAGAGAGAGAGAGAAAGGCGTTAACGACGCTTCGGTCGAGCTCTCGACGTAGCCCGAGAGCCACTTTTCTCGCCGATTTATATTTTGTCGATAATAAAAACTAAAAATCAAAATAAAATCGTCCCTTGAAAATGTTTTTTTTAAATCGTTATAAAAAGCAGATTCCTGTTTCATCGGCACTCTCGTGCAGCGTTGGTAAAACTCTTCCGCTTTTCGAGACTCGTCACGAATTCTCTCTTTTTCTCTCTCTCTCTCTCTCTCTCTTCCACCCCGAGAGCCCTTTGGCCGTTTATCGCTCGGCTCTTCGTGCGAGACCTCTTTGCCGGTTTCGCCAGGACACCGTCCGTCCTCGTTCCTCTCTTTCTCACTCACTCTTTCTCTCTCTCTCTCTCTCTCTCTCTCTCTCTCTCTCATCGACTCGACTACTTCGAACCGGTTTTTCGCGACTTTGCGAACCAAGGAGCAACGGCTAAAAATACAAGCCCAAGACAGGGCCTCGAGCTCGCTTCTATATCTTTTATTTCTTTTTTTTTCCTCTTCTTCTTCTTCTTCTTCTTCTTCTTCTTGTTCTTCTTCCTTCTCGCTGTGTAACCTTTCCCTTTTTTTCCTGGACGAACTCTCGCGTGCGCGAGGCTGAATCTCGAATCGATCTACCAATCTCTTTCTCTCTCTCTCTCTCTCTATAAATAATCCACGAAGAACCGATCTATATTGGCGATATTGGCTATCACGATCTTCTCTACAAGTCGAAGAACGAAAACGACGAGATTAACGACCGTCTGGGATAAAAACGGTCACTCCGCGAGAACCGCGATCTTTCGTCTCTCATCGTATCGCACGTTAAACGCGAATAGACAATTTTTTTCATATATTTTTCTTCCTTCGTCTATTTCGTTCGTTAATTTAACAATTTTCTATTTTTAATTCGCGAACCTCGACGAGATTGTTTCAATCAATGAATAAAACGCGAGGGTCCATGGTACGCGTATTGTCTCGTCTTCCTCATCTCATCGATCGTTCGCTTTCTCGTTCTCATCTCAACTCGCGACGATATCGTCGTACATACGTATATATTGCAATCCGTCGTACATGTCGTACGTGTCGTATGAATAATTATCTATTACGCTTCAATAATAATACCGATTTTTTGCCGATTTTTTGCCGATTTTTTCGCCGATTTTCAATGTATTATGCCGATTTTTGCCGATTTTCATATATCGTTACACTCCTACGATCTTCCTCTTCCTCTTCGCGTTATTATTATCGTTATCGGACGATCCTCTGTGTAGGTCACGATCGGCTCGGCTTCGTATCGTTATAAAAATTCCTCGGTATGTTGAAATTTCTTCGCTTCGTTTATTTTTTTCCTGCATGTGCATTTATTCGATCGTTATATATATATTCATATACACATATATATATATATAGCCATGTACATGTAGATATATGTATGCAGCAGGTTATTTCATTCGTCGTGTATAATGGAGGTGAATGCCGTCGTCGAGTAACACATACACACAAAGACACTGGAAATACTCGTTCTCTCGTTCTCCGTCTCGCTCGTTTCACCGTCGGTCTCACCGGTACCGACCGTCTCGGTTACTTATCGATCAGCACCTTTTCAGCCCAACGCGCGTTTCTCAGTCGGTTCTCTCTCTCGCTCGTATTTCGTCCAGCACACACACACACACACACACACACACCACGTTTACCGTTACACTCGCTTTCGATTCTCGACGCTTCGAGCTTATTTTGTTTCTCCTCTTCGTACAATTATTCCCTTGATTTTTTTATTTCCTCGAAAAAATCGTTTTCTTTTTTTTTTTTTTGTAAATCGACTCGTCCTCGTCGTCAAAGAAACATTTTTTTTTTATATATTCGCGTTGACGCGATTTTTTTCTTCTCGCTATCTCGTGCTCATGGGACGACCATGGCGCAGCGAGGAACTTATCAGCCTTGATTTCATTAACATTTGCTAATGATTATGCGAACGACGACCGGTTCGCCATGTATATTTTTTTTTCTTTCATATATATATATATATATATACGTTTATATTGTCGAATTATTTGTCCAACGGTTTCGAACTATTTAGCAGATCGTTTCTGTGGGAGAGAATAAAATGGGGAATTGTTAATTTTACTTTGTCGGATTTTTATTTTATTCTTTCATCGTTTAATTTATTCTTTTTTTCTGTCGGTCTGTCTCCCTCATTCTCTCTCTCTCTCTCTCTCTCTCTCTCTCTCTCTCTCTCTCTCTCTCTCTCTCTCTCTCTCTCTCTCTCTCTCTCTCTCTCTCTCTCTCTCCGTTTGTGTCTCGTGCTGTCACGTTACGACGATTCATCGATTTTGCTCGCAACGCACACAGGCTCACCCTCCACGAGCTCTGTAAAACCGCACGAAACTACATACGTACACACTCACACAAACAAAAATATTTCTATCCGTGTGTGTGTGTGTATGTGTGTATGTATACGTAAAGCATAAACTATTCAAGTCGTCACAATCGACGATTCAAACGCACCCACGCACTCGCGCGCCTTTCTCCGCACACCTACCCTCTCCTCTTCCCTCCACCGCCCCTACTCATTCTTTCATCGAATTCCCAAATTTACTTTTATCCTCGTCATTTATTGTCACGCGTTTTTTTTTTCATTCAACAAAAAGAAGCTCAAGAGAGAAAACGAAAATCAACGATATAATTTTGTAAGTGTCGAAAAGTGCCGGGTGTGAGATTGGAATGAGAAAAATTAAAAAAAATAAAAAATGACAATGGGGAAAAATTATTCGTCGCGATAAATGCGTTATTCGGCCTATTTTTTCGAAAACGCGTGGTTTGGAGAGAGAGAGAGAGAGAGAGAGAGAGAGAGACAGACAGACAGACAGACAGACAGACAGACAGACAGACAGACAGACAGGACAGATAGACAGATTCGTATTAGAAATTTACATCGCGTTATTCGCGTCGGCCTGCGTAGCCTCGTCGTCGTTGTTGATGTTTGTACCTGCGCGCATCGGGCGTAACACGATTCGTGCGCGCGCACGCAAACACACACATACACACACACACACGCACGCGCAATAAAACACACTCGCGCATACGCGCACATATACACACGCGGCGCGTACACGTAATAAAAGCGGGGGAGCGCGCTGGAAAACGCGTGTTCACGAGTCTGCGCGTAGTGCCGCACTGAGCGAGTGGCTACGCGAGACCCGTGAGCGCGTCTCGAGCGGTGGCGTGTGGTGAAAGAATGGCGCGCGAAGGGGGGGGGGGGGGCGAGTAAGGGCAAAGCGGAGGAGAGCGACCGAGAGGGACGAACGTCGCGCGGTACGGAGGAAGAGTGAGCGAGCGGCGTTTGGGAGAATGAAGGTGTGCGAGTTAATATATATATATATATTAATTCGCAGATATATATGCACATACTACATAGGTACAGACTCTACGTGCAATGTAGACTGTCTCTCATATCGATACATACGTATGCATATATATATATATTAGCACGAGAGAGGCGATTCATCGGGTCGCGGACACTCCCAGAGTGAGAAAGGAAAATCCAAAATTGGCACACGTGCAATTTGCTATATCTGCACTTATCAAATTAATAACTATACATATATATATATATATATATATATATATGTGTGTGTGTGTGTGTGTGTGTGTGTGTGTATAGTTATTAATTTGATAAGTGCAGATATAGCAAATATATATATATATACATGTATTTGTACATATGGATGTACATACGTATATAGGTACAGTTATATAGAAACTATTAATCCTGATGCAGGAGTTTCCTGAACTTTCCATTCCGTTGATATCGGATCAATGAACCAACCGGGTGTTGTTACATGCGCGTATACACGTATATGTATATATATATATGAGCCCAGTCCCTTCGTAACATGTTGCATAATTACGTAACGCAGAGTACGACGCATCGTATTACCCGTTGCATTACCCTACGAGGCAGATGCATTATCGTAACCGATTATTAACAGTGACGTAGGGTACACCGTTTACTTACCTATATTATCATATTATCATTGTATCGTAGTATCGATCTGTGCGAATGGAAATTCGTCCTATCAATTTGTCCATTTTTATTTATTTTTCGTTTTTTGTTTTGTTTTTGTTTTTGTTGCATTATTACGTTAAATTTCTTCGATACGCCAGAGAGAAATTTTTTCATATATATTGCGTTGTATCGAGTCTGTGAGAAGCGATCGGAGATTACGATCCAATGCATTCTATATGCGCATCATCGAGTATATTTTCATATTCACACATTCGCGTAAAAGAGTCATCCAGTATTATATATATATATATATATATATATATATATATATGACATGCACATGGTATAAGGTACACGATGCCACAGAGACGTGCCATCGCATGGCGTTTTACTCAGCGAGTTCTCAAGGTTACTAGCGGCACTCCTCCTACTCCTGCTCGCTCCGAGACTCTACCTTCACGTAACCGTTCTTACGCAATGCATAACTCGGAGACTTTGGTACACACACGTAGCGCGAGGAGACATACAGTGTGTGTCAAAGAGAGAGACAGGGCG
Organism: Netelia inedita; assembly: GCA_964017225.1. Classification (NCBI taxonomy): domain Eukaryota; kingdom Metazoa; phylum Arthropoda; class Insecta; order Hymenoptera; family Ichneumonidae; genus Netelia; species Netelia inedita. The sequence goes on from OZ024923.1 coordinate 35,475,514, forward strand.
GGAGAGAGAGAGAGAGAGAGAGAGAGAGAGAGAGAGAGAGAGAGAGAGAGAGAGAGAGAATGTGATGCTTCTACTGTTGGCAATAGCGAAGAAAAGATGGAGCCAATATTATGCGTATATATATATATACATGCGAGTGTATAATAAAAAGAATCCTCGGCCACGACCGTGTATAAGAATGGGGGGGGGGGGGAGTATACCGCGTGTCTAATGCAAAAAGTATCGAGCTCGGCCGCGTGTCTCCTTTGGAAAGGATGAAGGACGTACCGGGTGTCCTATTTTAAAAGGACGATATAATTTTGCACATGCTGTATATTTTATATGTACCTATATTGTTTTTTTTCTAGAGAAGAAATTTTTTATTACACTTTCGTCCTTGAATACCGATGAAAAGATTCGATGGCGAAATTTTTCAACCGATTGTCCGAAAAAATAAACGAATCAAAAGAAGCGCTTTGATTTTACAAAAGTTTCAAACTTCGAGTTTCAAGTTTCGAGAGACGTGACGATGTCTTTCGATTTTTATGGATGCGATCGATTAATTGTTTGCTATTTTTGGCAATATTTCGACCTACCTTAAGGAGGTTCACGCGCCATAATCATAATAGTATATACAAAGTAATGGCAAAATCATCAGATACAATTTTTGCCAAGATAATTTTTTGAAATTTTGCGTGAATCTTCTTGAGCATCGTATATTATAATGGGTAAGAAATTTGAGAAAGTTTCACCGTCTAGTAATCGAGATATACAGTGTTTAAAATCGCAACTTTAACACGAGGTCTTATGGGAAGTTACGAAAAAATACGATTTTTCACAATAAATAACTCGATCTCTAGACGGTTAAACTTTCTCAAATTTTACCCAAAGTTGAGTATTATTGTTAAGAAGGTTCGTACGAATTTTAAACAATTAAACTTGCAATTCGTCTAATGCATGGACAACGCTTCAACCTCCTTAAGACGCTCACTAACGCGTTTCGATTTCATAAATATATATCTTATACAATTATTTATTGATACGTGTACATATTATACGTTAAAGTACAAATTTAAGTTACTTATCGCAGTTTCTCGTTTCTCTAGTAATTTTTGTCGCGTCGTACGACGACCGCGTCCACTTTGTCGTTCGCCAAGCACGTCACACGGTTCTAATTCAAACGCCGCGTCGGGTAACTTCGGCTCACGCCGACAACGCTCGGGCGCGCAGGCGCACGCGCGACACCGCGCCGCCTAGATAGAACGGCGCGAGATTCGAAACGAAATTTCGCAAATTATCGAATATACGTAAATTGGATAATAATGGGGAAGGGGAAAGGCTGGTAAATTGGACCACTATTTATCATATATACGTGTATACACAGTTTGGATCCGGACTTTTAATTTTTATTCGAGGAAATATTTGAAAATAATCAGAAGTCATAAATCTTATTCGCTCGAATAAATAGGAAGACATCTGTTTTTTGACTGATAATTTATCGGCACGAAACGATTGGTGAATAACATCGCGGAAAAATAACGATAATGTTTAACGAGTCGAATAGACACGCGTCCGTTTTCTAAAAGCAAATGTTTTTTAACGTCTCGGCAACCAATCGAGGCGCGTTTATTTCTACTAGACAACTCATTTTTGAAGTTATATAAGACATAGGCCAGCCACAGAGCCAAGTACCACGAGTATCGACCGTACACGACGATCCTCCAAATCGAAAGCAATGCTGAAGTTTTTGGTTCTAGTGGCCTTAGCCACGATCGGTAGGTAAAATATCGTTGCCTGCTTGCGCAAAATCGCACGATTTTTCTGTCTCCTCTGCCGATTTCTGGCGATTTTCACCGATTTTCACCGATTTTCGCCGATTTTCGCCGATTTTCGGCCGAATCGAATCGAATATTATTCTAATGTTTCGTTCCTTCATTGACACAGCGAGCGTTAATTGCGCAAAGAGCTCTAACCTGGCAGTTTCCGCTCCTTACATCGTTAGTGTGCAGAAACTAGATGCCTCGGGTAAGAGTCAAGGGGTCTGCGCCGGAAGTATAATCGCGAAAGATTGGGTCGTAACCGCGGCGAGCTGTTTTAACGATCCGATCGACCCGAAATCCTACACGATCATCGCCGGTACTAGCGATCTTACGAAAGCCGGCTCGACTCACCAAGTTTCCAAGATCATCAAACACAATGATTTCGGAAAAACGAAACTGGACGCGTACACGAACGACATCGCTTTGATGAAAGTGAAAAGTCCATTCGTAGTCGACGAGACGCGACGAATACCGGAACTTAACGATCAAAGCCCGCTTCCGGCTGATACACCGGCGCTTTCGAGCGGTTGGGGTACCGGCGCTAGTTCCAAAACCGCGCCCAATCTTCTTCACGTCATGAACGAGAAAATAATGCCGCTCGAAAAGTGCCAACAGTACTACGAACCACGCATTCCCGCTAAACAAGTGTGCGCGACACACACCATAACAGAATTCTTCACTCGTCACGAACGCGGAAGTCCGATCGTTGTGAACAATCGTCTCGTCGGTATCAGCACTTGGAGCGCGGGTACCAGAAGACCGGATATCTTTACCGATATATCCCAGTATCGCGATTGGATTAAAGCAACAATGGCGGCTTAGGTGGAAGACGCTTAGTAATATCGATTTGAGCGTTATCGGTTAAACGTCATGCTTGAAAATATAAAATTAATGTCGATTTTGTAACGATTTTCGATCGACGTTTCTAAAACGAAGATCGATCTCGCGACGATATTCGCCATTTGCCGAATAAATCTTGTTACCTTCGAAGCAATAATGATGTGTCATTAATTTCCTGTTTATTCTTAGGATTATTTAAGGATAATTGATTTTTAATTCTTCTTCGAATAATTATATCGATAAAATAGATGGATTTTTGGTATCTTTTTATGAAAATTTCGATCCGATTTACGCGTAAAGCTGACCGTAAGATCGAAATTAAAATGGTGCATCGTGCATTTCCGAATTTCATCGGTATTGCTCGGAGCGAGGATGCGCGCGCATTCCCGCCCTGACGAAATCAAACGGCGCGTAATTCGAATCTGAATTTCGGCAATCGTCGAACATATCGAAATCGGACTAGAATGGGGAAGTAGACAGGCAGCTATATTGGACCACTTTTTATAATATATACGTATATATTATTTTCTTATCATACGAGTGAGAAATTAAATTCAAAAAAAAAGTTTAAAGTCACGAACGACTAAACACGAAGACTTTTGCTCTGATTGTCAGTCCGGTGATTTATCGCTATAAATGAATAAGCGTTGAAAGATAACTTTTAAAAAACAGCGATAACCTTCGACCAAACGAAATTACCTCTTAATTACCTCTTAATTATAGAGAAGCAAATATTTTGTGACGACTTTGCAGCCAATCGTAACGCTCTTGTCCCTACTCGAGCACATTTTTGGAGAATATATACGACAAACGCGATCAACCTTTCGCCAGAATCAATTGCCACGAGTTTTCGGTAGAAACGACGAGACTCCGAGGTAGAACGAAGAAATGCTGAAGTTTTTCGTCATCCTGGCACTAGTCGCGATCGGTAAGTAAAAGATGGACACCTGTTGGCTCGTGATGTTTAACCGTGATATTTAACTCTCTCTCTCTCTCCCGCCGATCTTCGCTAAATCAACAACGAATATTATTCAAATTTCATTTTCGTCTCGATATCACAGGTGATGCAAATTGCGCTCAGACCGCGGCCATGATACGCTCCGCTTCTTACACGATTAGTCTGCAGATGCGGAAAAACGCGGACGAAAGCTTCGGACTTTGCGCCGGAAGTATTCTATCGAAGGATTGGATCGTGACCGCGGCAAGCTGTATCAACCACCCGGAAAACTTGAAATCTTATTACATTCTCGCTGGTACGGACGATCGTACCAGAGGTGGCTCGATTCACGGAATTTCCAGGATCGTCATTCACGAGGATTTCGATAAAACGAGAACGAACGAATTCGTCAACGATATAGCTCTGATAAAAGTTAAAAAATCGTTAGTACTAGACGCCTCGAGACGAGCAGCGACGGTGAGCGATCGAATATTACCCGCGAAAGATACCCGGGTCTCTATAAGCGGTTGGGGTACGAGCCAAACTTCAGGAAACATCCCAAAGGTTCTTCACATTCTTTTCGAGGAGATTATGTCGCTCGAAAGGTGCAAACGATTCTACGAAAATCGGCTTCCCGAAAAACAATTCTGCACCTCGCATATCCATTACGATCACTTCATTCAGGACGAATCGGGCAATCCCGTCGTCATCAACGGTAATCTCATCGGTATCGGTACTTGGAGCTCGGGTTCGGCTCTTCCTGGCAGACCCGATGTCTTTACCGATATTTTCCAATATCGCGATTGGATCAAATCGAAAATGGCGCAATAAGACAATAACTTGTAATATTGATCGAATATTACCGATTATCGATCGGTAACGAACAAAAATCGGCAAACAAAAAATTTGTTATCCGTTACTTATAACGATCGCCGAGCGAAATTTGTAAAAAAAAAAGAATTTGTTATTTATTTCCTATTCGTTCTTCGGACTCTTTAACGTAGTTCGTTTTTTTTTCTTTCATTTCAATTCGGACAATTATATCGGTAAATCGGATCGATTTTCTTTCTTTTTTTTTGTTTTTGTTTTTTAATCGAAACATCGAATCGACTTATACACGTAACGATCGATCGTACGTGGATGGAGGCGCGCGGGTTTTACCGAGTAATGCACCGTGACTCACGATTTTAAACTCGGCCGAGAGGATCGAGCGAGAGCAAATTATCCCGATGGCACGTGTACCACGTGGCTCGTATTGTACTACGTCATATCTGTTGTAACGAGAGCTTCGTCGCTCGGACAATAGCGCGAGATAGCTGCATGACGCGATTGATAAACAAACGCTCGTCTATAGAACCAAAAAAATTCGATTTTCTTCTTGGAGTTAAAACGAAGTTGCACGCGGTATATGTAACATTGCTGCGTTAAAATTCGTCGAGCGTAATCTCATCGAAAGCGCAATCGATCGAGATTTTTCAAAAAATTTCAAACTACAAAATTTTTTGAATTTTTGTGCATTTTAAAATAAAATTTTTTAGTTCTATTACTTATAATTCTTGCATGATTAATATTAATTCTTGGATTCGTTGTAACTTGAGGAACATTAATTTATAACCAAAAATACAATAATGAAAATTTTTTAAAAACGTTTCTTTTTTTAATTTTTCACGAAAAATTGGTGTTTTGCGGTGTCACGGGGTTTGTTCACGAATCGGGAGTAAACGATGCGTGATGCGAATCGTTTGCGATTGGCGGGATCAATTTTCTCTTCGAATTTTGATTGTTATTTTCATTTTTCTTTTTTGTCTCTATTTCATTGTTTTCAACTTTATTTCTTTTCTTTTCTCTCCATAATTTGAGTTTCATCTCGCTGGGCCCAGCGTGCCACACGGTGGTAGAGCGCGTGCTTCGCGAGCGCAAAGTCATCGAACCCGCTGGGCGACGTGACCCCGACCGAGCCACCACCGAGAAATAAAACGATTCTTCTCCGATGTCGAGACGTTGGCTCGCTCCGTTCCCTCCTTTCACTATGATACGAGCCGGCGTTTCATTATACCCGTAGAATGGAAAATTCATCGTGCACGGGGTCCACATATATTTCGTAATCCCTACGAGAGACAAACGACGCGCCGATACCAAAAGCAAAAAAAAATTCAAAAAAAAATGTAAAAAAACGTTACCATACGACGTGGCCTCGTCACTACTCGTGCACGAATTCTCGGCTATTTACAGCGATATACATAGCTATATATACGGGTGTATATATAGATGATTGTGTGTTTTTATAACTCGGTGATGCAAGAAGTGAAATGCTGTTTTTTTTCATTTTTTTTTGTTTTGGGGGAGGGCAACACTCTCTCGCGAACGAGGAAGTAACTCGCGGGACGTGAACGAAGAAACGGACAACGGAATTTGTGGTCGGACTTCTTCCTTGAACATTGAACACGAGCACTTTTTTCCTTCATAGTCACGACGATCGATGCATCGTTCCATTATCGAGAATCTTTGTAAAGTGAAAATATGAAAAGAAACGGAAACAAAAGAACGGTTTTTTTGTTCACAGACGTTACAATTATTGAATATTATTATTATTTCGAAATGAAACGATCGAAGGACTAATTTCTTTTTTTACAATTAAACAAAAATGAAATAAATCGTTATTTTTGTTCACGGTCCGATTTAAATTCTAACGATAAAGTTCAAGAAATCGTCGTTAACGTTTCTATCGAATTATTCAAAGAATAAGTTTTCGACGTTTGTCGGACTGAAGAAATTTTGTTTTTTCTTCAACCGTTAAGAAGAATTTATTTTCTTTATCGAGTTAAAGGGTTAAGGGCCATGACGCAGTTTTTGACCCAGTGAGTAATAAATCCCTCGCTCTCTCTCTCTCTCCCTCTTACTCTCTCACTCTCGAGAAGAATGAAAAAAGAAAAAATTCTATTACGTTCGTCGTAAAATGTCGCGATCTTCGTTGCGACGTAATAAAAATATATAACACGATGCAGAAGTCGCATCGTTCCACGTATAACGAGTGTGCCAACAACAGTCTAATTGGCACATGGATTACCTTTCGACGCGACCCGGATCGCGAGAAACAACGACAATTGCTTGTAAAACGCGTGGGTCGAATATTAGCCGAGTAATACGTAATAAAAATTTAAAAAAAAAAACACAAGATGCACCGACCACAAGGTGGCGAACACGTGGGTGTCTGCTTTTATTACGTAATACACACAACACAAATATCTTCGTTACCTTCGACCAAACCAGACGACTTTGCAACGACCCATCGAACACCTTTCCCCTAACCATGGGACGTTTCGTGTCAATTGGACAAAATCATTTTATCAATTAAATCATCATTATTTAATGATAAAAATATTGTATACCAATATCTGAAAAGCATCTCGATAAACTTCGAACGTAACAAGATTTTCGCTTCGTAAATCTATTTGATCCAAACGAATAATCAAATTTAAGAATTTTCTTTTCCGTTACTTTTGTTATCTTGAAAATTATTTTATCAATTAATTTCTATCATTTTGCAACAAAAAATTTTTTTTTTCAAACTCGAAATGAAGAAAATCGATCGAGGACGGAACGCCTCGTGGTACAAGTCGTTTTCCGCGACTTCGCGATCCCCGAGTCTCGTTAACACGCCCTGTAACGCCCCGAGATACGTCAATCGAGCTTGATTATCGTCGTGGATAAATTTATTGGATTTTCTTCGAACATGCGTGGCCTACTACTTATCCAGGATAGATTTATATACGAAGCCGAGTTACAAGGGATGTCAACGTGTGCGTAACTTCATCTCGTGTATACGGGGCACGAGAGACCCCTAACGACGCTTACAATTAGAAAAGATCGGCACGAAACCTCGAACGTTCGGCTTAAAGTCTTTGCTACTTAATCCTCAGGAGGAGGGGGGAGTGCTAAAGAGTGGGGGGGTAAGAAGTTAAAGAGTGGGGGATGGCGGTAAGGGTCAAGGAGTGGGGGGAGGAAAAAGTCCGATCTTACAAGCGTTGCGGTTCATTCGCGGTTGGTACTCCCCGGTAGAAGAATGGAAGAAGGGGGTGGGAGAGGAGCGTCGACGTGACATCGGATTATTTACGACACAGAGTCGACCGGTACTTGACTGGTAGGGTCGACGCCACGCCGGGGGTTAACTCGGCTGACCCTCGCGAAGAGAGAGCTACGCCAAGGATCGGGGATCGCTCCGCATCCACCTAGTACAACTGTAACGTAGCGTGTAATTTACGTTGGCTACGTACTTAACTACCGTATTTACATATAACTATATATATTTTTCTTTTATATAATTATGCAGTCGCGTATACACGAGTGCACGAAATCATACCGCGAGGATGGCGAATTATCGTCGTTATCTCGTCGATACGCGATACAAGATACGAAAATATGGAAGAAAACGAAAAAAAAAAGAAATTTTTTTGTATAAATCTCGAAATTTTGATTTAATTATCCAACAAAAATTTGCCAAAATGAAAAATATAACGTGTACGATTGATGTAACAAAAAAAGTCGATAATCGCACATCAGATTATAATTTCGCGGATGATAATCTTACGAAAGTGCCAAACGGTATCACGATCCGAATTCCGCACGACTTCGATCGATTCAAACTTCGTGGATTTATCGATAAGCGCTTAGGATTTATTCGTAGCTCTGACCATGGCCTGCCTCACACACCGACGTACTCGTGTTTATCGACGTTATTATAACGAGCTTATCGCTCAGCGGATAATGCTGACTCCCTCACAACTGTCCTGAATTCGCGAATTCGCTATCGACGCGATTTAAGACGGTTTTGTCATTACAATTTTTATTTTTTATTCACCGAATAAAAATATATCGACGATAGATAGAGGATAAATGGGTAAAAATAAAGGAGACATCGTCGAGCGCTTTGCTTAGCCAGTTTGAATAAGTTTAATATATATTTCTTTTGTCTTCATTTTGTTGTTTTTGTTTTTTTGTGTCTGTCTCATCTTGTCCATGATACGCTTTTTTTGATACGTGTACATCCACCTCCGGTTACAATATACATATATATATAACATTTATATAATATTAATAATAATAATAATTCAATAATAATAATAATAATAATAATCATAATAATACAATATAGATTTCATTTTCGTTTTATATTTTTGTCTTTTCTTTCCTTCTTTCGTTTGTTTGTTTGTTCTTCTTCTTTTTTTTCTTTTTTTTTAATGCATTATTTATAATAGTATACATCTACAATAGTATAAGTACGCACGATACGTGTGATCTTTCTTCGAGAGAGGTGTCCAAATCTTATTTCCTTATTATGCTTTTTTGTTGTTGTTTTCTTTGTTTTTTTGTTCTCGTTTCGCGTTCTTACTCGCAGCCGCGCCTCGCCATGTTTTTTTCGCCCGTGTCTTCCAACGCGTTGATCTTGTTTTGCTTCGTTGTTGTTGTTGATGTTTTTTTGTCATTGGTTTCAAATCTCATCGATCGTCCAACGAACGATCGATTAATTTTCGTGGCTGTATCAATTGGTCGATATCATTATTACGTCGAATTCTTCTTTTTCTTACTTTTTTTTCAAAATTTTTGTTTTTTACTTTTGACGCTGCGTTTTAGTTTTTTACCGCCGTGCATATTAGGCCGCGATCGAGTCCCTCGCTTTGGCTCTTCTACTTTTTCCTTTTTTTGTCTTTCTTCTTCTTCTTCTTGTCTCTACTTTCGCTCGTCGTCTTGTTTTTTTTCTTTTTTATCTTAGTTTGCTTTATTTTTTTGTTTGTTTTTTGTTACAATTTTTAACTTTGTCGCTTCTGTTCTCACGATCCTCGTCGTGTCGAACGACGCGTATTGGCGCAACTCAATCTCGACCGGGCACGCTTTATTTGTGCCGCGTGTGGAAGCACGCGGGGGTCGGATCGGAACGGCGTACATTTATCTTCGAGCGAGAGACGCCACTATCTGATTGGCGGAAGTGGCTGGAAAAATCCTCAATCAGACAGTGGGTCTCTCGTCCAATCGCAACCTCCTTTCTTCTCATTTCGATTTTACTCCGGGCTCTTCGATGATTACGCTCCATTTTTTTTTTGTTTTTTGTTTTTTATTATTACATTTTTTTGTTTTTTTTTAAATGTATTCATTTATAATTATCTCTCGTTCGTCGTACATGGAAGGACGATGGATGGTCGAAGATTATTTCTCTTCGACGATGGGACGAAACGCAAAAATTTTCAGGAAGAATGGAATTAGTGTTCAAATTTGTTTTTTTCTTTCCTCGTATTTTTAAAAATGATCAAAGTCGAACGAAATGACAAAATTTGAGCTCGAACGATACGAATCGTAAAATTTTAAGCGTCCTTTCTTCCGCGCGATGTTTCGTGGAGGAATAAGATTGTAAAATTGATATTTTGACGGGAATCAAACTTTGGGAGGATTTAAAAAAAAAAAAAATAAAGAGAGAAAACATCTCGTGTGATTAATTGGAGGCTTTTCTCTTCGTCCGGTTGGATCTTGTTTTAATCTTGGTTTTGAAAAATTCGTCGTGATTCGTGGGCGATTGAACGAATTTACGGGAATTGGTATCGTCGCAATTACGCGGACCTTTCTCCGAAAACCGAAGGGTCACGATCGACTTAATTTATCACCGGGAGAAAAGACGACGCGAGCTTGAAAATCCTACGACAGATCGTTCGAGATTTCGATAAGACACTCGTTCGACTATAAACCCTCAAGAAAATCGATCGTTTCGAGGAAAGTAAAATATCCCAAAGGACTCGAAGGTCTCGAAGGACCGAGTCGCGACAAATTACCATTCAAGGGAAAAATAGAACAAATATCTGGCGTAAAAATTCCCAAAAAAAAAATTTCGATCGACAAACGTAAAATATTCGAAGGACTAAAAAAAAGGACTAAACTCGAGTCAGGAAAAAAAAGAACGAAGGAACGAGACAAATGAAAAATGGTACTAGAGAGAAAGGGCTAACATAAATACGATTAGGGCATGAAGGACAGAAAAAGGATTTTCTTTCCCTCTTTTTATCATTTTTTTGTTTTTTCTTTTCATATATTTAGTTTTTTTGTTGTTGTCTGAGTCCGACTGCAAAAATCCCTCTCTCTCTCTCTCTCTCTCCCACTCTCTTTCTTAATTCACGACGAAAATCGCTTATCCCCATTTCTGGAAGAGTCCCATTCGCTGGCAGCGACAATTCGAGCCCCAAAGGTTGCAACGACACGACGAACTGTAGCAACAATCGTTGGGCCTGTGATCGCAGTTACCGTCGCGTCTGATGCAACCGCGTCTAAAGACATATATCAAAGGGGAACGTCTACTCGAGATTAATGAAATCGTAAGAAAAAACAAGGAAACGATTAGAAAACACCAAGCTGATGCAACTACGTGTTTTCGATTTATACAACAATGTTTTTTTCGTTTTTTTGCGCATAGTAAACGTTGTTTTTGTTGTATGGGCCAAGTGGTATTTTAATGTGGATGTATTTTTTCGAGCACGAAATGTTGTGGCGCAAGCGAAGAATGTAGGGAAAAAACGACCTAGCTATCTATTTTTGCGATTTTTATTGCGATTTTTATTTAGATTTTGGGCGTAAATAAATTTTTTTGATTTTTAAAATAAAAAAAATGTCGCGATAATTTTTTAATCATTTATGCAGTCAGAGAAGATAGCTAGGGCGACATCTTGCGGTCGGGACGAGAAGTTGCATGCGAATCAGGCTTTTCAGTGTCGGAGCATGGTTTTTCGATGATTTTTTTTTAATTATTTTACTATTTTGCGTTATTCGTGAAAATTTACATGCCACAGATATGTATGTTTGCGACGTGCAATATTATTCGTTGAAAAATCAAAAAGAAAATTAAAAACAACAAACATTCATTGAAAAAATGAGATCGAGAACACTATTTCGAAAAATCAATCCCGTTTTTTCTCGAAAGTGCTCTTTTTTCGTACGAAACAATTACTCACTTTTGTTGCGCTGCCCGCATCAGGTTTTCCAGTGCGTTGTCGGAATAGTCGGATTCCATGGCAATTCCATTTCCTTCTTCCTCTGCAACGAAACGTTTGAATTTATCGCACGTAAAATCGCGATAGCTCTTCGGGGACGGTGATACGACACCGGTTCGAACGAATGCGAATTTTTTATCAAATCATGAACAAAAAATTATTTATCCCGTTGGATCCCGGGGCAGGAATTTTACTAGCGAATATACGAAACAACGAGAGAACGAAAAAACATTTTTTTTCGTAGTATTTTTGCAAATTATGTTCAGAATAATTTTAAATATCTTATCAAAATTGAAATTCGAATACATAGAAATTATTTAAGATTTTTCCTTTTTTTTTATTCTTAAAATTCTGTTTCAAGTTTTCCAAAAAAATGTTTCGATTCGTATTATTTTTGCAAGAAATATTCCTCGAAACTCGAGACATGCGATGAAAGTAAATTTTCCGACAAGCCGCGGAATTGGTACGAAGAGGGTCGAAAAGTCTGACCACAGGGGGTGTACGAGAGTGGAAATGTTTAATCGTGAAAGGCGCGCGCCATTTCGCTTCAACGAAGAATACAAAGCGCATGAGGTACGTTCGGATAATTCACACGGGAAACATTCGGACCTCCTCCGAGCTAATCTATTCAATTTTTTTTGTGCGAATGGACCGACGGACGTGCCCGACCTACCTCACGAAAACCACCCCTAAGACACGCGTTCCGCATGCAAATAAGAGAAAAAAATCCTTTCGAAAATGAAAACTCCGACCACGTACGCCCCATAATCGAGTTTCATTGTTTCGCGACGCGTGAACCGCGGCCGGAATCGACAAAGAAATCACAAACACAACAAGAAAAATCAAATAGAAAAGTTTGAAAAAAAAATTTTATTGAAATTTCACGACGCCCCCCGTGCTAAAAGCTTCTTTGTATCACGGGATAAAGAAATTTTCAATTTTTCTACTTTCTCGACCGTAAAATCGTTCGACATTCTTCATTATAGCAAAAAAAACGAGTAATCGAAAAAGAAATCGAGCGTTTAATCGTTTTTATTCGATCTTTTTAATCGAAAAATCGTTTTTTTCTTCTTATTTTTATTCAGAATTTTTTTGAAAACGTCTCACGAACGAAAATTAATTGCTACCGAGCAATTTTCCTTCCTTGGAAAAGCCGTTTCTTCGTTTATTTTGAAACTACGTTTTCATACGCGTTATTCCAATTTTCTCGTGGCGCGCCAGTCTCGTTCGCAATTTCACGGTCGTTCTCATAATCTTGCCGGAAGGAGCTAAAGTTTCTCATCCGATACGGTTCTCTTCCTTGAATACGAAACATAACTCCGGCTTACGAATGTAAATGAAAATGAGAAAAAAAACTCAAAAACCAAAATCTTTTCTCGACCCTCGTCTTTCGCGTAAATAATCAAATTCCCTTCCGTAAGACAACAAAAGGAACATCCATTTTCCTAAAACCACGTCGTAAAAATATTCGCGGACTTTCACGAAGAAATAAAAATGAAATTAATTCCGAAACGGAACAACCAAAAAACAATAATTACACAGTATTTTACAAAAATTCCTGTAAAAAAAAGCGTAAAATGTAATTTCTTTTTGCCACATCCCTGAAGAAAAAGTGTTCTGTAAGGTTCTTTCTCTTTCTGTTTTTATGGTATCGGTATTGTTCACCCATAATCACATTTCTCCATTCACGCTGGCGGATAAAGAAAGATGCCACTTTATTCGATAAAGAAAAAAAAGACCTGGAAGAGAGAGAGGACCATAAAAGGAAGCGCGAGTGGTACGGTCGGAAAAAGAGAGTGGCCATGAAGAGAGCAGCTCTCGGATGTCCCGAGTGCTTTATGCCGGGAACGGAATGGTGAATAGGGGATGGAAAAAGGGAGAAAGAGAAAAATAGCGAATAAAGAAGGGATGTGTCAAAGTCTACGCCTGTAGGTATATATATATACACGTGTGTCTATATATTTGTACAACAGTTAGGAGGAAGTGGGAAGAGGCGAAGATCGAGATCGATCGCTCGTTCGAGGGTTCTCGACGTCGAGTGGACGAACCGCCATTCGTCAATCAGGGGTAGGAACATTATTGCCTCGTGGACGCAAAAAAGTAGAAAACACGGCTGCCAAAAATTTAAAAAAATTCGAAAAATGAAATATTCTTGTCTTTTTTGTCTCGTAACCGTCTGATCGTCTCTACGTGCGCTTAATTCTTATTTACCTACATTTTAACTGCGAAAAAAATCGAGGAAAAAGAAGAAGAAAACTAACATTTGGTGGAAAGCTCGAGGAAAGAGAAAAAATTCAACGAGAGGGGAAAAAATTGATATTTGATAGATATTTAGGAGCGAGAGAGCGTTGAAGGATGAAAAATAAGGGATGGGAAGATATATTTACGTTTAATTTATCGTCGAATACCGACTCGTGTTTTGAGAAGCGAACGTGGAGATGTGCGAGATTGCAAAAAAAGGGAAAGAACCCTTTGGGGATTCGCTACCCATTGATTATTGAACGTCCGGACGAGTGGCAATAAAGAGAGAACAAAATTCGTCGCATCATCGAGACGTACCTCGTTGCCTCGAGGGACGGAAAAGCGGCCGGAAGCTTTTCGGAAAGATAAAATAAAAAGGGTGAACCGCTTGGGGCATGGAGGGAGAATACCGAAAAAAGACAGCACACCCTGCAGCGATCCATTACATTTTTGAAGGTCGAGACAAATTTACTTCCTTTTCTACCCAACAAAATAAATCGTTGTAAAAAAAAACATTATTTCATTAATTGTTTACCAAATATCGAGAAAAAAACAAAATCTATTCAAAAATCTTTTGAAAATTTAATTTACATAAAACAAAATGTAATTTTATAACGGAAATCTAATTGTTTTTTTTAAGTTGTGGAAGAAAAGATGATAAATGAGCTTATTTTTTGGATGCTGGATGAGAATCGAAATTTGAACGTGGAATGTTAATATAAACTTTATATCGAACGATCTTCGAAAAATTTGTGATCAAGCGGCTCGATATAACGGAAACCACTTATCAGTTACCCGACTCATCCCTCAGTTTCGTTTAAACGCTGGGATAAACACCCTTCGCTCTTCTAGTCCGTCATAAATTTCATATTATGCAAATACATGTTCGCTGGTCCTCCCTGTACATGAGTGAATCTCGTGTAAATGCAAATTTTAATCATATTCGTATGGATGCGAACGACGAACAAATTTTAGAAATATTCAAGAAAATAAAAAAGAAAGTTCTTTTTACATTTTAGTCAATTTGGTGAAAATTCTCGAGGATTTGATTAGAGTACGCGATAACGATAAAAATAAATAAAGGGTGGAGTAGAGAGGAGATGAAACCTTAAAAATACAAAAATTCCATTGCGTGTTATCTCGAGAAGAAATTTTCCCAGCATTTGTATAACGATTTGACGTGCATCGGTAGAACGAGAAAAGAACCAATTCGCGTTGAAAGGCTTCCGCCGATATAGCGGCTTGATGGAAAAAAAACCCAGGAGGGTTGAGAGAGGGAGAGAAAAGTGCGGGATACGTTTCAACCACTTTCATCTCTTGGGACGCTTTTTCTCGTCGTATATTTTTTTCTTCCATCGTGTTTAATCTAGAAATGCCAATAACTGGTCGTGTAAAACGACGATTCTATCCGTTATTAAGATGGATTAAATTTTTTCAAATTCCATCAATTTACTTCTTAAGATAATTGTTTACTTAATCAAATTTGTTTTATTCGAGTAGAAATAAAATGTAAATTTTAATCTATTAGCATTATTCTTTCCCAAGAATTTTTTAAATTCAATAAAAATAATGTCAATTCCAATCAATAAGAATCGTTTTTTAAATTAATTATTTGATCCGTTACGTTAATTACTGTCGCACGAAAGTTTGGGTTTTGTCATAAAAAATTAATGCGAATTCCGATTAATACATTTTGTTCATAATTGAAAGAACCATTTTCACGTTCCCGTCATTAGTAAATTGCGATATCCGTTGTAGTTTCTCGTCGATCTAAGCCGTTACGGGTTTGTACAAACTTTCCTCGATAATAATTCACGAGGAAAGGTCGAGTCGATGAAGTTCGTTCCGAAATCGATCGAGAGTGAACTTCATTAATTCTCGATTAATAAATAATGGCACTAAACCCCTCTTTGATTAAAATTTCACTCCCTCAATTTGGGAGCCCACATTACGTTATTGTCGATTGAGCATCGACTCGAGGGGGTGCTTTTCTCCTGTTATTATAGCACAATCATGATTTTTCGGTCCCATTAGCATTTCAAATTTCGACGCTTCGAAAATTACTCGATCGCCGGTTCGCTCGAGCGCACATTTTCTCAACCCCATTTTCCAATTATAACAACATACATATTAATTTTTGTCAATCAATATTAAAATATTAAAATTTCTTAATCTTCGATATATATTTATATACGCATTGAAACTAGATCGAATAATAATTGGAAAATCTTAATATCGGATAAAAGTTCGACGAGGGTTGAAAGTTAGCCCTTTGTTCCGTTTTATTCTAAGACTTTCTCGAAAGTTTCCTTTTTTTTGTTCTTTTTTTTGTTACCTCGTATACGATCCACGCGAAAGACTCTCGTACATAACGCGACAAAGACGATTCAACGTAGGACGCGACGTTTCGATATTACCCACCCTCCTTTCTTCCTCCCTTAAGACCGAAAAAAGTCGTTAATGGGAATTCGAGACAAGACCGAAACGAGGGAAAAACTGAAGAATACGAAAGGATCCTCAAATACTAACCCCCAAAAATTATCCCCCTTTTGTTCGAGATCCTCGCTGGGCGACGTTACGTTCTTTCGCCTCGAGGCAAAATTATGATAATTTTTTACGAGCTCGAATTTTCGAACGAGAAAATTCCAGTCGACGTGCCCTTAAAACATACGATTTGCGCACGATAACAATATTCCATTAATCATGAAACCGAGATAGCTCGAAAATATTCGCAAAATTTATGAATTTAATTATCGTCGTTATCGATTTAATGTTTTTTCATTCTTTTTTAACGCCGTCGTTATTAAACTTTGTCGATTATTCTCGTCGATTCGAGTAAACGGCGAACGAAATATCGGGAAATATCACGGTACGAAAATAGTCGAGGGAGCGTGAATTCGATTAAACGCGCCATTTGTTTCCGGTCTTTGGTCTTGCCTCGTGCAAACGAGCAATTTCTGTCTCGCCGTTCTTCCCACCCCTTGGTACATGTAACGAATTACTACGAACGGACGTTCGAGCCGTGACACAACATATACATTGGATTAATTAAACCAAGCGAAAAATGCATTAAAAACAAAACGATGAAAAAAACAAAAAATTAATGTAAATTTCACTTTAATTCCACTTGGTGAACGAATAAGCCGAGGCATCATTTTGCAACGCGGAGGGTTATCGGTCGGATCGAAGTAAATTGGAAAAAGGATCGTCGACGAACGAAGAAAGAGAGAGAGAAAGATAGAACGATGACGTTAAAATCCGTTAATTGGACGAAACCGTAATAAACTATGACTTTTAATTACGCGGGAGATTTAAAAGAGCGAATGAACGAGAATAGCTGATCAAGTAGTGAGCCCGAGGTTATCGCCACTCTTCTCCCTCGAGAGTCGAATCGTTCGACCATACGCTGAAGTCAGTGTGAAACACAGTGTAACGAGGTGGAACACACTACCTACTTTTCAACTCGGGTAAACGACCGATTTCGATCGTTATCGCGATAAAAATCAATGCAAAAATTGTCCAGCTACGAATACGCGAATATATCTATAAAAATAAATAATTTGATACACGTAAAATATATCAATCAATGATTAAACTTATTTTTAATATTTAAATTTTATTAACGATTTTTAACGTTTTTTTCTGGCGAAAGGTAAAACTCTTTTTTCCGTACGTAAAGGCGTTTGTTTAGTTTTCGTTTCGAGATACAGAGCTGGGAGAAAAATTGTAGTATAAAAAAAATAATAATAATAATTGGTCGTAATTATTTTAAGTAGATTTGAATTATTTCGTGAAATTTGTGAACGATATTCACGACTCTTCTGGTTGAAGCGGCCGACGGAAAGGCAATTGCTCGACACGAGAAACGCGATTTCCCCGAAGGGATTTTCGACGGTGTTGCAACCCTTAAGCCCCTTATCGAAAATTAAACCCTCGTCCTTCAATCCCTCCCCCGACAGCCCTTTATGGAAGTTTCACGTTTCCCGTTTGGGACAGGCGCGTCCTGTATAAGCTACCGGCGGCGATTTCAATATCTACAGATATAGCTCTCGTCCTTGACTGATAACGCGGGCTCCAATCAACCACGTTAATCGAACGAGCGATATACAACCTCGTTGGGTAATCGTCTCCGACGTAGACGTCGTCTAAAACCTCTCAAATCCTCCATCTAACATTTACGTCATTTACACGGATGAAAAGAAAAACACACACACACCCCTCTTCACAAAATCGACAAAAATCGAGAAAAAATATTTTTTCTTTAAATCGAAACAAAGTTAGACCAAAAAATGTTATATAAATTTTTTTTTTATTTCTCCACGAGCGTAACGTAACTTGCTGGTTCCTTCGGTAAACAAAAAAAACAAAGAACTGATAACAAATAAAAAATCCAAATTTATGGATTAATAAGAAAAATTCGCGATAAATAAAAAGACAAAAAAATTGAAACGTTAATTACGTACTTACCATCTCGATCTTAACTTTTCATAATACTCGACGTGACTCACCATCTTCGAAGTAAGGACCGGCGCTGGTTCTTTCCGCCAGTACGCACATGACGAAGAGAAGACCCAACAAACTGATCTTGATGTCCATTACGACAATCGACTTTGATCGAAGATTTTTCCCAAGGATAGAAAGAAGGACGAAGCCGAAAAATGATTTTTCCAATTTTTCAAAATTTACTTCCTCGTTGTCCAAACGATTTTCATGTATAAACTTCGTATACGTCGATCGTGACTCGCAGTATCGACACTCTTATCTCGTTATCTCAAAAAATTCACTGTTTATAAATTATGACGATGTATAATAAAATGTGTATAGAATTTTTGGTTTCTTCTTAAACAAAGTGAATTTTTGTCCTGGGACCAAGAAGAAGCTGTACCGTTGTAACCGTGCGGTGCTTCGAGGTTCGAGTGAGGTGCCGGAGAGATCACGACTCTTATATAGACGCGAGAGGCGTGGCCACAAACCCCCACGGTTGGCAAACTATACAACCACCCTGTCTTATCCATATATATATATATATATATATATATATATATATATATATGTATATATGCATATAGTCGAGAAGGGCAAGGAGGGGTTGACGATGGCGCTTGGTCCGTGCGCGGGGGTGTCCAGCATCCTCTCCAGCGCCCTTTCCCACGCTCTCTTTCGCAACCACCCTCCCACCGCACCCCTGACGACTACATTCGCCATACACACGTATATATACATATATATGGGGCATTGAACGCTAAATCGTACACAATTTAACTTTTGCATCTCCGATTTTTTCGAAATTTTTTTTGTTTTTTATTCTGGTTGAGACTAGTCTTCAGGATTTTTTTCAATTTTTTTTATCGAGTCGTTCGAAAAAAAAGATTTGACGAAGATTGTAAATACGAAAGCAAGATGGTATCCGATTTGGCCTGGAATGTCCGATATGTATGTACATACATTCCTCCCTTTGGAAGGATATCGCGAGCTCTCGAGCCGAGAAACAGGGAGGGATGATTTCCGTGATTTATCCCTCACACCCTGTCGCGTTTCTCGGAAAACCCAACACCATTTTCATCTCACCCTTCATCCCCCCACATCCTCTCTCTCTCTCTCACTCACCACTCTCACGTCGTCCTCCTGCTGTTCGTCACTCACCCTCTCGCTGTCTCTCTCCCTCTCACTCACCCTCAAGAGAGAGCAACTGGTTGCGATGCAACTGGTCTGCGCCATCCCTCTTTTTCATTTTCTCTGTCGTTGAAGGATTCTTCCTCCTTTTATTCACTTTTTTTTTGTTTCTTCCCCTTTTTTCATCCCTTTCTCGCTCAGCCACCCCCTTATTACTCTCATACTTGTGTCTCTTCCAGAACTGGTTTCGTCTTCTTCATCTTCGTTTCTTTTTTTTCTCATTTTTTTACACGATCGTTCGACCTTCGACGAGATTTTCTTCGGAGGGAGGGGCAAGGGTTGCTTCATTAGATTCGCCAGAAGAATACGACGAATTACGTCCGTCGATCGCCGAGAGTTATTAAAATTCGTCGATTCTCTCGTTTCGCTTCGGGGAACGATCGTTCGATGATACAAATTTCGTTACGACGGAACGTCGGAGAGATTTTTTTTTCAACCCCATGATTCTGATTGGTCGAGTCGCTTGACCGATAACGTCACTTGTTTCTTTTTTGTCGCTTTCTTTTTCATTTCGAACGAATTTCAAGGGTCAGCGTTGCGTAAATCTTCGAATTAAGAACGATTCGTCGAACGATTCGTCACGAAAAGGATTTTCTGTTCGCATTTCGACAAAATTCGCCAGCGACCCCTCCGATTTTTTGGGCTCGCTGTTAGAGATTTTGGGAATCGGCTAATGTACGTCGCGATCGTTTTACGCTGACAACGATCGCGTAAAGAGACACCGGAGAGATAAATTGGGGCCAATTTATCGGGGAACGATGTCTTTGATTTAGGGATGACGCCCTCGCTACTCTACCCCCACCCCTCATCCCCATTTTCCAAGTGCGTTACCGACACGATGAATTATTGCGATCACGATCTCGTCTTTTTCTCATTTTTCTTTTCCTCGCCTTACTTTTTTACATTTATACACGGACGTACCGTATATAACGCGCGATGATTCTCCTTACGCGATAAAAAAAACAAGGATTTTACGATTAAAAATATTTCTTTTCTTTAAAGAAAATTTATTTATTATTATTTTTTTTCTTTAAGGAAAAAAGAATCGGTGTCTATTTTAATCCATCGTCAACGCCTGAGAATGCGATTGAAAGAAATCAAATTATCGCGTCATTGCGTTGAGAAAATTAATTTTTCGTTGGAAAAATACATTTGTTGAAAACAATCGTCGAGTTTTTAGAAATATAAAATGTAAATGGTACGTAAGGGAAATATCGTCGCGAGAGGATTAATTTTTATTTTATTTTCGTTTCCTAGCTTATGCCCCGTCGCACGTTTATTATCATTATTCAATTACGATTACGCTAATTACATTTCGAAACGACTCGTAGCCGCGACGGTACGAAGGTTATGAAAAAATCAAATAAAAAAAGTATTTAAATATATGAACTATGTTGCACGAATAAAATAAAAATGATATACCTACCCTCGGCTGGGATGAATCGAGATACGTGGGTGTCGGTACGAACGAAATACGGAAATTCGTGCCATGCGCGTTTATTTAACGAGCTCGTATAACACGGTCTCGAACCCTCGAGATTTCGAGCAAACTTAAAAAAAAAAGAAAAACCCCAAATTTTTTATTATACTCATAATTTGCAGTTTTCGTTTTCCTCTTCCATCTCGTATCAACGTAAAAACGAGAAAAAAAATGTAAATTCCAAAAAATGCGACAAAAAAAATCTAAAAATGGAAATTTCCATCGGAAAATTTCAGCGTTTCGATATTCCTGTGTGAAGGACAAACATATGGGAAAAACACAACAAGCTAGAATGATATTTTTAAAGGAAATCAACGTCGAGAGTCTTTTTTTGTTGAAAAAAGAAAAGTAAAAAATGGATGGAAATTTTCTCAAGGCCTTTAGAGCGAAGAATACAAAAATAAATTTCGAACAGTCACGTGTAACGCGACTCACGTGGTAATCAACCCGAGTGCGTATGACCTGTAACTTTTATTTTTTATTTCGTTTTTTTTCTTCTTTTTTTTTTAATTCAAATTCTTCACTCACAAAGCTCGGCCCTCGCGGAATATGCTTTATTTTATTTTATTATTTATAAAGATACGTCGCTTTTTTTTAATCTTTCGTTCTCTCTCGTTCTTTTTTAAGTCCCGGAGCGCTGAAAATAATTGGCTTTTCGTTGCGATTGAAATATTCAGCGACGAGGGATTAAAGCATTTTCATCCCTAGTCTCACCCACCCTCTCATCCCCTCTCGTCTATCACGACGAAACTTCCTGCTTTTTTATCGTATAAAAAATTCCACCGGATTAAAAAATGCAGTTGAATTAGCGATGAAACAAAACAAAAAACCGAAACAACATTTTTTTAATAATAAAAAAGTCAAGACCAAGGTCCTTACGAGGATTTTCGAGGAAATATCGATGCACGTGGGCGTAACCCTCGACAATAAAATTAATAAATATAATATCAACGTGAAATCCGATAACGAAACGTTGCGCAACTTTTGCATTCAACTAGGGGCAATTCGGGAGGGGGGGGGGGGGGGGGGGGGGGCAACGAACCGTAACGAAAACGTTTTTTTACTTTCTTTTAAATTTCTTTCTTCATCCCTCCCTTCTTTTCCTCGAATAGATTTTTTCATTTCAACCCCTACTGCATATTTTTTTTATAATTCTGTTCTTTTCTTCATTTTTTTTAAACAACGATAAAATTTGTAGCCGGCGATTCGTATAATTTGTTGTTTGTCTCAATTTTGTGGTGCGTGTCGGAACGATTGAAAAGAATCGTTCGTTCGTAATTATTCATCTTTTTCAGATATATATATATATATATTCACGAGTATAAAAAGCAACCGGAATAATACGTGGCAATGTAAATGTATATGTTTTTTGTTTTTTCGTTTTTTCTTTATTACGATTCAATTCTTTTCTCTCTCAATCTCTCCTTCCTTATTCTTTCTCTGCGTTTGGACACGAAGCTATCGCAATATCGACTTAGTTATCGACGAGAGTGGAGGAAACCCGAGAAACGAAACACTCGACGAACGTATCGAGAACCGTAGGCGCCTGGGCAAAGGGTATATCTTTGTTCAACGAGCAAGAATAGGAAAGAATAAGCGAGGTCGAGGAGAACGACGAAATATAAAAAAAAAATAAAAAAAATAAACTACGCACGTGCACCCCCGAGTGCCATTTACAATGTTTGCATTTCGAAAATCGTCGCTACGACGAGACGCGATGGAAGCACTTTCGTGAGATGATCTGCGCGTGATCGAGTGGACGAAGATATAAATTATTTTATTTCTCGGAAGGAAAAATACAATTTTTTGTTCTTTTTTACAATCTTCCCTTATTTTTCGTAACGTGATTTACCCGCGAGAGAAGCGACGAGGAGAAGGTTGCGCGCGGTACCTGAGATTACCGAAAAATTCGTATAACACGGTTATCGAAAATCGGCCTGAAAGATGATTTTCGGGGGTCGCGAGACAACTCCGGGGTGCCTGAAAATTTTTATTCTATTTTGACCTTCGTGAACTTCGAACGCAAAACACTCGGGCGTACCAATCGTTTTCGACCAACCAATCCCCCCCCCCCCCCCCCCTCGACTCGTATAATTTGCAAACCCTCGTAAGGGTGGGGGAGGAAGAGGAGAGGGCGTGGAGTTACGTCGTCAACATGCGAATAATTCGATCATTCGCTCCAACGAACGTCATAATCGAAACAGCCCTTAAGTTCGCATCGTGACGTTCCTCGTTGGAATAACAAAATTTTGCATTCGTAGGACCGATCGAGAGACAATCGATGGGGAACCGGTGTCGCGTCAGCGACGAGATGGGCGTCGAAAAAAATCACGAATTCGCGAGGAAAAAAGTCGGGCGCGATCGTGAACGGTATAGGTAGAGAGAAAGTATAAAAGAAATTGTATAAAGTTTAAAGAAAATTGAAAGAAAAAAGTTTTTTTTAATTTTTTAATTTTTTTTTTAATTACTTCGCGATCGGTAAATCTCGTCGCGTACTCGCGCGACGTGACGAACTCAAGATGTATAAAGTTATAGAGATATTTTATACCGGGCGACATTCTTATCTTCGTGGTGGAAAGTTCCTTCATAAAACGTAATTAAAATGATCGATTTTATGTAATATTATTATTTTATTATTTTATCATTTTCTTCTTATTATTATTATTATCTTTTATTATTTGTATTATTAATTATTTAGTAATATAATCAATAATTTATTAAATGATTTATGTATTATCTTATTACCATTTACAGATGGACGCAGGTAATGCCGGAAATGACGTAAGCATTATTTTTTGTAAGATATACATAAGTTATATTACATAAGATATTTCATCCCTGTCCCTATTAATCTTTCGCTAAGAAACGCGACCCTTGGTTCACTATTTCTCCGTTCCATCGTCGCCACCGGTCGGGCTCGCTCTCTCTCTCTCTCGCTCTCTCCCACTGACTATACCACAGTCCGCAAACGTCCTCCTCCTTTTCATCCCCTAATAACGCTTCACCGAGCGCTCTTCTGTGGGAGCAATCGCGCAGATATACGCCCGGCTATTCGGTAGACGAATAGTATACCGAGCAACAAGTCGCGGTGACGTCAATGCGACGTTCAATCTCATTTTTCGTAAAGCCGCAACGATTTTTCTTCTCTTCTCGCATTTCCCTTTCTCGTTTTATTTTTATTTTTATTTTTTGTTCGTTTTGACCTCTTCTCGACATTTCTCAAAGAATCCTCGCGGTAATGTACGAACAACTTTGTTTTTTTACACCTTTTTTCTTCTCAACGTCAGACAGAAAATTTACAAAAAAAAATATCTGCAAAATCACCGAATTCGCAAAATTCTAGCAAAATTCTCTCTTTTATTTTGTTTTATTTTCCTTCGGGGAATTCTGGACGTACGGACGACGAGGAGAATACGTACTTGCCGAGTCCTTTTTCCTCGTCCGGGAAAACAAGGAATAAGGACAAATTGGATTTTGTCGGTCCGAGGTGGAGGAAATGTAACACGTTTCACGAAACGAATCGTGGCTCGAGTCAAGGGATAAGAGTAGAGAAAATACGTCGTTGACGATATCAATTTTATCGATAATCCTGTAATCAATTTTTGTTTTATTATTAATTAATGTATCAATTAATTTCGTGTCCAATTTTATAAATAATTCTATTATCGACTCTCTTTTTTTTATTAATTATTAATTCTATCAACGATCTTTGTAATCAATTTGATATCGTGAATACTTTTAAGAATTTTTCAAATTTATTTTCTAATTATTTTTCTTATCAATTTTATCCCAACCCACCGATAAATCTATGACGAATATTAATATCAATTTTTTCAATCGATTTTACATTTTATTTTTATCGAAATTCGATAAAAATATTATTCTCACAATATCGCCATCGATTTTTATGATTAATGCGTGTTAAAACGATCGTAACAAACGACGAACAAGTAAACAAACAAAAATAACAAAATTAATGATAATTGCCACGTGACGTACTTCATCGTCTCTTTTAATTAGTCGAAGTTTGCAATATTGTAGAAACGTTAAGAATCCTCGGACTTCCTTTACGAGACTCTCCTCGCAATAAAAACAGACCGTGAATACCGAAATTCCGAGAATTCCTTCCTTCTCGCGTATAAAACATAGCTCGCCCATAGAAATAACGCCCACGTGAATTTTACCACCCTTAACAGCTTTTCCCGACTCGCTTTCTTTTTTCGGTCGACTCCTCGCGACATTGACTAACTCGAGCGAAGTCAAGTCGACCCACACCGTTACGTGTTTTACGTCAAAACGACCAACGCCCTGTACAAAAACGACCCACGTCGTCCACTCGCCCCATCATTTTTTTCTCGTCCCAACGAGTCGAATAACAATAACAAATATTTTTAAAAAAAAACCCCAACGAATTTTCGAAACTACGATTAAATATTAAAAACCAAACTAAAGTTTCAATATTTGTCTTTTTTCCCACCGCTAATTTTCATTTTTCCACCCCTAAAATTTTTCTCTTTCCATCCCCTATTTTTTCCCTCCGAAATCCATTAGTTACTACTATCGTATATTTTTGCCCCATCTATTTATAACTCGTTCGATTTCCCTCTGGGAAATATATACGAATCGCTTTGAGCTTCGTCCGTTAGGGGTGAGGGGGTTAAAAAAATAACTCAAAATATCACTGTACGATATTTACCCTTCGGCCATTTTCTCCGGTTACCATGAGATCGCGCCACGAGCTCAATTCCATTTTCATTCATTAATCCGTAGTCCTGATGCTTACTCCCCCCCCTCTTTCCTTCTCCGCCATCACCACCGCCCCCGCAAGGACAAACCGTACGGTGCACACATTGGGTTTTATACATGGTCGTCTCGCTTCTCTCACCGAACGAGTCCTGCCGAGTACGCCCGTCCCGCGCGTACGCGCGAGACGGGCAAAGAAATTCGATAACGCGCCCTAATTGGCGTTTACGACGCGACACGGGGGTGCTATAATTCATATCTCGCGAGGTTCTATCTTTAATGAGCCATTCGATGGGTAACCCGAGGACTCGGCTCGAAGCTTCTGGAATAAATTCGAAAAGAGAGCAAAAAAAAGGAAAAAACAAAAACAGGAAAATGGAAAAAAATTGAAAAGGATATCAGTCTTTTTTTTGGTGATGCGAACGAAGGGACTCGGTCTATTTTTAGTCTCGGTTGGAGTATAAAAAATATCCGATGACCAATGGCTAGGAGAAATTCGGGGAAAAATGGAAACTAAAGTTAAGGCCGGTAAATCTTGAAGAATCGAAAACGAATACTTGTTTTTCTCGTTGTGCGAGACATTTACGATCGATATAGGCCCTTAGAGCTTGAGAAACGATTAAAATTGACGGAATTGAATATATCGTCGATTTTAATGGGTATCGCGAATTCTCAAAAAATCGACTTTTCGCGATGCTGTATCTCCATTGTAGTTCGTCCGACAGAAAATTACACGAGTATCTTTTTGAAGGGCTCGCCGAGACGAGAAGAATAATCCCAGGAACATCCGGATAGCTCAATTTTTGTGGTCATGGCGAAAGCTCGAAAATCGCGATTTTTTGAACCACAGGCTGCAAAAAGAGGTCCGGAGGGGAAACAATTTTGTTCTAAAAAATTATTCCAAAATAGTCCTATTCCATCGGAAATTGCTCGCTGATGAAGATACATACATTATTTTTCCCGATATCTCAAAAACTCTAGGAGAAAAACGCAAAACAACCGCAAATAACGATTTACCCACTTAAAATTACTTTGAACGGAATGAAACTTTATTTTCATAAATTTATCACCATTATTTTTCGATTTGTTGTACGAAAATAATATTTATTCTATTATTATTATTAATTAATCGATAATTAATATCTTTTTATTATGCCGAAAGGATTCTAAAAATATCTTTCATTTTCATACGTTTGTTTTTCCGCCGGCGCTTTCCCGGCTTAAACGCTAATGCACTTTTGATGAATAATTGTCGAGGCGTAAATATTTTAGATAAATTAATTTATATATATACACACGACCCTCACCCATTTTGCTCCACTTCAACGAAACGGATTATCTCGATCGCGCGTCATCATCGTTGCGTGTTCTCGCTAAACCGTTGCATCAATGCCACGACACGAATTTCCGTTTTCAAGGGCAAATACGAGAAGTGACGAACGAACGAGAAAGAAAAAGAAAAACGAACTGTGTAGGTACGCGGCGTGAGCCCGAGTGGTCGGTACCGTATGTGGGGTCAAGCGAAGGACAAACTGTCATGGCGACTAATTTTTCCGCCATTTTAAGCTTCGAACTATTTTTTCTTCACACGATAATTATTTTTCATTCAAACGAGGCGAATTAATATTTTTTTCTTAACTAGATTTTATTAATTACGCGATTTCCTCGACGTTAATGAAAAGCAAATTGACCCGATCCACATTTTCGCTCGAAACGAATTTTTCCCGTAAGAATCGCGAGGTTTTTGTTCGTGGCAATCTTCGCGACACGCGTCATTCAAGGAGAAAAAAAAATTACAGAGTTTAATCGTAATTATGAAATTTCATAGAGTGATCAAATTGCTCGCGATACTTGTGTAAAGTTCGTCGCGGTGATATTTACCCGTTTCGTGAATTACGTTAACGATGTCGTGAAATATACGATCCGGTGAATTGCGCGCGACGTATTTCTAACCTACCAAACGTGTCGATATCACAACTCTTGTAATAATATAGAAAAGAAAATATTTAAAAAATTTCCCTTCGTAATTTCCTATGTCGATCGATAAAATTCCTGGATGATATTAGAAAATAAAAAGTCCGGATATACGAGAAAGGTGATAATAGTAACCGAACTCGCTACTAAAAAATACGAGGGGAACGATGCGAGCTGAACACGACTTGTACGATGTCACGGAAGAATGTACGTCGAACGAGGGTTCGATTTCAGAAGCAGAGACAAATGAAAATGAACACGGGGTACGTAAATAAAAAATACCTAATAATAATATCGATTGTTATTTACGGGTAAGTAATTCCGCAGGATGTTCGACCTACGTTCCATCAATGCGACTCGCGCCTGAAAAAGTATGAGAATTCATCGAAAGAATATGCTTGTGCACATCCGAGATCGCCGCTGCCTCGTCGTCCCGTGAATACCGAGAATCTCATCATCGACGAGAAAAAACACTCGGAGGCAACGGTCGTCGGACAAACACCTGCGTCACAAGTTCATAACCTCCAAAATCTTCGCGCATATCTACCGCAAGCGATGATAGCCGTGGAGCAGTTAAAACGCTTGAAGGATCTTCAACATCGCAGGGATTATTGGGAAAGATATTACTCACAAGCTATAAGAGAGCTGATAAGCGCGAATTTTTCTCCTAAGACCGCAGTGGTCGCGTCGAATCCAAAAAGCAGAGGGAAAGACATAGCGCCGACAATTCGGGGCAACTACGATAAACAATATGGCGGAGGAGTGGGGGAACGTACCCGAGGCGGCGGTTTTACCAAGGTAGCTAAAAAGGCTTCACGAATGTGGGAGCGAATCGTACAGATCATTTATCTTGTTAAGGGCACTGGATAGACACATTTGATACACTTTATTTAACCGGAAGGCACAGTTTTATTGATAAAAAGACAGAAAATCTTCGCGTATATAGCACCGACGCGAAAGCTTTGCCGGAAATGGCTTCCCGTGATGCCCTGCTCCTTGGTAGGGGTCCCGGTCGCTAGGCGACGCAGCATGCGAGGCTGCGCATGTGCCGCTAGTGCTATTATTTAAAAAATTATGCGCGAAAATCCAGCTCGCCAAAATGTTATGAAACTTTTTCAGGAACCCGAGCCTCGTGGTACGATAACGACGATAACTCGTTTGGAGTGTGGCTGCGTGGAGGAGAAGACGATACAAGTTGTGAATAGCATTATACGGCACGTACAAAAGTGCGAAAATCATCAGGGACGTTATCAGAGACGTCCTAACCTGAAATCTATTTCGTCAAATCCACAAGAATTGTCGTACAGATTAGACGAGGGCTCGGAAGAGATAGAAAATCGTACTCATCAGTGTTCAGGCCGATGTCAAAGGGGTGGAATCGCGGGTGACGGTGGCTCGTACAGAAACTCAACGAATTTTGAACCTCGTGATGTTGAAACTTGGAACGATCGCAGCGCCCCAACGAGAAACCGAAGATCACCGAGAAATGCGTCACCTGTTAGAGCGAGCTCGCCGGTGGGGAAGTACAGCGCTACTTCGTTAAATATTCAGTGACGAAATAACGCATTACGAGCAACTTGGTTATGCCTTTGTAAAATGTGAAATTTGTAACAATAATAATATACATTTTCATTTATGGTATAACTGATTATTATCATTATTATCCCCATTACTATTTACTAAATAAAATGACTGATGAAAAACTATGAAAATCATACGAACAAGCTAGGTATAAATCTGGCTTTGTTCTTTTATTTTTCCTGTCATTTCCAGCCACAAAATTCGCCGTACCATCTGTCGCAGAGATCTTTGACAAAATTATACGTGTGTGAATATTTCTCGTTGTTAAAAAATTATAATATGGCTAATGAATCAGCGATCGTACAAATTGGACTGACTCTCTCGAACGCGGTGATCCACTATCTTCTCTACCGCGCTGCCGTTTCATTGATAATATTCGCGAAAGAAAAATTTCTCGAAATTTTTGGCACGATGGTCATCAGCGTCGAGGATAATCAAAATTCGGTCCCAAACCGCAAAGAAACTCCCGTTACGATTACGAACGAGTCCGAGCCAGATATGGCTTCGAGCGCATAGTTCATACTTCCATTTCGGTTAGTCGAAATTCACAATGAGAAACCTAATCCCTTATCCCGACGACCATTTCCCGTCGATAATACAAAAATACGTATAATCTCCAGGATTTCACGCACTCGTGGAAAAATTGTTGCATCGAGATAAAGAAAAATTGTCTAAAAATACAAGAACATGACGAATCTTGGGGAAACCTTTACCACGATGAACCACAGCGAATTTACGTGGCCGTATCCAAAGCCACTGTTGGCCAAACCGAGCCAGCCACCTTTTCGAACGGGAATTCGTCTTTACGAGACGAGAATGGATCCCAACGATTGCAAATGCGACGCTCATGGATTTCAGAGCGACATGAGCAGGTTCTCATATCGTTCCACAGTACATTTATTTTAAAAATCCTCGTTTAAATAATAAAGAAAATAGACTTTCGTAGAATGTAAAATAGAAAATATATCTTCAGGTACAAACAGCTAGCTGACAAAGAGCGTCGTTTGCATAACGAAGTAATGAAAGTTAATCGCGAAATGACGAATCTCGTGTCCTCGGTGTTGGAGCATTGCGACACAGAGGACGAAACGATGAAGAGCGTTTATCAAATCGATTACGAAAAACGAGGTTCCCCTCATCACACGGAAATCATTGTTTTCTTCCTTTCTTCGTATCGTCGCGATTTACGAAGATAACTTTATTCTTGCGATTTTCAGGTCTTCCTCTCGCAAAGTATAAAAGTTTGATGGCTGCTGTAGATTCTCCGATCGGTTCTCCGATAAATCCTGTCGTGACCGATCTTCGAGACGCTTACAGAGATCCAACGAGATTTCGATACAGCGCTATTGAGAGACCGATCATTCAGCCAGCAAAAACCATCGATTTTTTGAAAAGTACGGAAAATAAACGTTACCCAATGGTGACGATTTGAAATATTCTCGGTATTTATCGTCGTGTAAGATACAGTTTCCTTCACAGTTCCAGAAACTTTCTTCATGTGGGAGGAACCTTTCACCGGTCAGTCCGAGTACTCGAACACGATAAGCAAACTCGGCCTCGTCAATATGAAAAATCGTCAACAGTATATGCAACCCCTACCATCGTCGAGGAAACGATGGGGAGGAATTTGATCCACGACGACAATCTAAACGCCAGTTATCTTGATAATAAAAAAAATTGACGATTGCCTCGACCCATATTTATTCAAAGCGTCAGAATTCTGTCAAAAATTCTCCTTCCCAAACTTTAGGTTTTCCTGCAAAAATTATCAAGTTTAATTAAGTTATCGTGATGAATTCCTGTAGAATATTCAACACCGAATATCGCCTTGAATATACAACGAAAAAGCAGACTAAAATACCTATGTAAGCATTTGATGAATATTTTTGAAATTGAGATCAGAATTGTCGGAATTTCGCGATTATTTTTGGGGGCGAAAGATACGTTCCGTTCAACTGTTATGCGAAAGGAATCGACACCGAGGGACAAATAGATTCTGAGTCAGCAGCTAAATGGACTCTGAGCGATGCGGAGAACGAGGCATTGATTAAAAAATTAATGAGCGAACGTACGCGTTCGGTTTACAAAGTCGATTATAGAGATCACGCCGAATTGGCGAGGAAGCTTAAACAATCTGGCAAAACTCCCGAGGAGGAGAGCGAGCTTTTGAAGTACGTGAAGAAACTGTACTCGAATCCTCACAGTGAAGAAATTCTTGGCTTATCACCAACTTCTAAAAGAGGTAAAATTGTTAAACGCCAAATAATTCTAGAAATTGTTTTAAAAAAATGCAATCATTAAGTTTCGGATTTCTCGATCAAGTTCTCGGTTACGCGAGTACCAAACAGCTTCACTCGATTCTCTCGACTTATCAGCATGGCTATGGACGTGTCGGGGCTAGAATAATGATGAAAAACGCGAATTTAATAGCAAAACGAAGACGCAGAGAAAGGTAGACTCTTTCTTGTTTCACGCCCGAACCGTCACGATTTGAAATATTTTTTTTTTACCAACGGTTCGATAGAATCGATGAGACACAATGATTCTGGAAGTCGACGAAGAGACTCGAGATTTCGTAACGATTTACAACAAGGACTATCGCCCAAAACGCTCGAGAAAACTACAAAAATATATTCACCCACCAAACTTTAAACTTCCCTTGAACGTTCTAAACGGACCGTATCACGAATATCTTAATTCATTGAGAAAGAATGAAAGTCTGCCAGCCGAGGAGAGAAGCGAAGATCTTGGGAACAATTTGAGAAAAGTTTGTGGCGGAAACAAACCGTCTCTTCGTTTTAGAAAAAAATCGTTTCGAGAGTTCGATCGAACGATCTTGTTTCAGGTACGTTCAAAATATCGGCATCTCCACAAATTCCTGCCTGAAAATCCTCCGGACGAGGATATTATCGAGGCCGAGCGGAAGAAGTCCTTCAAGACGATCTACCAGTTGGAATACTCGAAGACTCTCGGTTAGATATTGTCGAGAATATTTGATCGTCCTTGTGGCTTATATCTCATTCTTCTTCGACAGACGATTATCTTTCCTTACGCGCGAGACGAACCGGTGGCGACGGAGGAGCCCCGAGTTTGCCGGACGATTGGAAAATTCCAGAAACCATTCAAAAACGTTCCTACAGAGATCCTCGTGACATTGCAACATCCGAGGATCTCGTACGTTCTCGAAAAATCGGCAAACCGAAAGACAACCTAAAACCGAACGAGAAGGAACGTGAAATACTGCGAGTTACGTGAGTTTTATCGATTCCTTCGTCGCTCGTGTACACAGAATGATGACGCGATCAGAAATTCACGGTCGAACTCGTGTACGATATCCTAACATCGACTTTGTAGTAATCTTTCGAGCTACGATTGAAAAATGGAGTTTATCTATTTTTGTTTCAATCGTTACCATTCGCGTCGTCCCTTCTTCGTTTCGACTTTATTTCCACTCTCCTCGAGGGAAATCCTAGATAATGGAATTTTCTTTTATTTCCCACGATGCTATCTTCGCGAGTGATTCATTGTTGCAGAACCGGAAGCTCGGAGTACGAGGACGTTATCGGTGCGACGGGCGACCGAATCATCGTCGAACAATTGCACGGTGTTCCCATTCCGTTGGATCCACCCTCGTCAAGGCTCGAACAATCTGACGATATCGGATCGGAGTGTTCAGTCATCTCGATGGCCCGCGAGACACCCTTTATCTCGAGCGTTTTCTAGAATTGCGAAAAAGCATGGGGGAAAAAAAAAGAAAAGGAAACGACCAAGTCGAAGAAAAAAATTAAATTCAAAGATTGAAAATTCAAAGACGATGTATTTGTCATCGCGACGTACGCGCAACTGTACGTATAATTATTCTCATAAGACATGCGTTATCGGTACAAAAGAGAAAAGAAAATTGTATATTCGTTCGATCACAGTTCTCTCATTCACACCCTTTTTACTTCTTCCTTACGAACTCTCAAACGTTACAATGTACTTCGGCAAAACCCCTCAATTATATCGTATATTCCTTTTATTTACATGATTATTACCGTTAAGAATCTTAAATTTTATTCGTTACGAGAAATATTTTTTCTTGCGTCTGCGTCTGCGTTTCCTTTCATTTCATCATCAACGACGAGGAATAATTAATATAGAAATATAGAAATGTGAACTTCTATCGATCAACAGATTTCGTCTGCGCGTTCGATCGAAATTGTGATAAATTATTTATCAATTACGGTTAATTGTACTAAACACACTCGGTTTTTGACTCGCGACCAACGTCTCGTTTGAAAAAGCTTGGTGAAAAGAAACGAGGGAAAAAAGTAGTCGCGTCGCTCTTATAACGTATCTACAACGATCGTGATGAAAGGAAAAAGAAAAATCGTGTGCCGACGATAGAAATATTGTATTAATCGCTGATTGTTTGTCTTCTGGACAAATCCCTTTTTCACATTTAACGTGGAAAACGAAAATTGGAAGTGAAAAGGACGAGTAACGACGCGATACTTTTCATATACGATTAATAAATATTTACACTTATGTTTGCCTTGCATATTCGTGAAAATGTCAATGGAACGAACAAAACGAAGCTCCCGAGCACGTCGCGTTACACACGATTTTCTCGATCGCTCGCTCGCATCGACGATCCCGTACGTAATCTTTTCGTTACATCATTTCGTTGCTCATTTTTTCACCTTCAATGCCCAAAATCGAAAATTTCACTAATCCCATCGGATCGAGGATACTCTCAGCACGAGTCGGAAGTCACGATTGTCGCGTCCGTGATCATTTCTGGCAACGAGGCACCGGCACCCTACAATAATCGAGAATAAAATATTAAATATTCGTGAAAATTGCAAAATTCTTATCTTATTCGACGATTTAGCGTTTAAACTCTGAATAATTGTTATTTAAGATTGTCAAACCTCAATAATTATAGTGGACGTCATATTGTCGGTGTTATGGTGCTGAACCGTGGCGGTAGTTGGCAAAGATATCGTTCGAATCGTATTGCCGCTCGACGAGGTCGTTATGTGTTGGGTTATAAGATTAGCGTTTGACGTTCTACTGTAAAAACAAAACGAGTTCAATTACCTCGATCGTTCTCAACGGTAAATTTAACATTATCCAAAATCAACAGAGACTTACTTCCGTTTTTTAACTTGACCAGAATGAAAACGTCCGCCCTCTCCGCGAATTCGATTCATCGCGTGTCTGTGTCTCGATTCGTGAAGGTATTTCTGAATAAGAGTACAAAAATTTTAATAACTCCTCGAATTTCATAATTTCGAGGAAAAATTTCCACTCACGGGTCGTTCCTTGGGAATTTTTCCTTCGGCTTCGAGTTTCGCTCGTGCTTGGCGTCTTTTCAATATACGCCTATACTGCTTGGCATTGACGTAGAGCGGCTCTTCCTCGAGAAATTCCGCATTTGGTAGCGCCACTCTTTGAAATTGTGCCTGACCGCTGTTACCAGGAACCATCTATGAGAAAAAAAAATATCATAAAATAAACGTATACGAGAATGTCGAGTATTCGCGTTTCGGGCGATTAATAGCAAAATCAACTATGCGGTCTACACCGAAAATTTCTTTCGTCACGATCCTGAGTTATCGAGAATGTTAGTGCAACGTTAAAAGAACGGAATTGGAGAAAATGGAGAATTCACCAATTAACCATCTTGATTATTATCGATCGATATTTTGCAGTTTCATTCCATCACGTTCATTCGTGTCGCGCGAGTAACTCGATTGTGCGGCTAGCGTGCCGTTAATGTTGCTCCGTTATCACTACCAGCCGGTATAAAAGGTATACACAGACTGTGCGAGTGAAAAGAGACTTCTCTGACAGTAATCACCATTACAACGTTTCCTGCCTGTGATGCTGCCGTGTTAGGACTCGATATCGGTTGTACCGGAGTGGCTGTCGTTGCCGCGGTCGTACCCTGAGAAGTTCCGGCTATTTGCATGAGATTTCCATTTATGTTTATCACTGAAAAGAGCAAAAAAAATTAGCAAGTTTAACTCGTCGTGAATCTTGAGACGATAGAACGTGAAAAGTTGGTTGAAAAATGTTTACCGGTAGGTTGCGCCTGCTGCACCGGTCCTTCCAGTTGAACCGGCTGATATATATACGTCTGACCATCGGGCGTTTGTATAATTTGAGGAGTTTGAGGCTGTTGTATAACGATTTGTCCACCTCCGGTCAAACTCGATACCGGAACTACTTGAATCTGGCCATTTGGTCCGGCTACTTGAATCGCTTGAGGAAGCATCATGGTCTGTCCGCCCTGGCCCATTTGAACGACCTGAACGGTTCCTCCCGTTCCGCCGACCATAACGGTCTGGCCCTCGCTCAGTTGGTCCATTCTTCTCGTTTCTTATCTTCAAAATCTGCAACATAAATCTATAATTATCGATCGTGTCGCCAAGTTTGCAATAACGGAAAGAACGCAAGCCACCCGGCGGGTTATCTCAACGTCTCGGTGGAGATATTTGGCTTACCCCCCGCTCGAGTAAAAGCGAGATCGGAGCGAAGCAATCCGTAAAGATCGAGATTTTTTCATTTTTATTCGATATTTCAAGATCCTTGGGTGAGAGGGGATGCTGGGGGGAGGGTGGGGGATAGTTTATGTACGTGCAAGTTCTGCACCTCGGGGATGCTCGTTTCGTTATCCAATTTCATAACGAGTTCCAGATGGGGAGCCTCGCGATGATGTGGGAATTCAGCCTGCATCGAGAAAAGAGTTGGAGAAACGACGAGAGACGCTCGTATGGTTGTTCGACGAGGAAAGACCGAAACACATGTGCCGCGAAGTTTTCACGCGAACGTCGAGTACGAACGAACGTTCTAAGACCATTAACATTTTTTTGTTTCGTCGTCGAGAATTTCCGTTCGTTTGGTGCAACGATACACTTTGTCGTTGGCGTGGTATCGCGATAGACGCCAGCACGGGAAATATCACGCTCGAGCGCGAGAAAAGACGCTTTCGAAATACACACTCTCTCAAATGCCAAACATGGCCGTTGTGTCGCACGATCTCGTCTCTTGCGAAGCGTTGGCGTGGTTCAAGATTGTACGAAGGACGAACACGGAAACTCGTAATTTCGCGGTGATATAATTGATAAACGACGAATGGGTACACGGATGACTGTGGAGTCTCGTAGCTTAACGCGAGAGGTTCGATAATTTGTGGACTTACATTGGATATTTTCGTGGGCACTTTCCCAATGATTGGTCGGCAAATTGAGGACCAATGGTCGCGCGATAGCGAGTCCTCGGCCCTTGTGTATTGGTGGCACTGAACGGGGGGACCTGCCAGTACGATGCCAGCCCGTCCAAGACCGGTCGATCCCCCTCTCATCCCTTTTGGCCCCTTGCCAACATGGCTTGACGAACGAGCGTTTGTTCACCTGGCGCCCGCGTGCCACTGACGCTTCGCGGCTTCTCCCGCTCTCATTTTCGAACGAACCGCGAAACAAATTCATACGTTTACATTATTATTTCACTAATTTCGTAATGCGTTCGGGATGTATATAACGAATACGTTTATTTCTCCTTCACCGTAAATCCACGAGGAACTTTTAGCACCTTATCTTTGCAAGATGTTGCGTAATCGATCGATATTGGAACTTCATTATGATGATACGTCCAAGTCCAAGGCGATGTTTATCTGAACGGTTGACAATGCGCGATATTAATTTTTCCCGTTTTGGATACTATACGTGAATTGTTTCTCCTCGGATTGAAAATTATCTTTATTACACCTGAGCGCAGCACATGGACCAGGCGAAAGAATCGTAATATTATAATAAGTATGATTTTCATTATAATAACGATAAAAGGATCACTACTTACAATCACTGGTTCCATGGTGTAACGGTTAGCACTCTGGACTCTGAATCCAGCGATCCGAGTTCAAATCTCGGTGGGACCTGACCTTTTTTTGTTCTTGTTTATTATTATTTAATAATTTACGGGTAGTTCGTATAATGTTATCGAAGAAATCGTGAAAAAATACATCAAAATACACAGGCGAATAATACTTTTGTGAGCAAAACAAAATGCGTTCATAACCTAGTAAGTAAACAGAGATATCGAAAAAGTGGGTGAGATGGCGCCACAGTGTGATGCGCACCCCTCTTTTATCATTAATCGCTCGAAAGGAATACTGCCTTCTCGACCGCCCACCTCTACTCCCATCGGCCAGCGCTAGAGGCGCTGAGGGGTCACATGCTTGGAGCCAATGTCGACGTCCCATCCCGAGTACCCTCTCACTGTAGCTAAAATTTAGTCGGTGTCACAGTGCAAGAATCAAAATCAAACGCGTTCGTGTATGGGAGAAAAAAATGGCTTCGAAAGGTCAACGGTGGCTCGTTGATTCGGGAATTCTTCGTAAAAAGAACGGTGATGAGGAACCGCAGGAGCTACTGGTGTTCGGATACAGCTGCAAATTATTTCGGGACGATGAGAAGGCGAAAATGATTGATCACGGGAAGCATTTGATACCGTGGATGGGCGATAGCACATTGAAGATAGACAGGTCCGTTTCTCTAACCTAGAAAAACACACGCAAAAAAAAAGTAAAATATAATAAAAAAAGACTCGAAGAAATTATCGTCTTAGGAATATTCATTGCTAAGATTTTATTTATCTCTTGTAATCCGCACCGATTACGTTTACGAACCACATAGAGGCATAAAAATCTCCGCGAATCAAGAGACGCCCGAGACGAAGGAACATAACATTGTGATAACGACGATCGGAGATCGAAGACGAAAAATATAAATAAGAAAATAAGAAAAAATTCGCATAACGCACGGATAAGCCATTCTTGGAGACTGTTTAAGGTTTCCGCAGGTGTCGGCGTCTACCGCGATGGCTCGTGTTGTTAAAACACGCGCCCTGGCATGGGCGCTCACACACAGTAAGACGCTTGCGAGTGAAGTGGTGCTTGCCGCCGAGCGTCCCAGCAGCAAGGTGAGACACTGGGTAGAGAGACAAGTGGCAAGCCAGCCGATCGTATGTATTTTTGTTTGTTACGATCGTGCTGCACGGTATGTATTAGAGTCAAAACCAAAGAAAATCGTTTCTAGCAAAACCAAAGGGTTAACGACCTTTATCTCCCTCTCGAAATTTTCTCAATTCCGCACTCATTCGGCGATATATATCATCGTACTCATGAATATTTTTATCCAAGGAATTTAAATTTGTCTTTTTTGGGCACCTTAACGCGCAAATCCATCGGACCTCTTCTCGACTCTACCACCCACAAAATATCATTATGTTTTAGTTGAAATTTACTTCGCAGGACCCATTATAAAACTTTGGAATTTCTTATTGATTCTCTCTTTATTTGCAGATGGCCGTGCGAGCAGTCAATATAACTTAGCGAGGAAGCTCGAATCTCGATGGGAATATTAATTCTAATATTATGTGTCTGTAGATACGATGGACGCGGGGCACTGGCCGACCTGAGGACTCACGAACCTCCGTCCGGTGGCTATGACCAGAGGACCGTACTTACCGAGGACGAGATTCGCGTCGAGCAGCTCTGCGACGAGGAACGATATCGCTCGTTGTACAACAACGATATCGAGGAGGCGACGTATCATGGTAACTTACATACCGTTATTTATAACGCTAATAAAGCGTGACTTGACCAATGTCTCAAAGTCTTTACTTCGTTCGTTCGTAAACAGAGGAAGAAATGAAACGTTTGCATCAAGCCCTTGGCACAGAAAATTCTTACGGCCAAGTGGCTTACAATTACAATGACGACCAGGACAGCCAAAAGACATTTAGCGAAGATACTCAAAGTCCAAAACCGTCCGAAGATTCTCACGAGGAGGAAGATCAAGCATTCGTCGCGCCGACGGAATTGGAAATACCGGAAGACATGATACTCGTAAGTTCGAAGTCTGAAATTTCATTCACACGGTATTCGCGTATATTTCTAATCAAGCGCAAAATTTTCAGCCTGAAACGCAAAAGCTCAATGCCATTATAACGAAAACGGCGCTATTCATAAGTCGTCAGGGTGGTCAGATGGAAATTCTCATAAAAGCGAAACAAGCTAATAATCCGCAATTCTCGTTTCTCTCGATCGATGGTTCGCTTCATCCTTACTACAGACTTATGCTAGAGGCGATTAAATCTGGAAAATACAATCCTGAGAAACTACCGGAGAAGGAAGAATCTGGTATGTTTAATCGAGTATTTTTAATATAAAAATGCCTTTTTATTTTATTTTTAATTATCTTTGAATTAATATTCATTTTACAGAGTCTGCCGAAGAATCGGACGAAGACGATGAGCCCTATCTCCATCCAAGCCTCGCCTCCTCGCTCACCAAAGTCGAAGCGGTAGGTTACCCCGATCATCGTTAATTTTCTTGTAATTTCCTAAAAAACATACATATCCACGAAAACGCAAATAAAAAACATAAACTTGCCATACCGTACATACACAGACACACACACACACACACACACAATGCAAGCGAAAATATTCGCTCGACGTTTGGTGAGTGCGACGAGTGATGATTCGCTGGCATTTCATTGTCACTGTGCGAATTTGAAGGCTTGCCGTCTTCATTGAAACGCAAACTCGTCTGTCTTTTCGTCAAAAAAAAAAAAACATGCTATCCACTCTCTAACAAATTCGCTTCGCAACGTGAACACGTGCACGCCCTCGAAAAATCGCCACGTAAGCTTTAGAGGGAAAATGGCGTAGCAGTTAAACGAAAAAAAAAAAAAAAACCCAAAAAAATCCTCGAAAATCGCAGCTAATCATCACGTAAAATGTTTCTGTTTCCAGGGCTGGTTCTGGTATGCATTGGATCTGCCGTTGTGCTCCTTACCCTCGACCCTTCTTCCTTCCCCCAATAGTTCATTAAAATCCACGCAATACTTTACGGCGATATTTGCCGATTACAAAGCAAAACGAAAAAGAAAAAAAATCATCTCGATAGCTTGTATCGATCGACAATGGATCTAAGAATCGTTTCGATTGTTCCACAGGCACCCAGTATACCGAGTATACAATACAAACCATCGGCGGACTGCGCTTACTCGATGCTGGTCAACAAAATAACCGGAAAACCTCCTCCGCCACGTGTACCGCCTCCAATGCCACCGGAAGTTGCAGCACCGACGATACAACAGCCTGGATATTATCAAAATTATCCATCTGTTCAGGTGATAAACTTGAAAAATATACATAATTTTAACGTTCAATGAAATTAGACGAAAAACGATAAAGAAAAATATTCCTCGTGAATTACAGACCTATACGCCTGCTGTTTATCCGCCCGCCCCTCAACAATACTCTCACGGTCCTGTGATTTACGGATCCTCCGGACAAGCTAAATCACCGACTCGC
Source organism: Netelia inedita (assembly GCA_964017225.1). Lineage (NCBI taxonomy): Eukaryota > Metazoa > Arthropoda > Insecta > Hymenoptera > Ichneumonidae > Netelia > Netelia inedita. The sequence goes on from OZ024923.1 coordinate 35,516,182, forward strand.
GCTCCAGTGTCCACTCGTTCAACGAGCGACGAAACGTCGTCGACACCCACGATCAAGGAAACTCCCGGACCTTTAGTGCCATACGGCCCTACACCACCAAAGCCTCTCAGTCGACCGTCCTTCATCGTTCCTCCTGCAGACGTGCAGATAATAATCGACAAAATGGCAAGTTACGTTGCGAAAAACGGTCGTGATTTCGAGGCAATTGTCAAGAACAAGGGTGATCCTAGATTCAATTTTCTCGAGCTTTCTCATCAATATCACGGTTACTACGCTCACAAATTGACGATTTACGAGGGTGCCGTTAATCCGAAAGTTCTCACCGAGGAAGAATTACTGAGGAAGCAAGAACCTCAGGAGGAGAAGCAGAAGAAACTCGAGGAATTGCAGAAGAAACAGCTGAGAATGGAGGAAGTGCAGAAGAGAGTGAAGATGATACAAGCGAAGAAGAAGAGCGACGGTAAAGACGATTCGATCAATAAACAAATAACGACCGTTTCGTTTTCCATAAAAAAGCCAAAAGACGGCGATGCACCGACGATGGAAAAACGTAGCGCATTACCAATGGAGGAAAGCGACGATGAGAACGACGACGAGGATAAGAGAGACAACGGCTCGAAGCCAACTTCCCCCCGTGAAACGTCCGATGATAACGGTAGAATTGGTAAAATCGATAGGGAAGTAACGAGAGTGGAAAAGTCGAAAAAAAGCGAGGACAAAGAGCTCGTCGATCTTACGGACGATATACTCGAGGATTGTCAGAAAGAGATAAGATACAGACAAGCCGAGGATCGTATCAAGGACAAACTAGCGGCTGCGGCAAGGGACAAACTCGTGGCGAATTCGCGCGAGCGACAATTACAATTGGAGAGAAAGAAGAAAGCGGCGATGTTTCTCAGTCAAATTGGACAGCAGCAAACACCGTTATTGCCAAAAGTAAACGTTGAGTCGAGAGTCGAGAACGAGGATTCGGACGAGATACGCTCGTTACCGTCGCCGACGCACGACGATAATGAAACTTTGAATTCTCGTGTCAACGCTACGTCCCTCATGAACAGATTAAAGAGCGCCGACCTCAGTGGCAAAAGATCAAGACCAAGGTCGAGAAGTCGAAGCGGTAGTCGTGGCAATCACACGGATCGTCACAGAATTCATAAAAGGCATAAGAAGAAAAAGAGCTCGCACAGAAGGTAAACGATTCGTCATTTTTATTCCTTCGTCATTGAACTAGAGACGAATTATAATTTTTCATTGACAATTATCACTGTACATACGCGTAAGAAATTGACAATTACTAAATTGGTCGTTAGTTCAATTTTAATTTATCTATTTAACGAGCAATTTTTATTCAACGTTCGTTACGAATTTTTCCAACAGTCACGACAGTCCAAGCGGTTCCCGTTCACACAAGACGAAAAAGAGTAAAAAATCATCGTCGAGACATCGCACGCGTTCGCGCTCGCCAACCAGAAGATATCAGACTAGTGGGAAACGATCGAAAGCGGAGAGCGATAGCAGTAGTTCGGAATCCAGTGAGCCTTGAAAAAAAAAAAAAAAAAAAAAAAACTAAAAAAAATCTTCACATTTTCAATCAAATATATATTTAAAATTGTATATATATATACATATACACACACGTGTAATCATCGTTAGATTTAATACCGAGTTCATCTCCTCGAGCGGGAAAAGAATTCAATAAAAAAATTTAAAAAAAAGAAAAGAAAAAAGAATGACGATGAGCGAAGGACGGAATCAAAGCAGTACGAACATTATCTTGGCTCGTATCGCGATCGCAGCTGATGCCACTGATATCGTTCATCTGTTTTCCTTTCACCAATATCGATAAATCTCTTTTACATCATCGCAGCAAGACTTCTAGACGTTTCGGCGATGAAACGGGAGTTCAAGGTCCTCGAAAATCGCACGGAACTTGAGCGAAACGATTGCGAGAGCACTCGTGTCGTACGATGGAAATTAAAGAATTTTTTCACCTTCTTTTCTTTTTCTCGCACTCGTTCGTCCAATAATGTGTTCCGATTTCCGATAAGGAATTTTACGATACGAGCTCGTATGTATTATTCCGCGAATATTATTTCTCATAATTCGACAATATCGAGAACGTATTTAAAAAATTGTCTTATCAATTTTCCAGATGTTAGAAATTCTTGGCATAGATAACAGGCCAATTTTCCAAATTCCTTCGTACAGACGATACGACGAAACGTGGGAAATATTTGTGACGTGTTCGTCGCGAGAATCCAATTTTGTAAGCCCGTTTCGAACAGCTCGTCGAACCGATGCCCGTTGTTACCTTTTATTGACGAAATTACATCACGGTCGTGAAATCGTTTAGAGGAACTCAAAGGTGACCGCGATAGCGGAGTCAATTGCTTTCAATTAGAGGTACGCCGAGTTTTATCTCTTTTTTTCTTTTTTTACATCTCTGTCTAGTCAATTTTGCTTCCGCGTGGAGGAAACATTTTTTTTTCAGACGAAACCGCAATCGTTACAATTCGACGCTTAGAAAATATCGTATTTTCGATAATTAAGAAAATTTCGAGTTGATAAAGAAAGTTTTTTGAATGGATGAAAATCACGCTTATTTAGTATGCAAATATCTTTTCTTTTTTTTTCTTATCCGCTGTAACGAGCGATAAAACTAGGCATAGTGTTCAACCTTTCATTCGACTATTTTAATTAAGCATCTTATCAAGGCAAGGCATTCAACGCTATCGAGCAATTATCGACAATCTAAATAAGCGAGAATAATCTTCTTTCGTAATTTGCCGAATTTTCGATGCGTAGTAAACGACGAGCCACAAACGATTCTTTCATGCAAATATTGTATCGCCTTGGGAAACCAAGGAGAAATCTCTTGATTGCTCGTGAAATGATTTGTCGTACGCGTTAACGTAATTTATTATCTTTTGTTTTCAGTTTGCACCGGCATAGATTTATCGTTCCATCGGTAAACCGAGAAATTCACGATAGATAGAGAATCAGAATTGCGATACGAGATGCGCAAACAGCCACGGATGTAATTGACGATGTTTACCAGACGGTTGTCTAGTATTGCGTCTTGAACGCGAACGATTGATATATTTTCCTTTTTTTTTCTTCGTTCAACTTTATTTTCTCTCCGTTTACCGCGTGACTTTTGTATTTGGCGCGGGCCGTTTATCAAAATATAATTATTGCATCGATCGAGCGTAAGAAACGTTCGATAAAATATTGACGATGATTAGTAATTTAGGACGAATATAAAAATTTATTAATTCCAAGATGACGAGGCGATTCGCGTATGTAACGTTCGATACGATTTAGGAACGTCATCCTGCCTGTTTAATGTTTTAGCCATAGGGTTCATCAGCAAAGAGATAAGACATCATAAATGCCTCCTTTATAAAAATTGAAGATCAAACCGGGGTCGAGAGTTAAATCGCTTTGAAGTTTTATAAAAGACGAATTCGCTCGTAGAATCGATTCAGTTAACCCTATATTCTCGTTCGTGAACGTTGTGCGGTTTTCTTTTTTTTCTTTCTTCTTCTTCCATTTAATTTATCCTCGGACGGTGCAATGACGACCGAAATAGCTGTAAGTACACATATGGCTTTTCTTATTATCGTTCTATTTATTTATAAACGCATTTATCTCGTGTAAAGTATCGGTGACGGAAAAAAATATATATATATTCTAATCACCCGAGGATTTAACGTGGATTATACCACGAGTACGCTAATTAGAAGAGAAAAGAATTTATATACTTGCTAATTAAACTATATTTAGTTTTCTTCGAAAGATTCGACTGAAAAAACAATTTAATTCTGAATTCTAGATTCGATGAGACTATTTCTTTTTCATAAGACACACGTGATCGGGTCTTGAAGATTTCATTTTTTAAAGATAAAATTGAATGTGAACGCGTATTAGAATTAGTTCGAACTCTCGACGATAGGAGATGCGGTATTGACTCGGGACACTCGAGATCGAAAGAGAGATTATATTTTAAAGCAGAAACTCTCGTAGTTTCGTAAACACGAGAGATCAACTTGTTAATGGTTATTATCTTTGTCATCAGCGATTTCTCGATATCCACATTATCGAATCGCCCTTTTATTTTCATATCTGGCAGACGTTCATCGAAACTTTTTGAGGGCAATGCGAGTGTGTGCGTCGTGTTAACGGTCGTTCGTCCGCTCGAAGAGTCTCGTAAACACATTTGACATAATATGCGATATTTAGTCCCGATAATGCTACGTTCGAGTTCAGTCGAGTCCGTTTTTTTCTGGAAGGGGCATCTCGAAGTCTTTTGTGACGCTTAACTTTTGTAATACGCGTTATCAGTAACATATATAGAATGATACGTTGGGTACTTTATCACGTGTGGAAATTAATACGACGGGAGAGGCGTGGGGGCGCCACCGGTTGATATTTAACCACCAGTTCCGTGACTAGCCGCTTCAGTATAACCAAGTTGATTCTTTGGTTCGCATCGTTCGAGAAGATACACTCGTCTATCAATCTCATTCTTCTCGTATTCTTCGAACGATACATTTTCTACAAGTGCGAAGACACGAGTTCTTCGCCTTTCTCAAGTTCACATCAAACTTACGAAAATTCTACTCAGAGGCAAGAAAGTATATTCCCTCGAACTCAAGGTTCCTTGAGAAAACTGAGTAAACAAAAGCCAACGGGTTCTTTGTGAGAATATACTTTTTAGAAGTCGAGTAGAACATCGAAGCATCATGTTCACTATCATGACCTATCGCGCTGCCCAGCAGCCTGGTAAGAATTGCCATTATTACTATATCGTTAATTCTTTTCTCCATCGTTTTCAAGAATTTTAATCGATTTTCAAATTTATCCCATTAAAAATCGAATTTACAATCTTTTAAATGTTTATTTCGCCCAACTCGTTCGAAATGCATGGCTATTCGGTTAATTACCCCAGCCAACTGTTTTCTTTTCTTCTTATCTCCGTAAGATCGTTTATTCGCTCATTCTACGATGAAAAATTCTCGTCAAACGAGAAATATCAAAATGGTGGTCACAAATGGGAGAAACATAAAAATTTTGACAAAAAAAAAATCGATTTATTTAATTTTCATTTTTTCCCAATTATAAAATAGCTGAAATACTCGCTTCTATTGCAGCCTCGTGGCCAGACCATCAGCATTCTCGACCCGTCCGAGAAGCTTCGTCCGGAGGCCGTTTATACGGGAAAATTGGAGAATCGGTTCAGAAATTACTCCGAAGATCAAACCGATCCAATTAAGGAGAGAGTTCGCAGAACTTATCACAACATGCATACCAACCAGACCGTCGATTTTGTCCGATGTTAGTTGGCGCGATAATTTTAAGAACTCTCGAAAAACAAACAAATCTCCCGCAAACCAATGTACTATCGCAAAAATTCGTCCGTTCTCATTGAAAATCATTTAATTTGACGATTATTAATCTTTAGAAATATCGAATGAATTCCTAGAATAAGAAAAATGATCTGAACAATTTTTGTATCGATTATTAAAAAAAAAAAATGAAACAAAAAAATTCTTTACAAATGAAAAAAATGCACGCGATCGTAATAAACGCGATGAATTATTTCTCATTAACGATAAGACCTACGCTTATTTCTTTTACCACTGGAAAATACATCAAGTATTTCAACAGCTCAAATGGCAAAGTGGCTGAAATTCGACAATTTCAAGATGAGCGTGAAAGAGGCGTTGATTAAATTAAACGATCTCGTGGACGAGAGCGATCCGGACACTAGCTTGCCCAACATCGTTCATGCTTTTCAAACCGCCGAGTCGATAAGGGAAAATCATCCGGATTTAGATTGGTTTCATCTGACGGGACTTATACACGATCTTGGCAAAGTAACGAAAATTATTTCGTTCGAAAAAAAATACGCGAGGTCAAAGGAATTTTTCGTCAGTTCAATTTCCATTATTTTCACGCAGGTAATGGCATTCCACGGAGAACCACAATGGGCCGTTGTCGGTGATACTTTTCCCGTCGGTTGCGCTTGGGGAGATTCTATCGTTTATCGAAATACGAGTTTCGTCGACAACAGAGACGGCCAGGATTCTCGTTACAAGTAAATTTGTCCATTTTTCCAGTTCTCCGTATTGAAATTACGAACTAACGCGATATATCGACGATTAATGACGATAAATTTTGACGATTAGCACGAAATATGGAATGTACGAGCATGGCTGTGGTCTGGAAAATTTGACCATGTCCTGGGGTCACGACGAGTATCTCTATCGCGTTCTCAAGCACAACGACACTACGATACCCGACGAGGGTCTAGCTATGATACGATATCATTCGTTTTATCCTTGGCACGCTGGTGGTGATTATCAGCACTTTGAGTCCGATAAAGATCGCAAAATGCTTAAGTGGATTCTCGAATTCAAGTGAGATTAAAACTCTTTTTTTTTTTCTCGAAAGAATTGTAATATCGATAGTTGTTTGTTCTTATGTACGTGCTTAACTCGTTTATCGTATATTCCAGCAAGTATGATCTTTACACGAAGAGCGACAAAGTTCCAAATATCGAGGAACTTTGGCCGTATTACGAAAAACTCATCGAAAAATACATACCAGGAATTTTGGAATGGTAAAAAGTATAAAATTGCAAGAGGGGCTATAGCGGAAAAGACTTTGACAACGGAGAAAGTCGACTATGTAACAGAAAGGTATTCTAGGGGCTTTATACATGACAATTATACATGGTATAGATATTAATATACTATCTAGATTTATAGAGCGAATTTGTCAGCGAGATATTTCTGTAATATATAAAAATTTAGTAAAAAAAAGTTACGAACAAAATGTCAATGAAGAAAAACGATTTATTGAGACGAAATCTTCCAACATCCGGTCGATAAGTATGCGCAAGCGATGTTAAGACACCGACTGAAAAAAAAGACCGGAAGTTCGCGAAATGACTCTGGCGTGGCGCGCCGATCGTCACGGTGGGAGCCGAAGGGCGAGGGACGCAACTTTCCCGATTGCAGCAAGTCCTCGTCGAAGATCCTTGCATCGATTTTCGATTGTGCGAAACAAACGAGGTTCTGGTGCGCAAGCTTTTACGCACGCGAAAGACGCCGGTATACCACGCGCGCAACTTCGCGCGGTACAATAGTTCGGTGGCAAGAAGTACGGCAGAGAGATACGAGACTTTTGCGTAGTACGGCACGAGGTAGGCAAAGCTTGCGACGAAACGCCGGTTGATCGAGAGTCATTCACAAGTTGGCTGTGTCTTACACGAGCGCGTCTTTCGTTTTTTCCAACGTCGTATCTTGTCGAGCGAGGGAAACAACGCTTCGGTTTCGATAAAATACGTGCTATTTTCACGGTTTTTGCGTTTTTCTCACCCCCTTCCCCTCCGCCGACACTAACCGATTCTCACACTGTCGCGCGTTATGCGTGTGTACGCGCAACCGCGCATGTGTTTGTGATAACTTGCCTGAAGAGACGGCATATAGCGGTATATCTTGAACACCGGCGCACATACACTCGCGCGCGTGCTCCAGCAACGGTACGTCCCGCCAAAAACCTCGCGGGAACCACTTGCTGCAGTAGACGCATTTGAGCTACTCCTCGTACATACGTTCGCGCGTTAATAAGTGAAAATGCGCAAAGCCACGAAGAGAATGGAAGAGGAGCCAGTCGAGGATGCGAAGGATCCTTCACCACCAAAAAAGTCCAAGATACGTCAAAAAAAGACAACAGAAACGAGCGAGGCCCCGGCCTCCACCAGATTCCCGAGAGCGGCCAAGACAAAGGCCGCGCAAGGGAACAATAACTCGGAGAGCCTCGAAGTACCGAAAAACTCGCGCGCCAAAGGCAAGCCTATGCAGAAATCCAGCAGCGTCGAGGATTTGGGCAAAAAATCATCTCGCAAGTTAAAGAAGAGCAAGAGCGTGGAGGATGTCGATCTTCAGAACGAGCCAGCCGTGAAGAAAAGTAAGAATGCTGCAGCTAAAGCAACGAAGAAACCGACCGGTAAAATGGCGGGAATTGAAGGTGAGAAAGTTTACTTTTTAACGAAAAATGTGATTAAACAAAAAATTTTTAAACGCGTCCTTCGATCGAAGAGATCATAGATTTTAATTATTTTTTCAAATTTCTTATACATTTATCCAATAAAACTCGATGTCCTGACAATTTCCACAGGCAAAGCTAAGCCGAAAGAAATCGAGCCCGAGGAGGAGGACGACGTATCCGAGGAGGAGGACGAGGAGGAGGAAGAGAAACAACCTCCGCTAATCGCCAAAAAAGGTTACGGCAAATCGGTTGCAAAAAGAGGCGTCGCCGCCAAGAGAGTCGCTCGTGGGCGAGGAAAATTTGCACCGGCCGAAGACGCGGAGATCGAAGAAACCGAAGAAGCCAAACCCGCCAAGAGCAGAAAAGGCAAGGTCAACGGCAAGAAAGTCACTTCCGAAGAGAAAGAAGTCGACGAGGAAGATGGCGAAGGAAATTTCCCCGAGGAAGTCGCCAAGCCCAAGAAAGAGAAGAAAGCGCCGCTGAAAAAGTCTCGTGCCAAAAGGACAACTTTAGTAGCGGACGCGAATGAAAAAGAAGACGAGGAAAACGACGATACCGACGCCGAGATCGTTCCCAAGGAATTGGAAGAACCTAAAAAGGATGAAAAAATCGTTAAGTCCAAAGGAAACAAAGCTTCGATGAAAAACCGCGCGAAAAAGGCAGCGCCGAGAACCAAGGAAAACAATCACGATGACGAAGAAGCCGAGGACATCGACGATGTCGCGGATAATTCTCAGATTAACACCGAGCCGCGAGAAGACGACGAAACGAATCTCCCGGACGAAATTCCCGAGGAGGACGCGGAGGAAATCGCGAAACCCAAGAAAGAGAGAAAATTGCCGCAGAAAAAGTCTCGCGCCAAGAAAGGAATTTCTGTAGCCGATGCGAATGAGAAAGAGGACAACGAGAACGACAACGTCGACACCGAGATCGTTCCCGAGGAGTTGGAGGAACCTAAGAAGGAAGAGAGATTGGCAAAGGCCAAAAGAAACAAAGCGCCGATGAAAATTCGTGCGAAAAAAGCAGCAACGAAATCCAAGGAGAACAATCACGAGGACGAAGAAGCCGAGGATATCGACGACGTTATGGAGCATTCCCAGAATAACGCGGAGCCGCAAGAAGAGGTAAACGAGGATCCGGCGGAAAATGGAAAGGACGATGCGGCCTATACTAGCATCGCTACACGGTGAAAAGAAGATGCACGAAGATGAGAATGGACGACGGGATAAAAGAAGATAGTTGTAAAAATCATCTCGTATTTACTTCTGTACTTTGCTCACGATTAGTTTCATGTTTAATTAGAATCTTAAATTCGTACGAAAAAAAAACAAAAAAAAAACGAAAAAAAAATGGAAATAAAGCAACGGCACATCGCCATTTTAAGGAACAGCGAGTTCACGCGACAATTGTCACATGGGTACCGGTGGATCGAGGGTTTGGAACGAAATCTTCGAATAACCGAGGTACAAAAGCAAAAGAAAATTTATTCTCGAAAAAGGCACAACGAAACACCGGTTCATACTCGATAGCTTTCAATACGAGCTGATTTACTTTTTATTACTTTCTATACAATTAAATCTCAACGGAGACAAAAAAAATATGCTTTTCTTTACTGTAATTTACGATATTTATTTTCCAAAATAAATTGTTAAACAAAGACTTAAATAATAGGAATTAAACGGAAGCTTTATCATCATGATTATGGAGATAGTTTTTTTTCTTGATGTATGTGAAAATTCGCGGTTTTCAGAAGTTATTGGGTTTAATGCAAGTCGAATTTGTGAATAATTTTCGAAACGACCCGCCATTTATATTCGTACGTATTCGGAGGAACTCGTTGGCGTACGTGAAAATATAGTAACACCGGCGGACGTCAAGATGGCGCCACCGGTAGCCTTTTTTTTTCTAATGGCGACCACGCTGAAGGGTGTACGGAGAGTGAACACGCATGAAATCTTGACGATCGCGATGGCAGTGGCGAAACAAGCGGCGGAAGTGGGGAACCGTGCGCCATTTTCTATTTTTGCGTAGCAGTAAACTAGCGTTGTATATGTACATTTTGTGTGATAAATTAAACGATTAGTGATAATAGAGAGTCGCGAGAGCCGACTGTACGAAATGATAATCGGCAACGCGTACAAAGTGAGTAGCGCCGTAGCGCATGGGCCCGTCTACAGTCCGCGTTGCCGCGCGTAAAACTCTCCCCGTTTTCTTCTCGCTTGCACGTAAACATCGTTTTTTTCTTCGTTCATTTGGATTTATCTCGGTGGTGTGTTGAGTCTCGGTGCTGAGAGCGGTGGGACAGTGCGTGGTGTGTGCCGTGACGGAAATCCCGTGAGTCCAGAGCGCGCGCGGGTTCATCGGAAGAGACGGTCGGGATTTTCGTTCAACCGTGTGTTTTGCAACGCGGGGCGATTTGTTTGCCCCCTCGCCCCTCTCTACCTCTAGCCCTGAGAGAGCTTGGCAAATTTTCGTACATAAGGTACGTTCGTGTCGAATATTCGTAGCCCTCCGTGAGATCCGCCCCAATTCTGTACCGCGAGTGAGACACGGAAAGAAAGAGACACCGAACTAGACGGAGAGCGAGATAGAGAGACAACGAGAGAGTGCGTGCAAGCGAAAGAGAGAGTTAGAGATCCCATTCGGAGAAGAAAAGAAAAAATTAAGTCTGTGATACTAAACGGTAATAAGGTATATAGCTAGGTGTAAAAAAAAACTCTGTACGATAAGGACACATAGGTAACGTTATATGTGCGCGCGACAGTTGGCCTACGAGGCGTTCGAGTTAATTCGCGTTGAATAATCTTCGATAAACGGGAAAATAAAAAAGAAACGTCATATTGGTGAAATAAAGAAAAGATAAAAGTAACGTGAACGATAAAGGAAGAGCGTAAAAACGTGAAAGGACGATACGCGAGTGTGCGCTGCAGGGATCGTCCTCGCGGGAAGCCAACTTGCCAAGGGGAATTAGGAAGGATGTCTGTGGAATCTGTGTCGAGTGACAGGCCTCAGCCGGATCCCAAAGACGAAGGTACGTGTCACACGTTTTGCCGAAATTCATTTCTTTTTTTTTTCTTCTCTCTCTTTTCTTCTTCCTGCCTCGTTGCGAGGAACAACACAGCTGTGAAATTGAACGACCAAGATGCACACGTTTTTATTTGCCATCGTGCGAAACAACGATCGATCGTCGACACGATTGCTCGACAAATTTTATATAGTCCCTTTCCCTCGTCGTCGCGAGCGATTTTTCACGCTGCGTGTAAAGCGGAAATACGATTGTGTCCAGATCGTGGCGTCCGCGTCGTTTTCTTTTCTTCTTTTACGAAGCAAATTTTTCGTTTGCAAGAATCGCGGCTGGAGAGGCAGCGGCAAGGGGGGAATGTGTTCTGGTCAATTGATTCACGTCGTCAGGCTTTAACCAGCCAGACGCAACAAGAGAAGTATTGTTGCGTCTGTCAGAGGGAAATCTTATTTCGTTCTTGCCTGTAGATTTTTTCGACAATATTTCCAAATTATATTCTCGTCATAGATCAATTTGCAATTTTTATGATTTTCGTCCGTGTGTCGGGCGTCCGATGATCTTTGCGAAATTAAAAAAAAAAGGTGTACAAAATTTTTGCCAGGTGAGCTGGTACATCCACGTTTTCTATATATACGCAACGAACGATTGTCGTACATCGCAATATCGTTAATGCCGAGCAGCGTCGCTACGTTGCCGACTAAGCACCGGACACTCGTAAAGTGCTTTCTTGCTCGATCATTTTTTTTCTTTGTCCAACCAGGAATGTAAACTTGTGACTATTTTATACTTTTGGCAAATTTTAATACAAATTTCATCAATTATCATAGTAACAATAGAAAAAAAAACGTTCGTATCATCGTCACGCAACGTTTTCCAATTGTAAGATGTAAACGTTTTTTTGGTCCTTACGAATTTTCGCGCCACAACTGGCGATATTATCGTTCCATCTCGCACACCTCGTCGATATTATATCGAACGATGGCCGATACATTATACAGCGAGAAAGCTCGTTAAGGGTCGGGACGAGCCAATGGCAAAGTTTCTCGCAAGCGTTTGGGAACGTCACGTGGTCAATTTTGAATTTTTTTTTCTTTCTTTCTTTCGATAAACCAGGCGTGAAAGCAAACAATTCCCAGGACTTTCAGTTGTCTCGTGGTTGGCTCGTCTAGCGCATCGTTTTCGTGCCGAATTTTCACTCCCCGGCATTACGCTAGTCGTTCGAACGTGACATTGCCGATAATTATTCAAAATCTTCCGAACAATTAAAAAGAAGAAAAACAAAAATCCGAGAGCCACCATCTTCGTAAAACAACAAAAATAAATATCGACGTTCGCTCGAACGTGTCGATAAAAAAATTTAAAAAAACAAAATTCACCTTTTTATCCGCGAAATTGTTAATTCTTATTTCAATATCGTCGCAAATATTACAACGGGTTTAAAAATTTGTGATTTCCCTGCCGCTTTCGCCCCTCGCAGACCTCGAAACAACGGCTGGAAAACCGTTACTCGATTTCGTCGTTGGTTTTTATCGTCTAAAAAAAATAATCGATCATACGATCGATAAATCGAGATTCGATAAATCGATAAAAATTTCAACCCTTTCTCGTATTCACCCGGGGGATTCAAAAAACATTTTTCGTCGTTGCCTTGGCAAAATTTGCCTCGTATCATTGTGTTCCCGAATATATTTCGTTCTCTCTCTCTCTCTCTCTCTCTCTCTCTCTCTCCCTCGGCTTCCTCAAACGTAAACACAAACTGGTCGACTCGCGTCCTTCGCTCGTGAGAACTCAAACGGTTGTTATTGCTACTCGCGTTCGAACGAGAGACGCTACAATTTTCAAAATTAACGGCCGTTACTCGTAACGACAAAAATACGATTTTTTTCTTTTTGATTCGTTAAAAAAAAAGAAGTATATACATATAAACAAAAACGTAATAATCGCGACATGAAATTGGAGACTACTGAGAGTAGCTCGGGTCCTTATCGACATCGGAGACCGCGAAGACGTCCTCTGGTAGGACCTACCGGCTCCACCTATCTCGACTCGACTCTCGTACTTCAAACGCGATCGTGTCGTTGGTATCGTCAGAAAAAAACCATTAATCCTATGAAAAAAGTTACCTTTCGTGAGTGTTTTAAATATATGTGTCGTTTGTTTCTTCTTTTTTTTCTCGATTTATCGACGAATTTCATTAAAATTGTTATATCTTTATTGTTTCAGGAGATGAAGCGATTATCTCAATGTCGGTGGCCGGGGAGGTGACCGACACTTCGATCATGGAAGTGGGGAGATCGAGGCCTCAGTTCCAGTATTCACGGGTATGAAAATTCTCATCCAACCAAATAATAATAATAATCACAACTTAGGTTCGAAATTTAATTCCTCTAATCGTTCGGTATCATTTGTTTAATCGCAGGAAGAATTGTTGGAGATAAAGGTACTGCCGTTGGCCAAACGAAGACCCGATTATTTGGACATAGCGTACAACAAGTGAGTCACTCAGAGAAATACGAGCGAGAGAGAGAAAAGAAAGAAAGAAAGAAAAAATGTAAACAAATGTTGCGAGAGAGAATAATTATGTTCGATATTTAATGTAAATTTGTATCTCTTGGATAGTTCACGCGGTGTTTGGGATCCCGAGCGTTGGCACTTGAACAGAACGCGTAGCGATACGCCTCCCGAGGATGAACAACAGCGTGGCGCCGGACGTGGCGAACAGATACTCGAGCCACACAAGCGCCGTAGCGGGGATCCTCGCGAGCGTATACGCAAGGAACAAGACGGTATCGTTCTCAGTCCGCAGAGACGAAGTTTCAATTCGGGATGTTTCGTAAACGTGACGCAACCGCCACCGCGACGTCCCGAGAGTCCTATTGGCAAACCGGAAGTGAGTCATCGAGAGCCGGTACGACGTATCGGTAGCGGACGTTTGCTGAATCGGGACATGTGGGACGACGGTTGGGATCCGAAAGGGATATTCATGAAGAGCGAGAAACTCGAGCCGGAACGTTCCGAATTTGCGTTTCGTACGAGCACGAACGCGGTTACCCGAGAACGCGACATTCGTGATGCTGGACGCGATCGCGAGCCGATGCGCGAACGCGACAATGTACGCGAGCGCGACGATCGCATCGATCGTTACGAGAGACGCTCGTTCGGTCGTGATTTTGGTGAACGAGGTGAGCAGAATCGAGATCGAGGCGGTAACGACAGAAACGAGCGTGGACACGCGATCGAACGCGGCAGAGATCGTAGATACGGTAACGATCGTCGGCGAACTTACGGCGAACCCGAGGAACCCGAATGGTTCAGCGGTGGACCAACCTCGCAACACGACACGATCGAACTTCGCGGCTTCGACGACATACCCGAAGAGAAGAACAATACCAAAGGCGTCAAGAAACAATCTCCGGCGCAGAAGAAACGCGGCAAAAAGGTTGCCGGTGATAAGGACGAGAGAGGACAGAGCGGGGATGGTTCAGCCGTGCCGAAAGGTCGTAGTACACCTACCGCGATGGATCAATCGATGAACGCCGTTCATGCGCCACATTCTCCGATCTCCGAGCAAAACGAGGAACAAACGGCCAATGGTAAAGAACGATCGGACACCAGCGACAGCGCTACTACCGAACACAGCGAGATGACCGATCGTTCGGACACGGCCAAGAGTCGAAACGACAATCAGCCTGATTTCAATCTTGACGATTTTCTCAAATCCGACACGTTTCCGGGTGTTCCCGGCTTGCTCACCGTAAGTTCAGTCGAGACGAATAATTTCTTTGTATTCTAGTTTTTTGTTTTGTTTTCATACCAAACGATCGCTATTTTAAAGGATATGATTTTTCGTTCGTTACAAATTTTTGTTTAATTCGTTTTTAGAACGGCGTTGGTACGGAGACTGGTTCAGGCTCGCGTTTCAGTCAGTGGTTCAAGCGCGAGAGTCCCGTACAACAGATCGATAGTCGAAGGGCTTCCATACAGGACGAGCTGCTTAACAATTTGCTCAACGATATTACCGAGCCAAACATACAAATACCCTCGGTGACGGAATCGAACGCTTATTTCGCGCCGATATCACCGGCGAACACGACCTCCAATACCGACAATCCAGCGACCGGTGTGAAACTTCTCGAGATGCTGCAGCGTGGTAACAAGCCCAATCAAAATGGTCAAGGCGATGCGGCCAGTACGGTCGTGCCGATGATGAAAAATTCGACGATCAAGGATATGGGTAAAGATTTAATTCGTTATGACACGATCGACGCCTCGAAAATTCTAGAAACGTTGCGAAATATCGATTTTTCGTTGGCAGAAGCCGGTGGTAAGGTGATTCACAGCTTAGAGGAATTGGAGGCTCGAATGAGAGGCGGAGCTCCGGCCGTATCCTCTAACGAACCACCGAGAGTGAACAAGACTGAGGAAGATCTCTCCGCTTTCAAGAAATTGGTAAATATCACCCGGAAGAATCTTCCATCAGGCAGGAATAATTTGTAAATTATGTTTTTTTTTTAACGTATTTTATAAAATTTCTTTTTCAGCTTGCCCAAGTCACGGGTGGACAGGCTGTTCCAGCTGCAAACGGTCCTATAGCACAGAAAGCACAGCCGATGTCTCTAATAGAGTTTGTTACTAATCAGTTTATACAGGAGGCTCAATTACCTCCTGTACAAAAACCGATGCATCCCCCGAGTTTCAATCACGTGGGGCCTCTCGGACCTGCTCAACATCCTCATCAGGCCCAGATGCAACACGAAAATCTTATGAAAGTTCTGAGAATTCAACAGGTTTGTTTATCCCTCCGCTACTCGCACAAATAATTAAATCCGTAAATTTAAGATTTGTCATTTTAATGCTTTTTTGTTGTTGTATTTCTTCTAATAGCAGCAACAACAGCAGCAGCAGAAGCAACGACAGCAACAACAGTCCGATATGTTGTCGATGATGATGAGCGGACAGCAACGAATGGTCGGTGTTAGTCCAGTTCCTCAGGATATGCAGATGCTTGTTAATAACGCACCGACGAGTCGTGAATTGCTTCAACGACCCGAGGCTCAAGCTATCATTCAGGGTCTTCAACAGGGCGAGATTACGAGACAACATATCATTCAGCAGCTTCAGGTTTGACAACAAAGAATCTTGAAATTCTATCGTTTGTTATTCATTGACGATAAAATAAAAAAACTTTAGTCACGCTTCGAGGTTTTGCAAATTTGGCATTTAAGAAATCAAGAACAAAAAAAATGTTTAACAAATATTATTTCCTCGCGTTCAGAATCCGGCGATGCAACATCGTCATCGCGAGGTTCTCGTGAATATTCTCAAGATATACGGGGGTACGACACCACGAACTGTTAGTCCTCACGCCGATCCGATACTCCAGCAAATTTTGTATCAGCAACAACAACAGCAACAACAGCAACAGCAACAACAACAGCAGCAGCAGCAGCAGCAGAGAATACCGTCACCTATGAACAATGGTAAGTGCTAACTCGTGTGCTCACTCGTGTCTTTATTTTATTTTTTATTTGCAGTTACTTTCGTTCGGGTTTGAATTACGTGTGTACAAGCTCTATTTTTATTTGTCATCTAAAGCGTATTAATTCTCTTCGCTCTTACTCTCTTTCTCTCCCTCTCTCTCGTTATACGGGGTGACGGTTTTTCACTCTCGGAATGACGACTCTTAGATTGTGTTAATCGATTTCTTCCATTGTCTTGATTATCATTAATGAAACGAGAACTTTTTGTTGTCATCGTGATTATTCTATCATCGATTTCCTCATTTGGAATGCAGCTTTCTGTCCACCTCCGATAATAACGCCAAATTTAACGACTAGCCCCAACACATTGTCGGTACAACATCCAGGTAACGAAAAATTAGCAATTTTTTGTTGTTTCTCAGTTGAAAAAAAAAACAATCGAGTATTGACTCGATTAACGTTTAAATTCCAATTCGTATTTTGCCCGTGACAACGTATTATAAAAATATTTTTATCGCGAGATCATTCTACGAAATGTAAATTGGAGGAAAAAAGAAACGAGCTGTTAAAAATGTTGTCAAGGTAGGAAGAGAAACGATCGTGAATCGTAAGTTTCACGTATGAATTTGTGATTTCGACAGTGATACCGCACAGAGTTCCTTCGCCTCGTGGTCTCGTCATGAATACACAGACGATAATGCAGAACGCTCTGATAAAGAAGAAGTTGGAGGAACAGCGTGAGAATTATCGCAAACGGCAGGAGCAGCTTCAACAAACGAAACAGCCTCATATGACTTCGCAGCAACAACAACAGCAGCAGCAGCAGCAGCAGCAGCATCATCAGATGACCAGTCCGGTTAATTCACCGTCCAAACAGACGCTGAGTCCGACGCCTCTCGCCTTTACACCGACCTCGGTATTGCGGAAAATGACGGCCGAGAAAGAGCTCGATGGTGCGAATAATTCCAATCGTCAAATAGAGGTTCTATTGTACTCAGCTTCGGCGCAAAAAATTCCACTCTCGCCTCGCGCCCTTCATCGCAATCGTCGTCAGACTCGCGAAAATCTTTTAAAAGTTACGATCGTCGGCGACACAATTCCCCTCAATACATCCCCGAGAAACTCGCGCTCTCGCGTACTCGGCGATTTAAACAACAATAGCAACAATATCGTGAAACAATCCAACGACGAATCGTCGATTAAAGCTAAAATCGTCGTGTCTTCATCTTCGTCGGGTGATATAAAGAAAGACGGTAATAATAATGCTAATGTCGCGAAAATTTCGTCAAATCAAGATGACGTTTCAACGAAGAATCGAACCACCATCCGCGATTTACCCGTAGAGACGAATAAAATTAATGATACGTGCGATACGAACAACAACGATAAGGTTGTTGATAATGATACGGTCCTCGACTTGGTTGTCCCAGAATCAATGAAAAACGCTGACGGTGATGAAAATTCTATGAATTTAACTGCTGTGAGTGACGAAAGATCCGGCGACAAAATAATCGAGGATGCCGCGAGCCTCGTCGAAGTCGCGGGATCGAATTGATAAAAGGAGATATCGCGAGCTCGAACGATACTTCCATTGATATTTTTACCGTTTGTTTTCGCTTTCTATTATTCTATTATTAATTTTTTTCTTTTAGTTTTTTTTTTCTTTTTAATAGCCTTCCGTCCAATTCCCAAGTTTTCTAACCGTAGCGCGAAACAATGCAAAAAATGAAAAATATCGTTTTGTTTTCCCTCTTCGCGCGATTCGAGTACGATGACTCGGCTTTCGCCTGATTTCTTTATTTTCGCTTGTTCGCTTTCTTTTTTTTTCTCTCCTTCCCTTTCCCCCCTTTCTTTTTCACCTATTGCCAACCTTCCTCGTCGTTGACCGTAAAAAGAGCATGTGCTTTTTTTTCGGATACTCTGGACACTCGAGGAATGGCCTCGCAATTCTAATACTCGTGTAATTTAAACAACTCAAACGATAAACGTAATCACGATTATAGAAAAGAAAATACACGCGCCAGATCGATGCGCTGACACGCATCTATCTTGATGATCGTTTCAAGAACAATAAAACTCCGAATAAGCTTTATACACACTCACACACGCACGAGGTATCAAAGTATGTTAAAAAAAACACGCAAGATTTATTTTTTTTTACAATAAAAAACGCTTTATCCAGTACGTCCCTCACGCACACACACACACACTGCGCATGAATCTCATCCTCTCGCAGTGCTTTTCTCTGTCCTATTTGTTGCGAGGGACCTTTTCTCTCAACGACGCATGGCTTTCTATGACTCTGCACGATGCTTTATGACTCGCATATTGATAAATAGTTGGTCAGAATTCCACGAATGTGATTCTGTTGGTAGAAAGGGAGGAAAAAAAGTTATCGCTTTGCTCCGCTATGGTATTATTGTTACGTATATCCTATTTTTTTTCTTCTCATCCTCGATGAATTCATGACGCTAAGTCGTGTCTCTTGGTCCTGTAGGGAGTAACGAGCCTGCTAAATTGGCGGCTCAGACACAGCAAGCTGTCGAGATGCAGCAGATGCAGTCGGCCGTACAGATGATTGCTCAGGGAGTTCTTTCGCGACAAAAAGCAGCGATGGGACTGCAACCTAATCAGGCACGAGCTCCTCAGGCATCTTGGGCAAGTCCAACGATCAAACAACATCCCGGTACGTACGAAATTACGTATCGCGTATCCGTGGCAATTTTTTTTTATGTTCTCGTATTATCATTGCGACGAGCCGTTTGTTTTTATTACGTCGAATACGAAACAATCCGTAATTAAATTATCCATCGAGTCGCTGCCGAACGATCGACCGTTAATCGTTTTTATTTCTCTTGTATCGCAGGTCGTCCGATCGTGAAGGGAGGCAGCGGTAGTCAGTTCCAATACGGTATTCCCGTTAATTTCTCGCACCAGCCACCGCTCCCACAACCCCAACAACAGCCACAACCTCCTCAGCGGCCATCGCCAAGTGCTTATAGCAATCCGGCGCGTTCGAAACATACGATGGCAGCACCGGTAGTCCATCAGTACGGTCCGTCGTATAAAGTTACGCCAATTATGATGATCCCAAGACCACCGAACGTGATGAACAATCAGATTAAGGCTCAACAGGTACAATCGCATCTTGCTAATATGCAACACCAGCAGAAAAATTCTCAAGTGCAGCTCGTAATGAATCAAAACAACGCTGCTCGAACGGGTAAGGAGAGATTAATATCGATGGATTAAGAATTATTTTCATAAATTCACATTAAACGTTAGTTCATTATATAACGATTAATTAATTAATAAACGTTTGTTTTTTTTATCGCAGACGGTCGTATAATGCGTTCGCAGCAGATAAACATGGGCGTTGGCCGACAAGGATCACCGGGAAGTAACGGCGAAAGTCTCTCGCCTACGTCGAATCAATTGGCTCGATGGTTCAGTCCCGAATTATTGGCCAAAGCACGAGCGGGTAAACTCCCGGAGCTCGGACAGACGAATGTTCTCTCGCTCGAGGAGCTCGAGCGTCTTCAATATGCCTCGACGACTGTACACAATTAGCTCGTTCGTCCAAGCAACATTGAGTTTATCGTTCTGCAAGGATCGTTGAAGGAAAAGAAGAAAACAAAATGACGTTCACGCAGTCTCGACGTGTCGACCGATCGATCTCAAGCCTCGATCGCGACGCCGCGGGAACAATGACATAAAACAAAAATATATATATGACGACGTGCCATCGTCATAATGAGCTTGCGGTGGATGAATGTTGACTCGCAAAATCACGCGCGAACGATCGAGGATTTTCCCTCGAGTCCGGATCTTCGTGTCAGTGATGAGGAACAAAATAAAAGAAAAAGATTAGCCATAAAGACATTGCGTGAGAGAAAATAACCAAGTATCGAGACTCGTCGATCGTGAGGTGAGAACTTTTCGAAGAAAAACCGTTCGATTTTCGATCGGTACATGAGACTTCGGCGAGGCGAAGAGAGAAGGAGGTGAGAGGGACGGTAGTCTTGGTTAACAAAACCCAAGGAAGCGAATTAATCGTATTTTCACGAAATAAACGAAGAGAGAAGTTAGAGCGAAAGAGAAACGTTTTGCTACAACGAGAATGCCACACTCACACTCACGCACGTACATAAACAAACATAAAAGACCGCATAGACATTTACATAGAGCGAGGATAAAAACGCGTTACGATCACCATTCATGAGAGCCATGAAGCTGCTGCTACTATTATTACTTACTCTAAACCTACTCGCCGACACAAACCGGCCCTACGGAGTAAACAAACAAACAAAACAAAAAACAAGCGAAACCAGATAAGATTGATTGTTCTATGAGTCACAGGCATATATTATAAATATGAATATATATAATATATACTTTCTAGAAGTACGCGAGGGATACAGTGTCGTTATCGCGATTATATATTTGAAAGTGATGAGGCAGGGGGGTCTGCGCGAACGCGGAGGAACGTGGGGGGGGGGGGGGCGAAAGTGACTAGAGGCAAACGAGAGAATTGACACGAAAAAACGGTAAAGTAGAAGAAAATGACGATAGATTTTTGAATGTCGCTGGCGAGACGGATAAACTACGAGAGATTATAAAGAGAGAAAGAGCGAAAGACAGAAACACGACGGACGTAAAACATTCCAGCAGCCAACGTACAGAACCGAAGGAACTAGGGGAAACGAAAATGTTAGTCTCGGGATATTAGGTAGCTGCGGAGTTAATAACGTGCGCCAGGTTTTGACGAGCGTTTATAGTTCATTATTTATTTATTCACTCTTTTCGGCATCCGTGATTGCATTTTTCTCCTTACCTTCTTCCTTTCTAATCGTCATACACACACACACACACATACATTACACCATTACAAGATCTGGAACATCTTTTGTTTCTTTCGCGAATTGATCAACGAAAACCGGAAGTTGGTTGGCCATGCGAAGATAATTTTTCTTTATTTTTCGCTTCTTGCGAATTTCGCATGACCGAGCTCTTTTATCTCTAGAGTTTATTTCCGCGATCGGAATAACGAGACAGTTTATGAGACGAATCAATCAAATATTTCCTCAGTTAAAAAAAAAGAAACGCGACACTCGTTCTTAATTATTATTTCACGTTAAAATGCATTATTTTTGTTCGTTAAGCATTCGCACGTTCTCGTTTCTCAAAGGTAAGATGCCATTGTCGACGCTATTGGCGCAATTGCTAGGACAGAAAATATTGAATAATCATTGCTTTTTTTCTTTTTCTTTTGCCGAACGATAATCTCGCGACGCCTGTGACTCGTTGGCCGTTGAATGTTTCCACGTTTCGTAGCGCTCGATTATCTCGTTCGTAAGTAATGAAGAGAAGAAATTATAATGAAATAGGATTACAAAATTTCACGATCCAGACTCGAAGAAAACGCGTGAAAAGTATACATGCAAAATTGCAAATGTCTGCCTCTAGTTTCATAGTTTTACTGAGATAACAAAAGAGAAGAAAAAGAAGAAGAAAAAAAAAGAAAAGAAAAGAAAGAAAGAGAAGCAAAGAAAAAGTAATAAGTCAGAGTATTAAAGATACTTGTCGAATAAACGTCGAATTCGTCGAACGTATATAAACATTTCTATAGTTTTTATCTTACGACGATCCAACGTGTACCGTTATTTGTTTCTTTGAATCTTTCTTCTCCGTCATCACGATACTACAGATTAGACCATTGCATACAAGGCCCAATCTGATTCCGGCATTATAGAGTTCCAATCCTCTTTATCCTTTTAGACGTCGTTCCCTCTACGACACCTTAATCTCGACAGTATGTATAGAAAACAAAGAAAAAAAGAAACCCTTTCCGAGACACGAGACTCGCATTTTTCTCCAAAATTTATGTAAATAATTCGACGATTAGCGCGATAAAGAATGAGAAAGAAGACGAAGAGCTAAAGAGAAAAAGGATAAAAAAAAATAAACGAGAACAATTTATCAGTGCATGTACCGGACCGATATGTTTTGTAAATAAAGTTATCATGCGTAACATTTATGTCGAATAACGCAAGTATTATGGCTCTCGTCAGGAATAAAATGAGCGAGAATGAAACGAAAGAAAATCAGTATGATACTGGTGGCGGATGTACAATTCGTCGTAATCTCTCATACTCCCCTGTGAAGAAGAATTCATTTCGCCCGAAGTATTCCCATTGCTTTTTCAATACTATGCATATTTCGAATTCGTAATTCCTTAAAACAGCATCATACGTTTTGTTATTAACTATTTTAATGTACAACGAAGCATTTTTACAGATTCAAAAAAGGTTGTATTCCCGCGCTAAGAATTTCGGTAACTTCCGGTAGTACTCGTACACGTTCGTCGATCGACGACGTAGTCCGATAATTGTCGTGAAATATTGCAAATGGCGGCGGTAAGGCAGACGGGCAAGACCTCGGGGCTCGTCGAAAAATCCTTTTAGACGATTCCAAAACTCATTAAGATCATCATGAACGAAGGATTTCCTTCAAGAGTAAAAAGTTCTACATTCATTGAGTCTGGAGAGACAATTGAAACTTGTGCCTCCTCTCCCCCACCGCGCATCAAAACATAACTTTGTTTCAAGGGACATAACGCCGAGGACAGAACTGCTCCACTACAAGTGTACGATTTTCCTTTGCAGTCTATCATTTTATTGTCGAACAATATTATTTTTTTTTAAGTACATTTTTGTTTCCGGGAAAGCGCGATTTTGTTTCAACGCGACACAAAATGGTCCCACGCGTTAGAAAGTCGTCATCGCCAAATATCCCCATAAAGACATCCCACCAAACACGAAATCCTCCATAAATGTCCCATAGACTAGTCGTTACAACCCTGGGACTTGCATCAGGCTTTTCGTCGTCATTCGGCAGGAAAACGGTAAGTGAACGAGATATATATGCAAGCAACACTGTTGCGGATCCGATTATCGTCGCGGCTGCATCTCAGTTCCTTGCCGTAGAGAATTGAGAGGTCGCCATTAACGCGAAAAACAACCTACCAGTCGGACACGGCACGTCCAGGCTCGCGTTCGGGCTCCATCTTTTTTTTTTTCTTAATTAGAACTTCGACAAAGGACAAAGTCGGATGGCGATTGATCAATTCGGATTAGAAAGAGGTCAGTGAACGTTTTGAACTTTCGATTTTCAGTAACGGTAAAAGTGGTCGGCAAGGGTGACAGTGCGAGGAAAAAAACGGTGAGTTCATTATGAGTTGTGGAACGAGTGAGATGTTCTCTCGTTCGCTCGAAGCCTAGATTAAACGCGAGCTCTTTTCTTTATTTTTACGATTCGCCTATTTGTTCGTCGGCCATTAAATAAACCCAAGTGGTGTAAACTTCGCCGCATTCGCGACAGCTGGAGACTACAGGTATCGACTTTGTTATATCAGTACGATACGGAGGATCGTAACGAAAGGTTTAGTTTCCCTAATCGGGGTGTCGATGAGTCAGGTACACGGTGCGCACGATTACAACATATTTATTTACTATGACTAGAATACACTGCGCGACCCGAAATCGACCATCACGCACTTGCATACGCATAGACAACTTATTATATACATAGATATACATCTTCCCATTGTAAACGATGGATACCAACATATATATATATGGCGACAAATAGCATTCGTGAGAAATTCGCGCATATCACGTGCATCGCCCTTCATAGGATTGCCTCTCCGATATTTGGCTTACGTACGGAGATACGCGAGTCGGTCGTTTCGCTTTAAAGATTTCCCCATGTGTCTCGAGGGGATCGAGGATTCTCGTCCCTTTTTGCCTTGCAGGCCCTTCGTACGAACGAGATCATACGGCCAAGTTTACTCGAATGCTATTGAGATATGCATGCCCGCGTTATGTAGCGCATAGGGGACACGACTGCGGAGAAGACTCTGTGATTAGTGAACTAGTCGAAAAGTGACGTGTTCGAGAGTGCAATTTGAAACATTGTCGGAATTGACGATCGAACTGTGACGGGAGAGATAAAGAAAGACGGGACTTTATGAAATGTCGCGGCGCCTACGTCGGGTCATTGTCAAAAAAAACACATACATATACACAGGGTTGAATGGCCCGAGTACTGCGTCGATCGACAACGAAATGCAAAAAAACAGGAAATATACGTTGTTGATGTGTTTATATCGTGTTGTTTCGAGTGCGAAATAAGTGAACGAACAAGCCCGAACGTCAGGACTTTTATAACGGAATCCTCAAAACAAATAACTAATGCTA
Source organism: Netelia inedita (assembly GCA_964017225.1). Lineage (NCBI taxonomy): Eukaryota > Metazoa > Arthropoda > Insecta > Hymenoptera > Ichneumonidae > Netelia > Netelia inedita. The sequence continues at coordinate 35,541,000 of OZ024923.1, forward strand.
GTAGTTACGCAAAGGCGTACATTCTTTTTTCGTCCTACGCTGAAAAGAGGACGCTCCACACGCATCTTTGACGACCATATTGTCGTGAATGTCGACTCTCGGGAAATACTCTATTAATGTACGAGGGACGGATATTTTTCGATGTTCGATCTATATGATATATATATATAGATATATGTGTGTGTGTAGGCGTATACATATATGTCTATATATCAAAGCCTGGTGGTGTAAACGGTACTAGGTGAACTGCGTCGCGTCGACGCGTTTTTCGACATGATCGTAAAAAAAGTACGTTGTGTGAAGCCAACTGACTATTCGGAACTGATTGTGTCGTGCCGAATTGCGAAGAACGGAGGTAGAAGAGCGAACGAGACATTCATCAGCAGTGAAATGATCGCTTCACGAGCTAATAGTGACCGTGAACTAATGACAGTGTATAAATGACTCTTGGTTTTTTCTTTTTATAAAATCGTGATATTCGTCAGAAATTATAAGTCTCGGTTAATGGACGATGGAGCCAGAAGTAGACGTATCTTTAATGGTAAGGATCTAAGACAAAAATTAACTCACTAAAAGTTTTGCGTTTTCGTGGATTCGGTTTTGAATTAAAGAAAATGAATTCTGGAAGAATATTAGTAAAATGGCGCACTTGGAAATGGTTAAGAATTTTATTCGGGCATACAATATAGTACATATATTTGGGCGATCTTATTCTAACGTACAATGTTACATTCCTGAGCTTAAGTCAACGATGAGGTTTCGCGAATATTTTTTGACATTTGTCGTTTGCGCGAGTTTGTAAATTCTACAAATCCTGCGATGTAGAGATCCTATAATGGCCGATGTCTGTTGAGGGCTCTTTAAGATTTTCGGACGGTCCCACCGATGTCTCAATTCTATTCCAAACGTCGAGAAACCGATCGGGCAATTTTCCATAAATCCTATAAATGATTTCATGATTCATTCCTCAAACTCTGACCTTCCGCCATTTTTTTCCTGCGAGTTGTCTAATTACACCACGCTAGTCAAAGCCGAAGAAGACGGAAGTTGGGACCGTCAAGTCGTCTCCCGCGACCTCTGGTGAGTCGTATCTCAATCAGTCGGTAGAGATTTTACGCGTCCATTATCCGCCATTTTGTGAAACTGCCAGTTGTGCACATATACACGCCGAGGTCACGAGAAAATTATCACGAAGCATTCATAAAACCGAATCAACGAACAAACGTAATACTATCTTGTTTATTTATCAAGATGTAAAAGTAATAGCGATAAAAGATCAACATACGCGACGAGGGTAGTCGCATCGTGAATTCGTGAACTTGAACGGTATGGGAAGTGCGTCTACGCAGGAAAGGGTGGTAGAGATAATCGCGAACGTGAATAGACGCGAAAGAGATCGAATTGCCACGAATATATCATCCACCCGAGCAGCAGGTCAGGATACGCGAAAGGACGTGTGCGTGAGAAAGAAATATTAAGCACGAGAGCGTTATAGGCTTAACGGAGAGGTTCTATGTTGGATCTCTATGCGAGAGGCACTATTGTACGGCAGTCGTTCCGAAGCTCGTTGGACGTATCGCAAAGAGAAGAGCAAGGAAGAAAAAGACATCGTGCGAAATCAAGACGTTTGTCCTTTGACGAAAGAAGACACCTCGTGCCTAAAGCGACTGAACTACGTACAGGCTCGACGACTGCTCGAGACAGACGAAGATCTGCGAAATGAACGGGCGTACCGTAGAGAAGGGGGACTAAATATATATATATATATATACCACTATATAGATGGTATATCTATCGTTATAGCCACGGGACGCCTGCGCGACCGTTGAAAGAACCACGCAGCGGGATCTATTGCCGGGACGCAACAACTACGAAATCGCCATTTACCCATCGAGCCGACAATCTCGTGGTATCGCATCCCGCGTGCTTATTCTCACAGGCGTCCACCCGGGCAAAGTCGTGCATGGACGAAGCAGTACACGAGCACCAGGCGTAAGGCGCGCAGATACCTATAAAGACACGTCTCGGGGTGCTTACGTGTTCAGTCGGGCAACATGTATATAAGAACGAACTCGGGAGAAAGAGGAATACGGGGAAAGCTCATTCATAGAGACGACAGGACTACATCGGGCCACATTTATATATGAACAAATCACATACGACGCACACACAGGCGCGCGCGCATTATCGAGTTTTCGCTGTTAAATAATCACGTTATTAGAAATACTCGGTATGTATCCAGATATCGAAAAAATGTGTTCGAGGGTCCGAAAACTGCGAGCAGCGTAGCAAAATAGATGGAACAACGTTGGGCTGGTTTTGTTTTTTCAATTCTTTCAATTGGCCCTCGTAAAGGTTTACGACACGGCGCTCCGTAGCGTAGGGAGATCTCCACGTGCCAAATTAATCCTTCTGGTACGTTCGTAGGGAACCTCTCGGGTGCTTAGGTGTTTTTTCTTTAGTTTCGACGAGTGATGGTTCGATATTTTGTGTTCGCACTATTCTATGTTACGAGACGCGAGTCGATGAAATCAACGTTACGTAGGGATTCTTCTTTCTTTATTTCGGACACTGGACGGGAGGAGGGGAATCCTACCTGAGCGTGTTAATCGACCAACCGTACAGTGCCTCAATTTAGTATGACAAGTTTGTGCGTGGAGATTTTCCAAGTGCTCGAATTAATACAAACTTTGTGATAAATAATTTTACGTCTCTACCATTATTGCGAGAAGCTCTAGGTAGGCGTTCCACGTACCACTCGCTCCTACGAAGAAATTTCTAGTCTAACAATGGCGGCCGTATAATTGATGAGAATTCCTTTGTGTCCGTCGTGATGGAGAGATAACCCGAAATGGGCCGTTCGTTCGAAAAAAACGACGGATATCGACTAATGAAACAATTTGAAAGAAAAGAAAAAAAGAATAAAACGAGAGTTCGACAACGCGGTGAAAGAAAAATCGAATCGACGACAGCGAGAGAGAAACGAGTGATCGTAAAGTCAAACTGGCGAAACAGAGTTTCGCGAGCGTTTACTTCTCGAGACCGTGTAATCGGGTCTTCCAGAAGCCAACGACTAATTTCCACTTACATAATCGAGCGTTTAACGGATCTTTAACGCGTTGCTCACTGTCCAAACTCGAATTATACACTCGCAGGAGGTTAACGGAATTATTCATCGAATTCCAGCGGTTGAGAACCCTCGTAAATTATCTTAATGTCTCACACCGAGAAATTTGATCGAGCGGTACACGGAAGGATTCGCTTCTTCCCGTATCTGTGACCGTTGGCACTAAGGGATCTTGGGGTGAGGCGTTTCATTATTCTCGAGTGAGTTGCGACTGTCTACGAGGAACCTCGGATTCCTCGTACGACGTTCGATAGAAACTCGAACCCGCTCGGTTTCAGGCCTGCGAAGGGGTGCTCAACCCGTCCCTCAGTGACGCTCAAATTCACGCAAGTTCTAATATCGATCGTTGGCGCGTCGGTGCTTCTTCGCATCAATATCAACCATCGAAAAATTGAACGATATAGAATAACTACCTTAACCGCGTTTACGTACATTCACCTTTAACATCTTCCTATTTTTATGGTAAATTCTTATAATCTTGTACATATTAGCGTTACATTACAAACGGACAATGGACGATCTAGGTACTCGGTTTTAGAGTCTCCGGTGATCGTCTAGGTACGTGCAGTAGTTCCTAGCAGGCTAAAATTTAACGGAATAACGTTGTAGGTCTCCGATACAATTTTAATTTTAATCCAGTTGATTTTAATCCGCTGCTCGCTTTTAACGGTTTCTTCGTACTTCAACGACGGTTCTAGAAATGCGCAAGGGTCGCTACGACTTAAAACCCAAGGTCACGGACCGTGGATCTCGCATATCTCGGCCCAATACAAACTTACACAGATTACCAATGTCAATCAAAAAAACCGAACGATAAATTGATCCAAATATTGACAAAACTAACGGGTAACGTTGTCCATGGTAGGCTTTGTCGTTTATACTCGTCCTCCATAATGGCGACGCGTTTCGTCTTCGCGAGACTTTCCAAATGTTGATTAAGTTTTTATAAGAAAGCGAGACAGCTATCGTAGCGCCAATAAAGCTCAACGGAACGTCTGAACTATGTCGTCGCAGGTGGACCAACGAAAATCAACGAAAATGGACGAGTACGAGAGGAAGTTCGCCGAGATGCAAAAATACATTCCTTTTTTGGAGGCAATGATCGCACGACTGAAAAAAGTCAAGGACAAATCGCGTGCATCGCAGCTACAAAAAATGCAAAGCCTCCACGGGATACTGTCCGACAGCAAGAGGAAGTACGTCCTACAAATCATCATCGCGCTTTGCCTGACAAATAATTCCTCTTCCGGTTCTACGAACCGTAAATTATTATTCCGCGTCCTATATCGCACAACTTTTGTAATAATAAGACATTAATGATGATAAAACATCAAGATGTCTCGAGACGTCTAACGACGGATAACAAAGTATCGATGACGAGCTCTAGGCACTTGTGCAAAAACGCCAAATTTCATACGCGTAAATATTTTTAAATAAATTTTATCATTAATTTAAGCGATTGTCGAGCCGCAATCGAGTCTTTCGCGAAATATCTGTTTTTACGGTTTTACAATCGTTGGGCTTGGGTAACGTTTAACAACAACTCGTGTAAATCGCTTAAATACCTTTAGCCCGGACGGAAACGAACGTCTCGATTCATTTATCGATCTGACGCTAAATCTGCTTTTGAAAAATATTTCGTAAATCCCTGCATGAGTCGCGGTGACGGTTTCTCTTAATAACAATTCTTCGAAGTTTAGCCATTCGTTATATATTTTATTTTAATTTAATTTTTTTTATAAAGTACTTAATAATTTTCCAATCAAAGATCAAATTTTTTTTCTATCGTTCAACAGGTTGAGGATCGAGACTTTGCAGAGATGCGAGGAGGTTCTCCAGAAACTACACAATAAAGTTGAAAAGGTAGATACAACAACAACGACGACCATTCGAGTACGACGAAGTTTCGTGTTTGAATCGGTTCCTGAAGATTTGGAAGATTTAGAATATGTAAGCGAATAATCGACGTTAACGAGGATACAAAAACACGAATCTTCCACGTAGTATTGTCTCTCAGTAAGCTCTGTCGTATCTTAGAACCTTTTTTTCCCCCTTTTCTTTCGTCTTCGATAATCGCTGTACGTCCTCTAATTAATTTTGCACTCGTCACTCGGCATTTAATTTCTCGCGAATGCTTGTATACGTTAGAGGATTAAGTACAGAATTGTGTAAAGGGAATAGTCGATGATATTTACAACGAGCATGATTTTCGAAAACTAGTTTCTCCTCCATGGAGAAAAAAAAGTAGTATCGCGTCTACCAGGCGATATTTTCAAATTGGGTTTATGATTTGTTTTCTTATTTTTGGTACGTTGATTCTACGTACCTCGTAATTTCCTGTATTCGTTCTCGTTTACGTTCTCTCGTTTGTTTACTCATCACCAGGCTTTTGTAGTGCATGTGTCGTAGTTTTGAGTTTAACGATTCTAATTCAATACGAGTTTCAGGGTACCCCACCGAGTACGAGTTCACACAATAGCAAGAATAACGAGGATACCAAGCTAGATAGTAAAGGGTGAGTGAGCGAAAGCTAAAAAAAAAGAGCAACACGATTACTCTTGCTAATTATTATCGATATAGGAAAATAAAATTTGTAAAAGTACCAAGACACTCCTCGTTACGCTCCGATAAAAATGCTGTTCCCAGGCATTTAGAACCAAAGATTGAGTGTACACCCGGCGACGAGACGGTAAACAAGGAACCCGACATGAAGCAAAAAAAAGTAATTGTTAAAAAGATGGAGGACGAGGAGACACCGGCGAGCCCGAGTCCACCGGCTAGTCCCGATCAGATAACCCAGCCAAAAACCACAAAGCCAATAATAATACCAACCGAGCGTAGCGATGGTTTTACGGGTAACGTACCGAACGACAGGCCGGCAAGTCCCGACGCTTGCGAAATGATCGCGACGGTTGTTCTACGAGCGCCAATAATCATTCCCACCGAACGCGAGGACGTTAAGCCCGCGAAGAATCCATTGAGAAACATTGATCCGGAGCCCGTTAATAAACGTACGTCCACGTGGAATTATTCCACCTCGGGGAATAATCAAGGAATCGCGCAGAATCAAAATCTGTGGCAGTCCGATTCGTCGTCCGGTGGAAACGTCGGTGATTCATCGAAAAGCACGGATACGAGAGCTCGAATTCCTCGTCACATACCCACCGTGCCAACGCCTTCGAAGGGCTCCGGTTGCGTTCTACGAAAGCCCGTTCTAATCTTGGAGAAGAAAAATCCTATCACCTCGGAAACCGAAATCTCGACGTCGAAACACGATTCGCCGTGCAATACGGAGCCTCGTTTGCGCTCGCCGGACGGTGATTCTCACGCGCAGAAAACTGCGAAGGCGTCACCAAAATCCAAAGACCTGCCGCCATTGCCCAAATTACCGGCTACGCCGCTTTTGGTCTCGCCACCACCGGTACTCGGGATGCCACCGTTGACGATCGAGGATCTCGCGGAACTATTGGACGATGGTAGTGACGTCAAGAGTAACGAGAAATCCGGGATTTCTAATAAGAAGGACGAGTCGAAAAAAGCGTCTGAACGAATCGGCGACGAGGTGAAAAAATCTGACAAGGAGACCGAGAGTAAGAGTCCGAACGTTGGAACGTGCGGGAGTAATAAAGATGCCAAGAGTACGAAAAATTTTACGTTCACGCAAACGGATATCGATCGCGAGACCGAGAGACGATGGGAAGAAATCGATAGACCGATCGTCAAGATGCAAAATCCTCAAGCCGGTCGTAGAATCTTCAACAGTCCCTCGAGCACAGGCTCGAAACATACCGATGCAAAAGCGTCGTCAAGCTCGTCTCAGACGAATCAAGGATCGTCCTCTGCCACCACGGAAAGATCGGCCGATCCAAGAAATCGTCCGCCGTCGCCGAGCAAAGAGCGCGAGCCCCAAACCCAATCCGAGCCTCGTTACACGGACAATTACGAGAAACATCCCCGTCAGTCCCGCGATACGTACAAGCATAATTCCGTTCCGAATCCCACGAACAGTGCCTTTACCCGAAATACCGATAACGACGTATGCTCAAATCCCGAGGATCGCGGTAACGCTCTCTATCAACGAAGACACAACATCAACAATGCTTCTTCCGGTCATAGCGAGATCGATCCACGTAGAGAGAGCAACAAGGAGCTCTACAAGAACATTATGCAACGGGAGCGTGATCGCGAGCGCCAGATGGAACGCGAGCGTCAGCGCGAGCACGAGCGAATGTTGCAACACGAGCGCGAACTCGAGATGCAACGTGAGCGTGAGCGCGATATTCAACTCGAGCACAAAATCGAGCGCGAGATGCTTCAGAGCGCTAACAGAGGTATGACACATCATTCGCCCGGTAGAGGGCCGGAATCTTGGGATCAAGGTCAATGGGGACAGAATATGAATTACCAACAGTGTCCTCAAGGGCCGAATATGTATCCTCAGCAACAACGTCCCGACATGTGGATGCCAGGAGGTCCGAATAATATGCCGATAGAGCCCCTTATGATGAACGAGCCGGGACTTCTGAGATCGCAATATCCAGGAGCCCAGAATTCTTGCGGTAGACCGATGCTCAGTCCTCAAGACATGAATATGGTGCCTATCATGGATATGAACATAGGACCTTGCATGGACATGAACATGGGAAGAAATATGGATATGAACGTGGACATGAACATGGGGAGAAATATGGACATGAATATGGAGATGAACATGGTCCGTAATATGGACATGAACATGGGACTTTGCATGGATCAAGGTTTTCGCGACGATATGCCAAATCCGAATATGGGACCGCAGCCTCTGGTACCACCGGGTGGTATGCAGGGGATGATGCAACCTCCGGGTTATCCAATGGGGCCGCAGTATCATCAATTTCCCAACGACCGAACCAATGTACAGCAATTCGATCGTAATCAGGATTTTCCTCATCCACGACAATCTTGGGATCAGACCGTCAACAGACCGCCCGATAATATGCAATATCAAGGTCCGCAAGGTCCACCACAGGGTTCGTGGAATCGTCCGAACAGAGGAGGTGGCGGTGGACCACCCGTGCAACCTCAACAAGTGTCTCCAGGACTTGGAAATAGAAACTTGAACGACAGAGGTCGGGCGCCGGATATATCGCGAAACGCACCTTTCAATCGTGATAATCGCGATTCTTCGTTCAATCGCGATACTCGTGATTCTCGAGATACTCGTGATTCTCGTGATTCTCGCGACCCTCGCGATTCTCGGGATCCTCGGGACTCGCGCGATCCTCGTACGCGTCCCGAAGTCCCGGCGACTACCCAAAATAATCCTCCGGTTCCACCGTCCAATCCACGAAGAGAACATCCTCGCTTTACAAAAGAAACTCCTCAACCACCTCCGCTTGTGCCCAAACGAAAAGATTCTCCGATCGGCAACGATCGTAATCAGAGAAGACGTAGCAACGATCCAAAGTCCAAGGAGCCACGAAAGAGAAGCGATAAGAAGAGATCTCCGCCGAAGACGGAGAAGAAGCGAGAGAAGGAGAGCGAGGTGAAGATTACTAATGAAAAAACGTCCAAGGATATTATGCAATCGCCATTGGAGAGTCTCTACGGTGTTATCGATACGACCGCAAAGACTGGCAAGGGCTATGGTCTGCAAAAGTTCAAGATACCGAAGATAAGAAGATCGGGACCCGTATCGTCGCCGGTTAAAGTCGACGAGCCGGTCGAGGAAGATTGGAACGACGACAGTACGGACGTGTCAAAGACGAGTGAAAAAGTTCAGGAAATCACGATCGTCGACATTTCGCAATCTCGTAACGAGGCAGACGACAAGAAGGCCGAAGTCACGAGTACGACGAACGAAACTTCCGACGAATCGAGAATCGTCGCGGAGCCCATCGTAGTCGCCGATAATTCGCCCAACAAAGAAACGTCTGTACAATCGACGGAGCCGGAAAAACAGAAACTTCCCGAATCCGAGCAAACCGTCGACACTTCGACGAAGAATGCCGACGATGCGAATCCAAGCGTGAACGAGACCGAGTCACCGAAATTCAAGGAGGGAGTTACCCAAGAATTGATCGAAGCTCTGATACGCAAATCTCTGGAATCCGGCGAGGTGAAGAAACTCTTCGAAAAAGCAAAGTTGATGCAAAAATTTGGCGAGGCGCTTCAGGCTAAGAAGAAATTCAAGAAAATTCAGAAAATAATCGATTCCGAATCGGAGAGCAGCTCGGAAAAGGACGAGAAATTAACGGAGATCAAGAAAACTTGTACGAAGAAAAAACGTCGGGTTATAGTGTCGGATAGCTCGGAGGAAGAATGTCTTGCCGAACGTTTGGGCAAGATGGACGGATCCGCGAACGGGAAGACGGTGGCAACGGAGTCCCGAGTCGAGGAAACGAACAACGAGGAAGAGATTAGCGACAGAGTCGAGAAAGGAGAGAACGATGGTGGAAATCACAGTCAAGACACAGCGACGAATAACGCGAATGAATTGTCGGACGGTGGATCGCGCGACGAACAAGAAGCACCGAACAAAAAGGGTAAACCATTCAGAAGAAAAAAACGCGAGAGAAAAGCAAAGTCGGCGTCGTCGACGAAGGAACAAACTATCGTGGAAGCTGAGTCCGTTGTCGAGACTAATCAGGAAGCAGGGGGGGAAAAAGCGATCGAGGAAAAATCCTCGGCGGAAATCTCGTCGAAGCAACCGCCGGCGAAGCCAAAACCAAAACGTAGGAATTCTTTGGAAATGCTACAAGAGGACATACGGGAAATGTTCATAAGCGAGGGTGTAGTCACAGCTACCGGACATCGTATGTGCAGATTGATAAAAGAAGCACAGGAAACATTGAATCCATTGTCGGAGAGCAACGCGAAGAAAAGTGGCTCGACGACCTCGTTGGATCGTCATGCAGCGAAAATCGATTCCGACGACGAGGAGTCGATATCGCGTCCTCAGTCGGTGAATTCGAGGGGACGAAGACGATTGACCAGAAGCCGTAAACGTGTCAAAGGAAAATCGAAAACGTCGAAACCCGTACAGGAAATGGCGAGCTCGGACAGCGAGGTGGAAGATTTGACGAGAATCGAGACAAATACCACGCGAGACGAGTCGAGCGAGACTACAAAAAATTCCAACGACTCGACGAGCTTGGAAACCGTGGATGCGGCGAAAGGCAACAAAGAGGATTCCGAATCGTCGCACTTTTTGCGACGTAGCGAGAGAGTCGGACTTCGGGAATCGATGAAAGATCCGAAGATTCTCGGTGATAAAAGCGATATCGGCAAGATAGAAACTTCCAAGACGATGTTCGACAGCTCGTCGGACGAGAGTTTTGGCATCGACGTCTCGGAATTGGCGGCTGCTGTCGACATATCGTTGCATCCCGAGTCGCGCGGACGTATAACATCGTCACCGGTTTCGAAAGGATCTTCGACCGAAAAGTCACCGGTACTGAGAAAGAAGAAGTTGGCTAAAGGGAAACGCGGCGGTGTGACGAAGGTGGAGAAAGTCGAGAGCGTCGCATCGGCCGACGAGGTGGAGAGTATCGCCTCGGATCTGTCGAGAGCCAGCAGCCTGACTCGTGGCAAGAAAGCTGCCTCGAGCGCTGTGAAATCCGACACGAACGAGGAATTGTTGAGCGATTTTTTCACGGGATTGGTAGATTCCAAGACCGGTGAGAACGAAAGCGAATCGCCGCCTGTTGTCGATGCGAAAGCCGCGGGTCGTAAGAAAAAGAAGAAAAAGCCGAGCTGGGCATTGGGAATCGTTAAGAAGAAGAAAAAGAAGCTTCAATCGCCGATTCCAACGCCATCTATCGAGTTAGATGTCGAAACGGCAACGCGCTCGGAGCACGACACTTCGTTCGAAACTACAGAGATGAAGATAAACGTTGACGAATTCGGAATATCGGCAGACGCGATAGGAGAAGGTTTAATGGATCTTGAGCCCAAACAAGAAATTATTACGGAGGAAACGCCGCAAAAATCTACCGACGTAAGCGTCGGTTCAAAATTGAAGGAGGAATTCACCGTTCCTAAAGAGGAGGTCCAAAGTCCTGTGAAAAATGTAATCGACGACAAAAAATCCCTCGAAAATTTATTACAGAGCGAGAAGAACGATGCCGAGCTCGATCCAACGATCGAGGGTGAATTCAAGAGCTTCGGTAACAGAAGATTACTCACTTACGTCTGGTCGTCGAAGAAAGATCGTTATAATTGTTTACTTTGTACTTGGAACGGTAAAAATATCGTTCATCATTACGCCCTGATGCATACGGGTAAAGAAACGATGATATCGCGTTTTTCGACCATCGAGTCGGAGAGAGCGATAGCCGAGGCTCTCGGTGGTGATTACAGCAAGAGAATACCGGGAGCCGTGACGAAGGAGATTCGTAAATTTACGTGTCGTTTCTGCGATTTTACGACCGAGGGCTCGCCTTACATTGCCGTCGAAGCTTTTTACGAACACTGTACGACTCACACGGGCGAGTACAGATTTCGTTGCAGCGGCTGTACTTATCAAACCGTGGCAAAATCTTCAATGAAGACTCACTATTATCGTCGCGTTTGTCGCAACAGGGATCACGCCAACATACACAGTGCCATAATAGAAGATCCCGTGCCCAATGACGATTTTCTCTATGGTTACATGTGTTCGAAATGTTACTTCGTGCAGCTCAAAGAGACGAACGTCGAGAAACATCTCAAGCTCCATCATACCAAAATTAACGACGCTCACATCGTGAAGATCGACATGTCTTCGTACTTGGACGAGGATCTCTATGATTGGACCGAGAATGCGGAAGCCAAAGCCGAACCGAAGCAAGAAAAAGATCAACACGTCGAAGCGGAAACCAGCACCGTCGAGAATCCGGAAATGGATAATTCATCCGATACGATAATCAACGTGGGTGAAACTGATAAGCTGGTAGCGGTTGACGAAACTCTGGACAAGAAGGTACTGGAAAATGAAAAAGACGCGGGCGAAAGCGCAAAGACGACGGTGGAACAATCTGAGAGCGAGACCGTGATGACCGAGACACTTCCCGTTGCCGGCAATCTCAGCGCTTTCGTCTGTCCTCCAGATTTGGAAAACAAGGAGGACGAGATACAGCTAGAGAGGCAAAAGAAGATGCAGGAGATCGTCAAGAATATCGGTATATTGAATAAAGTAAACGAGAAGAGAGATCTCTCCATAATCGACAAGTTGAAGGACAAGATGACGGAGAATCGAGAGACGCCTGATATCGAAACCGAGGAACAGGAGATGCCGGAAGGATCCGAGAAGGCTTCGCCGGAAGACGAACCATCGTTGACTTTACCGGTATTGTTGCTCGACTCCGTGACGTCGCTCGCAACCGGAGACGATCATGTCGATAAGCCGGAAGAAACGAGTCAAGATTCGATCAAAGACGAGCCGGTCGAGACGACCGAACAGACCGAACGAATTCCAAAAGACGAGATGGACACCGATACGGAGGACAAATCGGAAAAGAAGCCGAAGGATCCTCTGGCGAATCTCGACGAGGACAACAAAGACGAGAGTAGCGACGACGGTGATGACGAGAGCGACGACACCGTTCTCGAACAACCACAGTCCTACGATTCCGACACGAGTACCGAACAATCCGACACCGAAATTTCCGCCGATGTGAATTCTCTGCTCGAGGAAACGTTCAGTATTAATTCAACCTCGAACGCACCGATGATGACGACGATACAACGCTTAGCCGCTAAGTTGCAGAGTGAAAAACCTGCCTTTTCCACTTCCGCTGGTAACTCCTCGACCGAAAAATCCGACGACTCCGAGCAACATACTTCCGAGGGAAACATACCTAAAAAACCCAACGCTATACCGATATCGAGTATTCAAAGATTTCTCGGTAGGCGAAACGCCATGTTACAGGAAGTCGCGAAAGAGGTCGGCGAAGTGGCGGAGAGCAGTGACGTGGGTGTCGCTCCACCTAGCACACCACCAATTTCGGAAGCGGCGGTACCATCGACTACACCGCTGAAAACACCACCACCGGCGTCACCACCGAAAAAATTCATACGTCTACGACGATTGAGCGGCGACAAACTTTCCGTTCCCGGTCCCGTCGAACTTCCGGTTGAGATTGTACCGATAGACGTTGCACGTCCACCGAGCGTCGATGCGACAACCTCGGACGCGAGCGCGGAAATTATACGTACGGACACCGACGAGGAATGCTCGTTTCTTCGTATCGAGAACGTCGTTAGTCTCGCTCCAGGAACCGAGCACGAGCCTATGATCGACGATATTAGAAAAGCCGTAGCCAGTCCACTCAAGTCTCAAGCAACTTTGTCGTTGCTGAAAAAGCCAAGTCCCAATATTCTGAAACGTTCGAGCTTAACGAACTCCCCGGGAAATATACCGATTAGACCAGCTCCGACAATGCCAACGACTTCAGCACCGGTAAGAGCCGCTACTATACCGGGATTACCCGTGCCCGTAATGCCGGTGCCCCCTCAGGTAAAGCAAAATTTCAAAATTGTCAAAGTCGTTCGTAACTTGACCATGTTAAAACAGAAGGACAGTACGCATCGTATCTTCGGCGTTAAAATGAAGGCACCGGACACGTTCACGGCTATGCTGCAGCCTTCGAAACTTCGTCATTTTTACAAATGCATGTCCCGTGGCTGTGCTTACACGACGGACTGTCAACATTCCTTCGGTCTTCATTATCGCCATCACAAGGACAACGTTGATCGTAGCAACGGCGTTATGACCACTTACGATTTTCAACGATGTCCCTATTGCTCAGAGACACTTACTACTTGGAACGCGATGAACGAACATCTCAAAGACAAACACATTTATTGTCAGTTTCAATGCAATTATTGTTTTTATCGCGCGCTCGCACAGTCCTACGTGGAATTACATCAAGCTTCCGTTCATCCTTTGCTACCGCCCGCAGTTCTCGTAGGACACAGAGAAACTCCTCCTATCGAAGTTATCGATAGACGAGAATTTGTCATACCGTTCGTTTGTCATCACGAATGTGGCAAATCGTTCTACGTCCCGGGAGCTTTTCTCGCGCATCTGCGCACCAAGCATGGCAATTCTTTGTCGATATTCAAGTGCCACATGTGTCCTGCGCCCTCGTTCAAAGCCGAGCAGCTGGTGGCGCATTACAAGCTTCATGGAATTTACAAGTATCAATGTCTGTACTGTCTCTTCGGTTCTGAAAATTCTAACGACGTGCACGCTCATCTGAGCGCCTCGCACTACAATCGTCCGCCTCACATACTCGAGAGAACTCTTCAGCCACGTCCGGTACGTGATAAAGACGTTATACAGCAATTGATCGTCGTGAACGTCGACGAGGGTTACAAATGCACCGAGTTGACTCTCGCACCTGGTCAAGATCCCTCCGAAGTGCCGAAGAACAAACATTGGATTCAGGTCGATCGTAACACGGCGATCGACGGTGCTGCGGCTGTTGGAGAAGTTACGTTGCCGATCGGTAATATCGGAATGAACAGATTATTCTCGTACGAGAAATTAGATAGCGTAGACGCGGTACGAGACGGAACGAATGCGTCCGTTGCCGTTGCCGTTACGAGTCCCGTGAATTCTCCTGCGACCCCGGTTATCACCAAGTTACGCAAGATCTCACCGAAACAAGTAACCGAGAACGTACTCATAGTCGACGATAATGGAACGATAAGAAAGATCTCCAAAGTTAAGGACAATGTTACTGAAACATCGGTGAAAAACTTGCCGACGACGTCGGAAGCGACGCTCACAGCTACGAGTGATCCACCACGACCTTCGGTAGTCAAGACTGCTCCAAAAATCTCCAACAACAGGGTGCAATGTAACGAGGAATTCCTAAACTTCAATATTCTCGATAATCCGGAATTTTTGAAAGTCGTTGAAAATATAAACAATTCAAAGACGAACATCGCGCCCGTCGAGATCAAGGACGACGACAGCGACATCGAGATACTCGAGGACATCGATATCTCGACGAACAAATCAACGATGAGTAGCCACTCCGAGAAACCCGTTTCCGTAACGCTGAAGAAACTAATTATCGCCATGGAGGAAGAGACCAAATTCGCAGACACTCGTGCGGAAACGCAACCTGTTATAGTTTGCAGTAGTAACGAAAATTCTCTTGATCTTACCGTCGAGGCAAACTCGACACCGGCGGATGTCGACGAAACTTTCGATAGACCTTTGAGCCTGGACGACATTAAAGGCACAGGCTTTACGGGCACTCAGCTTTACAGATGTGGCTACGACGGTTGTGAATTTGGTGCTGAAACTGCGACGCTTCTGAGAACTCACATCAAGGAATGCTTGTACGCATCGGAAACGAAGAATCTCAATTGCGTTCATTGCAACAAACGTTTTGTAAAGATAGGCTTTCTCGTCGAGCACTTCAAACTCCACGGACTCAAGCGATTCGGTTGTTCGATGTGCAAAGATCGTTGGCCAATGCCGTATCAAGCAATGTCCCATATGAAGTCGAAGCACAAGCAGACTTACACAAAATTAATACCAGCCGATCCAAAAAATCCGTCGGTCGACGGACTTTTCATCGTTGAGCCTATCGTAAGTAAAGTTTGATTTATTTTCGTATTTCTAATCGAGAATTTTACCGCTCTGTGCAGAATACTCGTATTACTTGACCTTTTTCTTTATCCCTTAGCCCACTAACGGCACGAGTCGTACCAAAAAGCAAAAAAGAATTAAATCAATCGAGAAGGAGGGTGAAAAAGTGCTGACTGACCTTGAAAAAGTTTCCTTCGGACCGAACGACATCGAAACGTTGCCTCGTCAGGCGATATATCAACGCGAAGTACAGTGTGCCGTTTGTCCCTACACGACCAAAGTACGAACGAACATCATCAGGCATTTGCAGCTTCATGCCAAGGACGAGACAGTTCCTGAATCTGGTCCGGTGAATCCTGTGCCGTGTCTTGACAAGAAAGAGAGAATGTTCGACAAGATGGTGAATCTGGCGAGTAGCTCGCATCAAAACGGTCGTATGGGCGGTAAAACGAAGGACCCACCGATCGACAACGATGCCGAATTTCTTCCTAAATTCATTCCTGAACACAAAAGGTAAATGCGACAATGCGAAACATCATGAGAAGCTTGAATAATTATTCCGACGAGATTTACTGATAAACTTTTTTCTTTTTATCTTTATCGATGACTTTAGATACGTTTGCGGTGTGACCGAGTGCAACTATCTCACCTGCGACGAATCAATGTTAAGGTATCATCTAAAAGCTCTTCATCCCGATGAGCAACACTTTCGTTGTCCCCACTGTCCCGCACCGATGCCAGGAAACGACGTGCAGAACGTAGCAATTGACAAGATGGCCGTGCACCTGAAAATGCACGACACTAGACTTTACAAATGTTCACACTGCAATAATCACCATTACCATAGGTTCGTAACTTAATAAAAAAAAAGGAAAATCAAAAGATCGTTCAATCCTCATCGACACTGATGCAAATGCCTTGTTGTCCGATTCTGTTTTGCGTTTTACGACAATTTATCTTTTTCATTGCGCTATGTACATATGTATTTAATTAGAGACACCTTTGTTTTGCTCAGACACGTTGTCGAGCGTCATTTAAGCGACAAACACGCCGACATGAGTCCTTACGTCAAAGTGATACGCGAGCCCGATAATACGGAGAGCGTTCAGCAACCTCCCTCTCAGGAAGACGGTGAGGAGAGTTCCGCTGATCCCGATGGTAATCATTGGAAGTGCAACCTATGTGATCATAAATGCGTCTACAAAGCTGAAATGGTCACTCACGCTGCCAACAGCCACGAGGAAAAAGGACAATTCAAGTGCAACAGTTGTTCCTACAAAACTAACAATAAAATAAGTTTCGATCAGCACGTGAATGCCAAGCACTCGTACGATATCAACGCTGACTGTACGCTAGTCTATCAGAAGATCAAAGGCGTCGCGATTAAGAAACCAGCGAGTGAAACTGTTGAAAGTGGCATACTCGACGAACCGTTCGACACTACGCCGCTTTGGCGACGCGACATGCCTCGGATTAGACACATACGTGGAATTCTCTTCGAGGATGAAGGTCCTTCGAAGCCTGAGTCGACTGGAAAATCGAGTAAACGAAAAAGTGACGCCGATGCTAACCCGAAACCGACGAAATCGAAACCCGGTAAAGCGACGACGTCCGATGTCTCCAGTCTTGACAACGATTCGCCGTGGAACGGTACGGTTTCTTCGGAAAATTCGATGTCCGATTTTCCCGATGGTCCGACCGAGACGGAAACAGGCAAATTGAATATGTCGAAGATCGACACTGCCAAGCTCATTCGTAAGTTCGGACCTTTCGGTGAGCCAATTTCGGTATTCTATCGTTGCACGATATGCCAGGCTTTCAAGACGAAGTACCGTTACGACATGAGGGATCACTTGTACAGGGATCTCAAATATTGGCGGTGAGTCGAGATCTAAAGATATCTGTAGTTTTTCGTATCGTTTCTTTTTCGAATCGCATGTAATATAACAAGGAAAAATTGTTTTTTGACTATTACAGCTATCGATGCAAACTCTGCGGATATATGGCAGTCAACAAGACTTCCGGTCTCAAACACTTTACGAGAATTCACGAGAACAGACGCCCGACGGAGGTGGAACAGGAACCACTACCCGTCGACCACGACATCGAGAGTTGGGTAAGAATTCGTTTCCCAGTTTAATTATAAATCTCCCGGTATTATCGAAGTTTGTTTCGGAATGAAAATAACTTCCGTCTCTTAAAATATTCTCTCTCGATCAGGTGCAAGCGGTTTTGAAAAGCCAAGCGGCGCAGATGAACAACACGGAGACCGGAACATCCGATGTCGATGTTCCGCCAGAATCTAAAACAAGAAAAACAACCTCCATAAATGTCCGACGCTCGGCTACGACGTCTTCGCAAAAGACCGAAGCGAATGTCGCTCAATCGCCACTGAAGAATTCCAATCTAAACACAAAAACGGTCGATCTCACCAAAACTATCAGCGATATGGAAAAGAAACCTACGGGTAGCGGGGCGAACTTTGAAACGGACGACGTGGACGTTATAGTCGACGAGGATGATGAAGATAGTCGAGATGTAGACGCGCTCGTGATCGACAGCAAGGAAGAGGATTTGGAAAATGAAGATACGCCTGATGAAGCGGACGGCATCGATTACGAACCGGAGATAAGCGGTAGAACGTACACCTGCAGGCGCTGCAATACTAATATCAAGAGCGAACGAGGCATTAAGCTTCACTTGGAAATACATCATCTCAGACGTCTGAAATTCCTGTGTCCTTACTGCGACGTGAGCTCGAATTCTGAAAAAGTGATGTTCAAACATTTGGATCTGTGGCACCCTGGCGGGCCCAAGATCATAAAACACAATCCGATCAAAAATCCCCCGGAACTATCGAACGATGTTTGGGAAAAAGAATATTATATTTTGCCACCGCAACAGCCAACAAAAAAACGCAAACACGACGAGGATCGATGCGTCATCGATCCATTCGTCAAAACACCCGGAGTCTTTCACGTTTGTAACAAATGCGGCTTCCGCGCGATCAATTATTTTGGTCTTCGTGTACACATGAGACGACACGCGACGTCGAAAAATTTTAAATGCGCCTACTGCACTTTCTCATCGGCAACAAAATCCGAACTGTGGCAACATTCGGAGCTTAATCATGCGAATCTAGATTGGAAAATCGGCAATGGCGATGTTTCGACCGGTGAAACATCCGACGCGACAACGAAAACGGAAGATCCGAGCAACGAGAGAGTGGTAGAAAATTATCAGGATTATGTGGAGGAAGTCTCTACAGCTGGCACTTCGTCCTCTATTTCGAAGGCCGACATGATGTATTCTTGCTTCTACTGTAATTCCGAAAAAACGACTCTCGAGGGTGTAAAAGATCATTGGAAAATGATGCACCAGAGTACAACCAAAATGCCCGGTGACACGACGACGCAACGTACCGGTTTGCCATTCCGTTACAAGGAGATACCCGTAAACACGACGAAGAATGGTTTGAGATGTGGTTACTGTCCAAAGCGAGGAACAGCCGCCCAGATAAGATTACACTCGCGCAAAAAGCATTCCTCGAAACCGGTGAAATTCGTAGAAATACCAATAACTATCGTAAATTGGATATGCCAATGGTGTAAGGAAATTTGCGACACGGATGCCAAGAAAAAAGTTCATCACAATATGTTCCATTCTCATCTCACGCCGAGTTTCAAACGTCAAGAGGTGAGCAACGAGAAAGACAGTGCACGCGGTCACGGTTGTCCGGAATGTTCGTTCCGAACAACGTCGAGAACCGCGATGGAAAAACACGTCGAGAAACACGTCGACAGTGTCATATGCAAACGCTGCGACAAAACTTTCGCCGATGTCAGCATTGGTATTTTTCATAATACCCAATCGCATCCTGGCGAGGTCTCGAAAATCGAGGGCTTCAAGACCAACGTGGAGAAAATGTTAGCGCGGGTAAATTGGCGCAACGACGAGGGTCAGGAGAGAACGGCGTTTGAGACCGTCGGACGTGCGGCATTGGACAAAAATTGGAGAAGTTGCGGCGTTGCAAAAAAATCAACGACGAAATCGAGCGTGTCTGTGAAGCCTGTGCCGTTGGATTTCAAGGCTGTGGCACGTAAATCGACAAATCCATTGCCTCGTTATCCACCGGGAATAAGATTCGCCATGCCCGATGATGTCGATACCAACGAATCTTCGAAGAGAGAACAATGCGTTTCGTATTACGGAAAGCCTGTCGTACCCGTCAATTTTACTAATATCAATACATACATTACTCTAACCGGTGGACCACGGATGAAACTCAATTGTACGACACTTGCCCAATTGATCGATATAGAGCCACGGGTTATCGTCGAGGATCTTAAGCGAAATTTCAAAACGTCCGTGTTGTCTAGCAATAAGACGTAAAATTTGGACGAGTCTTGATATTGAAATATCCTATTTTTTTAAACAATTTTCGAGAAACTTCTGGGCAACGGCTTCGTCAATGTCGTAACATGTGCGGAATGTATTCCACTCGATTTTTTCCGATGCTGTGAATGTTCAATAGGGCTCGGCAATCATGAATTTATTATTTTCTTTCATTAGCGCTCCCTTCCTCCCCGATACACCTTTGCCGAACGTCTTACTGGTAAAGTGCTTTATTACATTAAAATTACTTTAATTAGGATATAATTTGGTAACTTATATAACTTTGCGTGAAATCGTAGGTCATTTCGGTATATAAGACACAGTCACCGATAGTTTTCGAGAACAAAATGATTTTCACACTTTTTCAGTGAACAACCAAACCAAAGGACCACAGCTATGAAAAATAGAGCCGAACAATCACTAGGCAGCCTATTAAAGATGCGGAAAACGATTTTTTTTCCTTTATCAATTGTGACCGAGAGAGAACGGCTTTAATCGGCTTTAATCCCAAACGGATGAATTTCGGCAGCACTGTATAATATTCGTAGGTTTAGTTAAAGTAAGCCAGAGTCGAAACGATTCATCACCTTTTTTTTTTAGATATGTAAAATCGTTTCTCTACTGCCCTCTATTCCAATTTTTTATTTAAGTTATTGTCGTTTGCGAATTAGAAATGAGGATAGTCGATACGATGTCCAAAGTGTTGAGAAGAACGGTTGGCCCAAATAAGTAGTATGAAAATATAAAATGACAAGACTGAGAAGTGTCCTGGGAAACGTTAGGCGAAGCGTAAACGCCTATCAAATATGTACATACTCTGTATCATAATACTTTACGTAATAAATATTTTTGATTTTTATAATCGTCCCTCGTACTATTCCAGAGTTTACGAATTTCTTTCGAGTCATAAAATAACCGTGTCTACGGTGTGGACTCGATGCTGGGGAAAGGATGAGAAGGACTGAATAATACGAGAGATGAGAAAACAGAATCTTTTTGTTAATCAAACTTTTATTGTTACTCAAAAGCGACAGAGGGTTACACATTGTACTTAAGCGCGAAATAAATTCGAACGATGGAAAAAATACGTAATTGGTGAGCGTCCGGGTGTGTGAGTATGTGTATGATATTAATAATTAACAAAGTTGTGAAAAATATTATCAATATCAATTAAATTAAGATTTTATCAAGCTAAAACCATTTTAGCCTTTTAGAGATGAAAGACCGGCTCTCATGATCTCGTCAACGAGAAGAAGATTGCTAGCGATAACGGTACTGTAACATAGAGAAAAAATAATCATCAAATAATCCGGATCTACTGGAAATTAACAAAAATTACGGTTATTGTTCGATAACTCACCAGGAATTGATAATTTGTTTTTTGACAACGTAATTGTCGTAGATACCCGCATCCTTGGGTTTCAGTGCCTCACCGGTCGTGATATCCAAGCCAACTGGTTCACCAAGAGCCGTACTCTCCTCGAACAGCTTGACTATCGTGTACTGAGAGTCGAAACCGCTGTTGACGGCTGTAAACGTAAAACGATCAGAAAACGAAATCCTTAATAGCATTGTTTCAATGTTCAATAGTATGTAGAAATTCCTTAACTAACCTAGTGTCTTCGGAATGACTAGAAGAGCTTCGGCATATGCCTGAACTCCGAGTCTTTGTTTTCCCTTGACTTCCTCTTTGTAACGTCCGAGAGCTTGACTCGCAGCAACCTCGAAAGCGCCTGCTCCAGGAATAACAGCGCGATCGTCAATCGCGTTCTTGACCGCTCTCAGTCCATCGCGAACGGCATCTTTCAGCTGCACCAGCGTATACTTGTTGGGTCCCTAAAAGAGGAAAACAAATTTGTTCAATCTGAAACACACCGAAGTGAGTAATGACTCTTTTACCTTGAGTAGGATGGTTACGGAATTCGGCTTTTTGCAATCCTCAACGAAAGTGTACTTGGTCTCACCCTGAAATAGTACAAACATTGTCAAATAATAAGTTTCTACAAGGCTTGAATGAATTTCGATTAAACCCGAACTCACGAGAACATGTTCGTAGACAACACCGGCCCATCCCAAATTTGATTCCTGAAGATCATCGACAGAATTCATCGCCATACCACCGCACGCAAGCGCAAGACGTTCCATGTTACGGCGTTTAGTACGACGCAATGCCATTATATTTTCCTTGGCGAGCATGTCCAATGCGGGTGGGTCGATTCCCTTTTGATTGAGAACGACGAATGACTTGTTAGTACCGTCGCAAAGTTTCTTCTTGAGCGCGATTATTTTCCGCACGCGATTGTCGATGAATTCTCGTTCGGCGCTGACGAGCTTCTCACGTTCCTCTGCCGTTTTGTAGAAGAAACCGCTGTTTACTTCGCTCTTCTCGTACTCCAAGCTCACGTTGCACGTGAGTATGTAAGCATTCTCCAACTTCTTCGGCATGTCCGGATGACGCGAGCCGTGATCCATCACGATACCACGAACGAGAGTCGTATCCGCTGCCGTTCTGTGCTGCATCTCCATCAACTCGACCATGTGTAGGTCGATAGGTTGTTCGTCCTGTCTTATGGCGAGAACGGCATCGACGCAAACATCGGTAAGCGTATCGGCTAATTTTTGATGAATCTTTGTTCTCAGAGAACTTCTGGCGACATCGAGAAGCACTTCTCTGGTGATTTCGATCGGTATTTTGAGCGAATCGAGAATTTCGATGGTTTTTGCACGAGCAAGCTCGAAACCTTCGGTAAGTACGCGAGGATGAAGTCCTTCGGAAATGTAGAGATCGGCCTGTTTCAATAATTCTCCAATTACAAGAACTGTGCTGGTGGTACCATCGCCAACCATGTCATCTTGGGCAGTGGAGGCACGAGCTATCAAAGAACTAGTGGGATGCTGAATCTGCATCTCGTGCAACAGGACATTGCCATCCTTGGTGATTTTAATATCTCCAGCTCCGGATACGAGCCTGTTTAATTCATAAATTTGCATTATATATCAAACATAACCAAGGCGACCGTGCGGAAAGTGTTCAATTATTTTTCTCGTTAGCTCGTATATCATGGAATAGCATGACGCGATTCGGTAAAAGGCGTTAACACGGCACTTCCTTATAAGGACAAATTTCGTGACATCGAGAAAATTGATGAAAGACGATGTAATGGATTATCGGGGATTGTAGATTTTTCAAATAAGACGTGTGATTAAAGCAAATCATAAATGCTCGTGCGATTAATGAATTAGGGATGAAATTCGTAAATTGCCGGACGTGAGAACACGTGAATTCTTACATCTTCATGGTGCCTCGCGGCCCCAAGTTGGTTTTCATTACATCTTGAATGCCTCTTGCTGCCGATATATTGACGGCAAGTGCCTGCGCGGCCCTGGCGCATTCGGCTTTCGGATTCAATAAACATATCGCTGACATTTTTCGTTATTAATTCGTACTTCACGGGAATATGATAATCGGACGATACTAAAAAGTCAAGACACTTTTGTCGTGAAACAGCGCGTCACTGCCTTCTAGATCTAACATGAACGCACCCATGTGAAGATATCCGCGAGTGGAGCCGGTGTGAATACACAGTTCTACCAACTTAAATATATCCCCAAACATAGGGAGCCGACTCATCTTTTTAAACATCCGGTCTAGAAAACTTCCGGTTTTTAACTTACATTTGGTACAGGAGATCCTGCAATTGTGAGTACGTGGAATATGACGAACATGTTCATTTACTTTATATTATGATTTACGCAAAAGAATTCCATATACTTACCGCTTAGACAGGCTTTCGATATACGAACTGCGGTGGGTCATTTCGAAATTACGACACGCGATGACTCGAAGGTACTATTTTTCACCGGGTAAGGTACGAATGAAACTATTACAGGACAAATGAAGTGATTGCAGCATTGTCTGATTTTATTGTTGAGTAAACTGCTATTTTTCATTTTAAACCTATTCTGTAATATTCTCCATGGTTTGTTTCGACGAACAGGCTGTTCGCTCTCCCAACACCATTAGACCCATTCACTCTTCGCTTTGATTTTCGTAAATTCATTGGATAGTACGAGTAAAAGGAAAAATTCATCGCAAAGGCAGCTCGTGAACCAGTTCCATCTTGGGAGTGAATAATTGATGTAATATTCTTGTTTGTTGTTCTTTTGAATTCCATTGTTTCTTTGTTTCATTAGAGACTGTATAATATATTACAATTCGATTCCGAGTCGGAACGGGAAATCTCTCGCACAATATTGTCGAGATTCCATTATAATAGTCCGCCATTCGACAGAAAGACGCGCGCGTACGATCGGCTGTCGAAGTTCTTTCGTTCGTGTCGCCTGACCACTCTTATTCCCTTTCTCTCTCTCTCTTCTCTTCGCCATCGCACTTTTATATCTAAATTGTAGGAGTTACAATAATCGAATGTAAACACACGCTCGATCCCGTGTTTTTCGCCTTACTCCGTTATTCAAGTCTGTGAGGGATACCACACGGTTCTTTATCATATTCGAGAATAGTCTCCTATGCACAATGATCGTTGCGCAACATCGTTACAATTCATTCACCATCGAAACACGAACAAGAATCTCGCACACACGTTTATTCTTTCAGTTCGCTCACACATATGCGCGCACATGGCATATTTTCTTTTGTTTTTCAGTAATTATCTCGTAATCTCGAGCCTCTTGATTGATCGCTATCCCTTCCACCACGCCCGCTACGATTGTTGTAATTTCTGCCTGATCCATTGTTACGATCATCGAAATCTTCGTAATTCGACGACCTATTGCCCATTCCTCGATTGGGTCCATTCTTGTCATGGCCACCGTTTCTACCGGTACCAAAATTATTGCCAAATCCACCGCTATTGAAACCACCGCTGCTGCTACTACCGCCGTTGGGACCTGCGGGAATTTGATTCTGACCTCGGAAATTAGGGCCGAAATTAGATCTATCGAAATTCGGTACACCAGAATTTCCTGGATTAGCTCCGCGAAATCCTGGCGGACCCTGGAAATTACTGTTGAAAGGCCCGGACTGTTGATTTGGTGCAAAAGGTGCCATTGGATTGGGTCTAAAGTGCTGGTTCGGTCCGAAATTTCCATTTGGCGGTCTGAAATTCGGGCCGAAGTTCGCGTTTGGCGGTGGACCGTTTGGACCGAAATTCGGTGGTCCGAGATTGGGATGATGCATCATGTGCGCCATTGGACCGTCCATCAACATATTCGTGCTGTTCTTGTTCTGCATATTCGGATGACCGGTCATACTCGGATGTGGCACCATCGATGGCATCGGGGGTGGCATGTTCGGATTAATATTTTGCATGTTGTGATGATTTGGCATAACGCCGCTACCCATGCCACTGGCTGAGCTCATGAGGCCAGCGTTGTTGGCTATGCTCAATGGCATCATATCGCGTTTGTCGAAATTATTACGTCCCGGGCCGTCGCTACCGCTCATCATACTATCATCGTCCCATCTAGAGCGTCCTCCTTCGCGATCGCGATCACGTTCACGTTCACGATCACGATCACGATCACGCTCGCGATCACGCTCGCGATCGCGGTCCCGGTCGCTGTAATGATCGCCGCTGCTACCGTCGATGGAAGACTTTTGACCGAAAGCTCCGCCCAAATGACGAAAATCTTTATCAACGAAATTATGACGCATATCATACTCGCTGAGATGTCCAGCGGGCCTACCGGGACCACCGGACATGTTGAATCGCAAATCCTCGTCGCTACGACCGTGCCGATTCTCACCCATTAATCTACGAAGATCCTCGTCCTGATTCATCATAAAAGGTGAATTGCCACGGTCGCGGCCGTATCGCAAATCCGTATCGCTGGATTGCGAATCCTCCGTCATCGAACCACCGAAGACTGGCTGATGAATTTTGGATGTACGATCACTCGCTCCTCCATCGCTCCAACCGATCAATTGATCGAATTTTCGTTTACCACCACGATTCAGGGTTTTCAATAATTCCGGGTTTTGTGCGAATTTGGAGCTTGGCAATGGTGGAGGTAAATCTATGTCGGGTACTTTTGCGTAATCTATGTCACCATCGTCGTGAAGATACTCCTCGGGTTCTTCGATATCCTCGACCAGAGGTACGGTCGTGGCGACATCGCGAAGTTCTTCGATCTCACCGGCGTACACGAGCTTGTTAATAGCATCGTTGCCCTTGAGAATCGCGTCCGCCAATTTTGATCCGGCTTTAATCAGAAATTGAAGGAAATGGTAGGATTATATATGGGCGGGAGGAAGTTAATGAAAAATAGGTAAAATTTAATTCTACACTCACGTTCGACCGTTATCATTTTTCCATAAAGAATTATCGCGTTTGGCGTAACTTCGTTGAGTGGAACTGCACCAGGAGTCGTCTCGATCAATTGATTGACAAAAGCGTTCAGAGCCTCAACCTGTTCACCCTCTTCTGCGTCCATCTCGTTCCATTGAGCTTGAAAATTGCGAGGT
This sequence comes from Netelia inedita, assembly GCA_964017225.1. Classification (NCBI taxonomy): domain Eukaryota; kingdom Metazoa; phylum Arthropoda; class Insecta; order Hymenoptera; family Ichneumonidae; genus Netelia; species Netelia inedita. The sequence goes on from OZ024923.1 coordinate 35,567,574, forward strand.
ATAGGCTTGCTGTACGGTACTTTCTTGTTGGCGAATTTTTTCCCCTCGTCGACAACATGATCGAGATCGAGACCCGGTATTGCCGTAACGATCTTCTCCTCGGGTTCACCGTCGGCGTTTATTCTATCCTCAGGTCCCATTCCAGGAATAACCGCAGCTTCGTCAGCTTAAATGAAAATGAGGTCGATGAATCAATAGCAGTAAAAAGTATACGATTTGAACAAATAAAATGATATTGTATTATCTCGTTTTTCATACCAATCTCGTGATCGTCGATACCCGCAGCTCCAGCCGGTAATGTGTTGAGATTGTATTTATCCCTCATGAGATCTCCTGGTCTGTTTCGCGTCCAGAATTTCGAAGTATGATCGTTGCTACCCGAGCAGAGAATATGACCGAGAGGATGCCATGCGAGAGTCCAAACGATACTATCGTGCGCTTGTTCGATCGCTCCAACTTCCTTGTCGGCTCTGCGATATTTTTCAGGTGTTTTATCATCGTTGAAAATCGACTTTGAACATTTTTCTTTGCTTCTCTTACCCAACGTGCCAGAAAAGTATAGCACCGTCGCTTCCACCGCTGCAGAAAAGACCCTCGTGGCTCGGATGCCAAGCAACACTCGAGGCCTCTTTCTTGTGACCTCTGAAAGTTTGCACCTCCTGACTTAAATTACGCAAGTCGAATAGCTTGAGCAGATGATCCCTGGACGCTGTGACTAGCCAGTTGCCGTTCTCGTTCCACTTGACGTCCATCACGGTACTTTTGTGCGCATGGAGAGTAGCCAATGACTGTCCGCACTTAGGATCCCAGAGTTTCACAGGTTGCTGATTGTCCTTGCTTCCTGATATAACTAGACTCTTTTGAGGGTGCCAGTGTACGCATTTGACGTCAGCTCCGTGACCTAAGGATAAATTTTATAAACTCGCTTGCTTCTTCCGCACTGGCGAAATCGACTCTCACAATCTTCACTACATCTCAATCGTGACGAGGACAGACTTTGTTTATCAAACGTTTTCTAATTATACAATTGATATAGGATATATTTTTGTTTGTTTTTTATACCCCTGAGAATTCGTTCCTCGTGGCAGCGCAGAAAGTCCCAGATTCGGACGGTTCCGTCGTCGCTACAGGTCGCCAACTTGTGATCCGTAGGGCTGAAACTACCCGCCCAAAAGACACAATAATTATAAGGAAAAACGAGGTTCGAGCCCTTAATTTTAATATACACAAATCATTCGGAAAAAGAAAAATGTTTCATCGAATACGAGCAAGACGAAAGATCATTTTTTCTTAAATTCTTTTCTTCACGTGGAGATAAAGGAAACGAACAGGGACGCGTCATTTTAAAAATGTTTTATGATCGTGACTAAAGACATTCGTAAGAATTGAGACGAGAAGCTTCGTTGCTTCTGAAATCTATAAAAACATCCCCGGCATAGTTGGATGAAAGGAAAACGCGAGAAGAAATTTTATCTATGACTGTGCATCGTTTATCACTGTGTGTCACCAATTTGTAGGTAAAAGTGAATCTGTTGTACTTGAGATCCCACCTACAACTCGATGCACATCGAGAAGTTTTCATTTTCCCATCTATCCAAATAAATTGGAAAATTTATTGTACAAACGAACGAATGATATGTACATGTACGTGTCTCCCGCACTTCACACAATCGTACATCGTTGCAGTCACACGCAGAGTTCTAATGTCGAGAAATTTCATTATGACCGTTCATTTATACGTTCATTCACTCGATGTCCCCTGTCAATCTCGATACGGGTGGTATCACGATTATTTTCCATCAAAGTAAACGAGAAAAAGAGACACAGCAACTTATCAAGAAAAGAACAAAAAAAAATTGAGAAAAAATGTTTAATCGTAACGATGAATCTCGTTCGCAGACAATCAAGGAGAACACAAGAATGTGACAATTGAAGCCTTTTTCTTTTCTTTTATTCGTCATCAAAATTGCCAGAAAAAACGTAGGCGGTAAATCGATATCCTTTGTATTTTTATTATTCTTTATTATCTTTGGACACGTTGTAAAGAGAGAGGAGGCAGGATTTTTAAATATCTTTATTATCGGTCAATATAGGAATCTCGACTCGGGTGCAAGCTGCATAAAAAAATATGTATTTTCACCTCTTTTATTTTTCTTCCAAAAAATTCAACAATACATCTTTGCCCAATATGCTAATTTGCCGCAAATTTCATTGCTACAGAAATTGCGGGGTCGCGAAGGAACAAAGTTGTTTTCATTTATTTATTTCTTTCACAGGTCGAGGACAGAGACAAGTAAAAAAAAAACGGTTCGCGCGATTTAGCAGAATCACGAGATGGAATCTTAGCATCGATGGGAATGCGCGTCTTGCACGGGTTCGATTCTTCGCGAATTTATGAACCACGACTCTCGAAGCGGTGTTAAAAAAAAAAAACGTCCGAGTTTTCACGCTCCGACGATCGATATTCTCATCAAACATTGTATCAACGTTACTGCACACGATTCGTACGAGATTTGTTTACCTATGTACCCAGACGTGAAGTTGAAAACCGTCGCTACGAATAGCAGCCTCAAATTTTTCATTTACGCAAATATCCCAATAACGATAATGGAGAAAAGTTGGATAGACCGAAGCGTAATTTACGACGGTCTTTGGGGCGTACATTGTCAAGACAGCAACAAGTAATAGTATAACAGTGGCGCGATAGACGTAAGGACTAGTGTGGTGGATGATATACCTGAGTCCTCTAATCGCTTCTTTGTGCGCCTGAAACATCTTGACGTTGTTCATGTTGCTTTGCCAGTATTTCACGTAACCGGCGTGATCTCCGGTAACCATCCAGCTCTCGTTGTGCGACCATACCATTGTTCTGACCGGGCTATCGTGCGCCTGAACAATTTTTAAAAGCATGAAGAAAAAGCATGAATTAATCCCATAAGCTAGTGCGCATTGCTCAAACAATTAGATCAATGAATTTTTGCAAATTTATACCTGAAGTATCGTTTCGAAATTGAACGTCAGACCGTTCCAAAGTGTGAATTCCCCGCTCGATGCACCGGTTACGAGACGTCTGCCTTCGGGCGTCCATGCCATGCAGAATATTGGACATCTCATCTTGTTCGTTGCCGTTTTCACGAATCTCGTTGTAACAGCGTTGATCGGATTATCGACATAACTGGGCGGTGGTAAAAGATCGGGGTAGTATATCACATCTGGTTGTAAAGCGCGTCTATCCCTATAGTCCCGTTGCCAGACACGATTCTACGAACGTTAATGGAAAAAAAAGAAGAAAATACACAAAATTAAAGTAAAACGTCGGATTTTCACGATCCAATTGAAATATTAAGAGTTTACCTCGAGACTCTTGATAATTGCAGAATTGTAGTCTACTGTCTTTCGCATAACCGATTTACGCAGCCTTTTGCCGTCGAATTCATCTTGTAGAGCATCTTGACCACCAGCTATGACTTTGGGTGCATGATACGGCCTAAAAGGCTTGAAAAATCCTCTCGAGCCATCTCTGTGATCTCTTGGATAACGATGCTGATAACCCGCCGATGTATTGATGGTCGTTAAATTTGGTGGGGGTGCTGAGAGATTTGGAGTTGCCGGGGGTGGTACAGACATATTCGGCAGACTTATAGGTGGCGGAGGATTTGCAAATTGAGCATTTGCCGACATTTTGTATGTTCGATTGTTTTCTTTTCTCAGAAATCTTCAAGAACAATACGGTCGTTGGTTTGATCTCAAAAGTTGCAGAGATGCGTGGATAATGAGGGTAATGAGAAATACATATTTATTAGGGAGATGGGGTTGGACACAGAGGTAGCTATGTTTCCATGACGTACAATCTGAAATTTTAAGTAAATGGAATACACCTTTACATCTGTAAACTGGATTGACTTTGAAATCGACGGCTCTATAACCAGGTGTCAAACATTTCACACACTTCGTGTTGTTTCGGCTCGATAATAGACGAAGGAAATTACGTATGCAATATTTTCTAATTTAGGAGTAAGAACGAAAACATTTTATCCTCGGTCGAATTAATCGTTAATAGACGCCATTGATAATTTGGAAAAAATAATTGCGAATTACTCGGTAATTCATAATAGCAAGAATGCCTTTTCTCGATTTAAGAAAAAATTAAAAGTTAGGTTATAGCCACGAACGACGAGCATGCACAGAATGCACCAAAATTCGAAGTAAAGATCACTAGTCTCGATAATGGAAGATTCGCTGCGTCGTATCCGTGAATGACAAAAAAGAAAATGCGTTTTTTTTTCGAACCTGCTATTATAGATGAGCAACACTTTTGGCGTAATACGTTGATAAACTAATTATTAATTCACCGTCTGGACTCGTGGGGCTTGGAAATACTGGCCGAACTGGTTCTTTTCGCGACCACTTTACTTCGGTTGGCATGTATATATTAATGCTTTATGTACGTGAAATTAGTAAATACAAGCCCGCGCGAGTAAGATTTTGGTGCAGATGATCGAGAAAGGTGCTTGCCACTATTATTAAACGAGCCTTTGCGTGCTGACGTTACCGTGTGGCACGTAATTCTGGCTTATTCGTTGATATGTCCCCCAATACTCAAATTAGTATTTCTAACGGCGTATGTCTCGAAGGTGTGTAGGAAACGTTAGAAAGGGCCGTCCCTGTGACTCGCGCTCGACGCCATTACCGGTTATGCGCCTGCTAACCGGCTCAGATGGATGGCGCTGCCGAATGTCTCCGTCGAAACACGTCGCCATTGAGCGTGCACCGTTCAGAAGGAAATAGTGTAAATTAGGTTGTTCCGCTTGTTAATACTTTTATAATCTATGTTCCTCGAACTTTCGTTGAACTCGTTGAACCCCAACCGAGTCAGAAGATATTCAGACTATCCAATAAATAAAAATAATTTTCTCATGGTATAAAAACGGCTTTGTTACCTTTTGTATTTGATTTTAGTGTGAGAGTTCATCTTGTTGCTGGTAGATGGCACGACAATGTATCACCGTAAGGTGCTGCCACCTTCAGCATTTTTGGCGGAACATATCTCCATATAAAAAATAATTCACTCGGGGTATATACGGGCTTTGTTACCTTTTGTATTTGATTTTAGTGTGAGAGTTCATCTTGTTGCTGGTAGATGGGACGGCAATGTATCGCCGTAAGGTCTGCCACCTTCAGTATTTTTGGTGGAACATATATGCACCGAGCGTGGTGTTTACGATTATCTCGTGAATTTATGCTGTGCGATGAAATTGCAATAGAAGAGTAAATATTTAATCTGAAATCAATCGGGAATCTTGAACAGTTGTATTTTCAAAGCAACTGCTGTATTAGCTGTGCAACTCACACTTCCCAGGGCTAGTTAATCAGTATCTTTGTCTTCAGCAAATGCTACGAATATGAAACTTCCAACAACCATTTTGTGTTTTTGCCACAGATACCAGGTGTCGCATATGTTGTCGATGAAAACCGGCCGTTGCCTTCGTAAGGCTTTTTCTTTCAACTTGAAAAAACGAAAATGTTTTTTCGTTCAAAAAGATTCTGTAGGGAGATTACGGGATCGGAAATGCCGCGCGTAACCCGAATTTCACGAATTAAAGGGTTTTTGGAGGAAAACAAAATTTACCCCACAAAAGAATGCCAACGGCACGCGGTGTTCCCAAGCGGTCACCCATCCAAGTACTGACCGCGCCCAATGCTGCTTAACTTCAGTGATCAGACGAGAACTGGTGCATTCAGCGTGGTTTGGTCGTTGGCTACACTTTAAAAGTATTTTTTAGTTGCCACGATGTTACCCATGACAATGAGTATGATGGATGATTTTTGGGCCCGGTTGGTTATCCGTCTCCAAGAATACATTGGAATCCCCTCAATTCTAAACCGATTCTAGGCCCTTTTTTGCATGTCCTTCGGTTCGTGTATTCGCATGTCCTGTCATAACACCTTTCTATTATAGATACTATAAACGTTCGTCAAACCCCATCCAAATTATAGGACAGCAAGACTACTCGGCGAATAAAAACAATTCGTTCAGAGCAGGAAAGGCGCTTGGATACGTTTTCATTTGGTTATACAATTTTCAGTGACACCTCACCTTGAACTGCAGCTTTTTTTGTCTGGAGAGGAATCTTGCAATTATCGTACGGCAAAGGTATGCTCATTTTTAAACATATATTTATCATATATAATTCAATTTCTGTGATACTCACACTCACATATAGTCCCTTGGCTCATACAATTTATATAGTGTATATAATATGTAGTAGGTCTTGCAATAGGACTTGAGCTGCCATTCAGTAAAAATAATTCTATCCAAGCGCGATATTAATTATTACCTTAATCATATTTCCCCGTTTTTGCATCGCATATAGGGTGACGTATTAAAATATCTTTATATACGTTGTACGTAGAAACGATATAAAAGAAAAGATCCTCTTTGTTCTCAATTTCTTCATATCTTTTCAGTTCACATTTTCAATTTACCGTGTAGATCGGTAGACTCGGTCTCATACCTCCAGGCCCTTTCTTGGTAATTCTGTAATACAAACGATGAATTTCCCGCAACTTCACGATACACTTTGATACTGTCGTATAATTATTCAAAATTTGATGAATTATAAACAAAAATGGCTTTGTTAGAGATAGTCGATTGACATAAGAAGACGTCGGACGAAATTCTTAGAATGCGAGAGATAAAGGTACGATCTGATGAAGTGGAGTGCGTGGAATGTTTTATTATGGATATAATAAATGTGAATTGCTAGACTTAAGTTAAAAATACTGTGCAAGTAATTCGTGCGGTTGACCGCCGTTCAACAAAAAAAAACTTCGCTTTAGAACGTTATTCTTCGTTTTTGTTTGTTCTTTGTTTCTTCTTTTTCTGTTTCTTCCCGATAATAAATGCTTCGTTTCTCCTCCGCATTTTCTCTGTTATTCTACTTTCAAGTTTCAGCAGAGGCAATGATACAATACGTATGGATAATATTAATCGCTTCCTTTTTTAACCTTTTAAATCTTCACGATTTCGACATCGGTATAAATAATATCGTTTTCCATTTTTTTGCTCTCGCACACGCATTCACGTCTTTATCCAGCAGCAGCATTGCAAAATCCTATTCTCTCGTCGCCGAGTTTAACTACTCATATCTTATGTTTTTTTTCTTCTCTTTTCTCTTCATAGTTTTTATACTCTATCGTAAAATATGCCATTATCATATTAGGTACACTTAGGTATCGATAGTTTGTTTCTTTTTTTTCATTTCATTTCTTTACACGTATAAGCTCATTACAGTTATATAGAAACGTTTCTCTCCATTGCCCGGACGCGATCGAGCTCTCACTTTTTCTCTCTTTCTCCTCGCTTTCTCTCTCTCCCTCTGTTTCGCTCAATATTCCGAGGAGTTTTGACTAGTACGTGCTGCCTCTATAGAAACGATTTTACCGCAATTTCACACCGATCCAGTTATGTACGACAGCATGAATTCCAGAACAATGAACAAATCTGTAGATTCGTGGACTTTGATAAACGTGTGGGAAGAAACGAAACTCGACAAAGATTCGTGGATGAAAAATTTGAGATATCTTCACAAAGATCATGAATCTTTTTCGGAAACTAGATCTAGGAGTTATTTTGCGTTCGATCGAAAAACAATTTTCTTCAACGCGATCGAGTCGAGGCTTTTTTCTCTATTTTGATATTTAAATTATCCGCGATTTCTTTTGTCTTCGATGTTTGTGAAACAATCATAAGATACGAATGGAGCCATTCCCATAAAGAGTCATACGTAACTGCATGGTGGCGCTCTCGATGCAAGAAACCAGAAAATATAATAACGTAATTTTCTCGTACACCAATACGACGTTGTTTTTTTTGTTTTTGTTTTACACACACATGTCAATTTGATATATATGTATATATTGTCCCGGATACAACAAACGAAAGTACTTGCCAAACAGCACGTCAACGATACGGACGACGTGGCGCCAATTTTCAAATTTACACAAATAACGAGCTTTAAATAAAAAAAAATACAACATGGATGTTTTTTTTTCTTTGAGAATTAAAACAGTAATGAACAAAAAAAGTGAACGGACGACAGCGTATGTCGCGGTGTGTGTGTATGTGTGTGTGTGTGCAGGAAATTCGAGTGTCGCCATAATGTACAAATTTGCAAATTCTTCATCGTAGATCTCGTTTACAATTCGAAAAATTCGTTTTTACAATTCGGGACGTCGAACCCGTTCTTTCGTCGAGCGACACTCGAATAACGTTTTTTCTTTCTTTCTTTTTTGTGTGTTCTTTTTTTTTTTAAATTCCTTACGAACTATAACAATCGTGCTCTCTATAGCTAATATTCGTTAAACGATCAGTTGTTTTTATCCCTTTTTCTTTTTAATTATGCAATTAACGGCTCGCCGTTTGGACGACTTCGCGAAATTTCGCAAATTTTTCCGTCTGGAAGCCGCCTTCGACAAATCCGCAACGAAACCCTGGTTTTTTTCTCTCCCCCTCCCTCCCTCCCTCACACGACGTATAAATTAAGCAATTTTATAATTTAAAAATATAGATACTTGGTCCTATCTAAAAAAAAAAAAGAAAAAAAAAATTCATACGACTACGTCGGCATTTAAAAACTAGCGTGCTTCTGTTCTCGATAGAACTATTCGTAATTTGTTACTTAATCTTGTTGTTTGTTTAACATCTTCATCTTTGTTTTTTCGTTACTTTTGACAATCTTTCGGGCGGATTTAATTTGCGTATAATTAAGAGGCGAGGACTTTCGCGCGTCCAGAACGAATCAATCGGACTGGAACGGGACTCCGAGCCTCGCCGTATCGGCATATACTCCAAGAGAGGGCATGATTCCGTTTTTACTGTCTTTTTGTTTTTTTTTCTCTTCTTTTTTTTCTCATGGTCCCATAGATTTAAATTCCGAAGGTGTTTTCCGACTAGACTGGACCTGGACCGATCGGTTCGATATCGTGCCAGCAAACAAATAACCCTCGCTTCATTCACAACTCGCGTCCTATCGTCGTCGTTTTACGACAAGGCTTCGACAATATTGTATTGTATCGTATATATATATATGCTCGTGTATATATATATATATATATATATAGACAATTCTAGGATACATCTTATCACACATACTTATATCCTTAGGTTAAATTCTCGACGCCAAGTGTTCTGTGTAAAAATTCTCCAGCTTAATTAATTAATCCTATCCTCTTTCTCTATCTTTTCGTCTCTCTCGACTTCTCCGTCATTATATAAAATAATAATTTCGTGGAACTAGCTCGTTTTTTTGCGGCTTTTAGGCCTTTTCACACTCGTCGCAAAGTCGCTTCGAATCAGTTTTTCTGGTTAACTGTACATGTCTATGTATATATGTGTGTGTGTGTGTGTGTGTTTTGTGTGTGAGTTGTATATAGATTCTATTATTTTTTCACTTCGAGAAACACTCGGGAAATCTACAGAGTGCTGGCGCTTAGTTAGCTCAGCTTCATGCGCTTTGATTGATTAGGATTCGATAAGTCTGAAAAAAACAGTTATCAACGATTTTTACTCACACGAACTTTCGCGTTTCTTCAACATTCGGTATAGCTTGTTAATTTACCTCCGTTCAACGTTGCTCCGTAGGTGTTCATCATCGGACAAGTCTGATTTTTCTAAATTAAAAAAACGTATGTATATCCAATTTACCGTTTACATCAAATTCGCAAAAAAAACCGAATTAAAATAAGGGAAAAATTCTCACATCTCCCATTACGGCTATCGGCGTCGTACCAGTCGCTATTGCTACTTGATGCTCTATCAAGTAAAACATATACTCGTCGTACAGTAATCGGATTAAATGGAAAGATCCAAAACTCGCGGCACTTCGGAGTGTCAGATCGCGAATCACCATCGAACTGCGAGAAGAATAATATCACATAAAAGCTTCGTTCATCCACATAGCCGTTATTGAACAGCCGTTTATTAAAAATCATCGACGATTACCTATAAAATGACCATTTGAGCAAAAATTGCCGAGCTGCCTTGACGAACGTCGGTTTTCCCTCGTAGGGCTTGAGTACTTGAGTAACGACACCCTTGAGCCACACTGCCCATTGTTCGAGAGAATTTTGTTGCTGTAGCGTGAGCTTGAAATCGGCCTCGAGACGTTGCACCATCGCGTAGTCGCATTGACAGACCCAGGAAGCCTTGATTTTTGTCGATACAAATTTAATAATAGGCATTTTCTAAAATTGTTAGGTAAGCTCGTGGTTTTTTACATTGAACGTTTTTAATTACCTGTTCCTGAACATTGTGAAAATCTACACGATTAAGATCGGCCAGCATTTGATTAATTTGACTAGAATTCTGTAGCACGGCCCTGGCAGCCTGAGCCAGATGATTTAGCGACGTGTAGCGTCGCAACGTTTGAGCAAAAGCCGATACGGCGGTAAGCTGAAACAATAATGATAATAATAAGAATAACGAAGATTATGACGAGAATTACGTTACGATTGTCGACGAGTACCTTGATTTGCATCATCTCCTCGGGACAATCGTTCATCGCTGCGGTCAGCCAAGACTCGAGACCTTTGGCAAAATTTCTAATGGACTGTGTCAAAGAGCCTTGAAAAGAAAGAACCAAATGGAAATATTAGACGTGACAAAGTAGTTACGTGCAAACCAATGTGACGAATTAATAAAAAAAAACTGGGATAAAACAATACTCACTCGGTATTGGTCGAAGTACATCGGGCATTAAGACTTCGACGAGATTCTGATAGAAAGTATAATCTACGGTCCTAATGAAATCTTGCACCTCGCCGCATTTGCACATCTGATAGAGTTTCGTTCTGTAAAAATGGAAAAAAATATAAATAAACTGCCGAAGACGATCGGACGGGATGATAAAAGAAATAAGCTTACTTAGACAGGTATTTCTCTTCCTCGCATTCGTCACCATTGTTATTGTCCTGACTACGCCAAAATTCACGCCAAAGACTCTCGACCGTGCCAAACTCGAAATTTAACACCGCGTCCAAAAATGCTTCGCAGTGTTCTCTGTAAATACTGCGAAACGTATCGATATCCTCGAGTGTACAATCCTCGGGTAAAGAGGAACCGTGACCGACAACGATTTCCGGAAATTCAGGTATAGCCCCACTAGCGTCGCCGAGGTACTGATGGTACTGCGGTGATGTTGTGTTCGAGGTCACGTTCGTGTTGGTTTGTGCGTTATTCTCGTACGTTGGCTCTTGCTTCTGATTCATGAATTTAAAACGCTTCGCTTGGGAATTCGACGTTTGCTGCTGTCGAGACGTGCCATCCTCGTTCAGCATTATCAACGGAGAGGTTGGCTTTACTCGAATACCATAATAATGATATTTCGAATTTCCTCTGTAATCGCAAGAAATACAAGAAAAATTGTACAGTGTCAAGAAAACTGAACCAGGCGTCGTTTATAGTGATCGTTACTCACCGAGTTCCCAGACGTCTCGTTCTCAGACCCAAGAAAACGGAACGTATGAGTTTGCCGAAACTCGCCGCGTTCACAGGATCCAATTTGTTGTCTGAACAATGTCGCAGATAATGATTGTAGAGAGTCGATCTTGGCAACGAGACGCCGTCCGCCGTCTCGTAATTTTCCAGAAGCCATTGTACCTAATAATTGTTTTAAAGAAAAATCCATCGTCACGACTAATCCATTATTTCTTCATCGAGATAAAATTCAAGTGCTCAAACACATCTGATACTATTTGACGTTTGGTGATTGCCTATCGAGATTACCGAAAACGTGTACCATAGACAATGGATCAAAGAAAAAATAAATCAACGGATCGATCCGATAACAATGCCTCGAGAGAATGAGAATAAACCGGCAATTAAACGAGACGAGAGAACCCAAAGAAAATTGAAAAATGGGAAACAACGGCACGAACACTAAAGCGGGAATATGTATGACGAAAGCTGGTAAGAACGTGCATGAAATACGTATAGGAGACACAAACATGCAAACGTTTATATTATTATTAACAGGGCAGGAAAAATATTTATTTTTTCAATTACTCTTCCGATTAAAAAGATTACGATGTGAATTTCTGATTAATTGTTTACATTATTATAAACTGCTAATCTACCAATTAATCTTTAGATTTCCGATTAGATAAAATTCCAAAAATCGGAAGAGTAATTGTGAAATGAAATAAATTTTCTTCCATTCCTGGTAGTATTAGTATGAGAAAATAGCTAACAAATGGGGAGTCGACATGGCTTACGGTGGCCTGGGAGACCCTAGTGGCATGCGTCATGTTCGCCGCCGATGCAGCTTCCTCCACGCTGATAGAAGCACCTCCCGCATTACCGCTGATCAAGTACGCACCTCCACCCCCGCTAACCACAGCCTCCTATCAAACATCCCGTGAGGTATGCGTATTGTTTTTTTGTCGTTAATATAGCCCAACAGATTTTTGTCTTTTTGTTTTCATATAAAAAAGCATTAGCGTTCAGTAATATCAAATTCTTTCTTCTGATTTATCATTGCTCTTTTCATGTTGTACGAGGACGGAAGCTTCGTGCAACCTGAGAATTTGTCTTATTGGGAGAAAAAACTTACGGCACTTTCCGTCTGCGGACTGGCGCGCGCCGCGGCAGCGGATATGAGAGCGTGAGTCGTTGGATCACCATCGACGACGCTCTGCTGTATTAGGTACGTACTGCTCGATCCTTGCACCTAATTTAACAAAATTAATAATCATAATATTTTTACCGAGTGCCTTTTAAGATTTCGAGAAAATTCGCTCTATTTTGTATTACCTGTGCGTAAGTGACCGGTGTCGATGCTGGTGTGTAATACTGACTGGAGGCGGGAGTGTACATAGCTCCCGCCTCCCCGGCGACCGCATAAACAGGATATGTCCTGAAAATTCAAAGAGAGAATGTAATTTTTTCGTTTTTAAATCATCGTGAAGAAAAGTTTTTATTTTTTCGCTCTTTGGTGCTTACATCTGTCCGTTTGTGAGATTATACGTTGAACCATCCCCCTCGACATACTGGACATAGGTGGAGTGTGAGACAGACTCGGAACCCACTGCCTCGCCGTCACCGGACACTAACGAGACGAGGTCAGATTTGTTACAAAAAAAACTCTTAAATTCGTCGTTTATTGTTTTCAAGCTCGATATTAGTACCTGTGACTGTAATATAATGAGGCGATCCGCTAACAATCGTTCCAGCCGAGGTCGAGGCAGCGTCCGAATCAACGAGCGTATGTTGTCCCGCTTGATGCGTCGTATTGACTACCACCTGTGCGGTAACGTGCTGTGGTGTACCCGACGAACCATTCGAAGAATCTGCCGCGGTCTCGAGTGGATCCTGAACGAGCAACTGTAACGAGCAATTTATTTAATCATAAATCAACGAGAATTGTTCGCTTTCGTTTATCTCACACTGATTCGTATTATGTTTCCGTTATGACTCTTTGTGTCAGCTTTAGGTTGCACTTCACGATTTACTTGAATGTCGAGTTGAAGTTATCGGGGGTACAAAGGGAGCAGATGGCTCGAAAGTGTTATCAGGCTGTTTGTACAGAGTTCAGAGCTTCATGGCCAGATAGCAGGTATTGATTTTATAGCACAGATATCCTAATTCCTTATTTCCCAGACACGCACTTATCCCATAGTCGCATTTCGACCATCCTAAATATTTATTACCGCCGTACAGTAAAATAAAGTCTCGCTCGAAGCAATCGAGAAATTTGCTTGCATATTTTTTCCAAATGGAAATAACTCGAATTACCGTTCAAGTCGAAAATGGCGGCATTTTATTCACGAACAGTCAATTATCGTCAATTATTTGGCAATACGAAAGGGCGAGACGAACCTGAATAGGTTGAAGATTGTTTGGACTAGATGGATCTGGACCCGCTACAACTGTAATAAGTTGTTGACCTCGAGTAGACTGATTCTGCTGAGTGTTGGAGTTGTTACTGGAAGTGGTCACAACAACTACACTCGGCTTCGCATCCACTCCCACTTGTACGGCGTTACCCCCGCTATTGCCAGCCCCGCTGGATGCTGCGAGGGCGTACTGAGCTCCAGTTGTAGTCATGGCAATGGCTCCCTCGTTCGTGTCCAAAATGTCTGTGTCCTCGCCACCTCCCTGTTCCTGGATGGATGGTTCTGAAACGCACAGGTACACTATCCCGTTATATTGTCGATGCGCAGAAAGGAATTTTCCTTCTTCCCCTTCTTCTTGCGCTCGCTGCGCATCAAACTAAATATCAATAACGTCTTCGCACCGCACCGCCAGGACATAGACTCTCCCCCGAGAAATTCATTCCACGCCACCCTTCGGCATTTGACGATAGCGCGAAGCTTTTATACGCAGAGAGATTCCGAGGCTACAAAATTGAAGAATAAGAATCGATTGGCTTTAAAGCAATCAAGCGTTTCTCTCATTATAGAATCTTTCGGGTACAAAGTAAAAGATTGCCTGATGAATAACGTTTCAAGGCAGAGCCAATTATTCTAATTACTATTTTTTTTTTAAAGACTCTAGCAATATTTAGTTTTTGCGATTGAAATTTTACATTTTTTTTTTCAGTTATTATATCGAAACAGTAATTATAATGTTTTCAGTCGAACATGGAAAAACTCACATTTGTAATCTACGTTGACGTACGAGTACTAAAAATTGTAACGAACATCTCTCGTTGTTCCACACGAAGAAACTTTTGACAACGGTAATACAGTCCACCGAAGCACGTTTTAAACATTTTAAACATTTTAACACCCCCAAAACGTCTATCCGCCTCTACGACAAGTTTTTAAAAGCAACATGCCATTTTTAGCGTGAGTTACACTTATAATGCGTGAAAATACATCACTCTGAATATGCTTGAAGAAACCTAACCTAAAAAAACCCTATTGCCGATGGCGAAAAGGGATTTGCAACGAGGAGGGGAGGTGAAACGGGCGAGGGGTTACTTTTTGTGATACTGTTTCGTTGCAGGTGCGCGTGTGGCAGCGCACTTTCAGTAATCTTGCTGTTGAGGGTGCAGAGATCAAAGGGAAAAAATATTCGCCGTAGCCTATGTAAAATCAGTTGGAAACGATACTACGAAGAAGCGGCATACACCATTCGTTTTTCTCGTCTCGTTATAATCCGTCATCTCGGACATGGGAAGGCTTTAGTTTCGTTCATCCCCCTGTTTATGCCTTATACGTGTATCAATTTCTGTACCTCAAGGGGCGACGGCAGGTACCAAACAAGTAGCGAACGGAACGTGGGGGCGAGAGGGATATATACAAATAGGGTGTTGGACAAGGGGAGACCAATAAAATGAAACACGCGTGACTAGATTCAACGAAGGGTGAGAGATAATATGAAACGAGGTATATATAGGAGAACCCTCGAGATATTACACTGAGAAACAAGTTCGGATCACGAGAGAGCAATTAGATGGTATTAACGAAGAAACCCTTGCTCACCTACTCTCCCTATGCTACAGACACAAACGAAAAAATAGATGAACTCATAAATCAGCTGATTTGAAATAATCCAACACAACATTTTATCGAATAAACGATATTCCGTTGTTTAAAAATTTTACTTCGGAATCTTATAAACGTTACGGTTGACAAAACTGATCGGAGACTTTTTGAATCTAGGGTGTTGCCCGGGCAACTAATACCAACATCCGTATCGTGAAAAAATGCTCATTATCCCGATTTTGGTACTCCTGATCAGAAGGCTAGCGGAAGAATAACCAATACGAGTCGATTTGTAGCTCTATGTCGATAGAATATAATTATCGTAGGCAATAAGATTGTTGAAAATAATACGAAAGTTTCGTAAACTTAAGTTTGTTTTAACAGTACGACCATTTATTTTATGGATAATACGGGAGGAGATAGATATCACTAACGAAATAATTGAGTAATTGGATATCAAGAGAGAGAAATCTCTGACCCTCGAGTAATAAGCTATCATTCGATACAGGATGGAATCCTCATCCACCACATATTGCACTGTGAGCTATCGGATGATACTCGAATTTCAACAACATTGCAGCAAACACAGAGAGCTCGAACGAGAGAAAGAGAGATAGCTTTGTTATCCATTCCATTATTCTGTGAGTAAACTGTATACAAAGGAACAATTTGTTATGGCGTAACGAATATTTGTCAAACGTAGTAACAAACTTTTTTGCACTGAACGTTACCCACCGATGATTCAAATTTCCCGCTCAAATTAAACTTGTTAAAAAAAAAATAGTATTCTAGTTTGAATTTTACTAGAAAAACCTATATTTTGTGTCGGAAAAGTGAGAAACTCATGAACGAGGAAACACTTGGCACGACAAACGTTAGAAAGAAACTGAAAACAAAAGTAGTCTGTTTTTCGTGCAGCAGTGGAAAAGCTGCAAAGTCGAGAAGCATATCCGTCGAAGGTGAAGGCGCGCACCTGGCCTTCGTCGTGCGTTATGCATGGCTGGTGCTTGGTACTCTCTGTTGTGCAGGCAGGCACCGCCCCGCTTAAATTTTTTTCATTTTTTTTTCTTTGCCCTCGTACAAGTCCACGGCATGTCGCGTGGCACTGTCCCATCCCCCTATTATCCGCCTTATGCTTGCGTCCACATACGTAGGGGAAAAAATGAACCGACGAGTCTCTCGTAAAATACGAGAAAAAGAAAAATATCCCGCTATTTTCAGGCGAAACAATGAAAACGGCATAATCAAAGAAATTAACGAACGGCAGGGAATTTCCGACGCTGATAAAAGCAAAATATTCGTATCGGTGGACAACATCAACCCGGTATCTCCGACAAGGGATTTTCTTTGCGCGTCTCCCGATGAGTACACGCTCGACTGACTCACAATGTCTTATTGAACGTGAGCAAGGGTCGAGAGGATGTAATATTAAATTCACAAATCTATTTCATTCCCCGTACCATGCGATAATCTCCGCGCATGAAGATTCAATGGATTTTCACAATGCGGACTTAAGCTTCCCGCTCTAAACAGAAATATTCTCGTCGGAAATATTTTATTTTTTAACGTTTAGCATGTAGAAAAAACGATGCGTACTATAGAAATCCTAAGGATTATTGTTGCAAAGAAAGATTATGATTTCTGCGCCGCGATTTGAGAATACAGTTTCTCGAAGAGTTTCTTTTCAAAGATTCAAAGAGCACGAGATACCTCGGCTTTGCAAAGGGATTTTATACTTTGCAAATAAATTGCAAAAAAAACACAAACGCTCGAGCTTTTAATACGCCTGATTAAAATCTCATCATAGACGATAGATTCGACATTCTCGTTTCATGCTCGAGTCGGCGCATTGCGAATCGATCTTTGGACGCGATGTGATTAAAAACTCCTAAGGTTTCGACACGAAACATCATACATCCTCTGCGGCACGGACTACGGTCTACGAAGTGTGCGATAACTAGAATGTGCGCTTGGACAAATCATAAAGTCTGCGAGGGTTCCCCTCGGTGTGATAACATATCAAACTAGTTATGAAAGTTTGTGAAAAGTGCCTGGCGCAAACCTGCAAAACATTCTCAAATATTGCATTAATATCGGCCGTCTCGAATAATAAAGTGAAAATTTGATAACGAATTTGTGTCAATTTTCGAGCGGTCACAAATTTTCCATAGCTCGTAACATCAGGAAGAGCCTGAGATTGAGATACGGACGAATTTGTTCGTAATTACGAGAAGACGCGAGTGGATCGACGTGTTGGAAATAGATCTTCGCGAGAAAACAAAACAAAAAGGGGTTATCGTGATTTCGCTTTTCTCACCTGTCTTCATGAATGTCGAGTGTAAAGTTGTAAAAAAAAAAAGGTTGGTTGGTTGGTGGTGAACGAACAAGTTCGGTTCCCCCCCGCGAGCCACGGTGACGACCCCCCCCCTGCCCCCCGGATTACCGTAGCTTTTCCCCGTGAGGCCGCCCCTGCGTCACCCCGGGAAACCGCACACGCCGGAAAAACGCCTGACGTGAGGAAAAAAAACACGTTCCGACACACAACACGCACCCACGACACGGGGCTACCCTCTCGTCGTGTATATTTATCGTTGACGAGGACCGGTCCTAAGTGTCACACACAGTTGTCTGCTGCCTCGACCTCGGTCTCCTTGGCTACGGCATCACTGACCGCGTCACGACTTTAGCCAACCGCAACGCTGCATCGCGGTCTCGCGTTGACGCCGAACACTCGTTAATCCGCGTTTTATGGAGTCAGAGCTATTTTGAGATCGTCGAGACAATTTTTTTGCACTATTACGTGATCTGGTCGGAGGATAAAACTGATTTTTGTCCCGTGTCAATCGCTATCACCAGGGAACTACTTTTTTTTACGGCACGTATCGTCGCGCCATCTGGAGAGCAGCATGTAACACACATGCGTGCGTACATATATATGCGCTACATCGGTCGAGATAAACGCGTTATGACATTCGTGACACTTTTACGAGTATATCATCGCTAGGAGTATATCTTGACTATTTGGAAAATGCGGGATTGAGCGACATTCGCGAAAATCGCGGAAATTTGGGTTTTTGATGACAGAATATTGTTACATGTGTTAAAAGAAGTTTCGAAATTTTACCTAATGGCGGCGCGGCGAACGGGAAGCGCAAGGTTATACGAATATCTTTCGGAGTAACAGTTTTCGTCAAAACATGCATTTCAACAGAGATCTAATTGCCTATTCATAAATAAGATACATCGGAGATCATACTATGACGCAACGAAAGATTACAGTTAGGATATAATGGAGAAAAAACTTACCATCGTCTGGTAAAAATAGTTCCTCGAAATCGTTGGTTGTGCCGCTGTATTGGTGCTTGAACCGCGAAAACTGTTGAGTAAATTGTCGTCTGGACATGACGACAATGAGTCTTCTCGTATCAGTATTTTCTTTGTTTTCCAATTTAATAGGCACGCTCATTGTTACGAAAAAAACTTTTCACGAAGTCGAGGGCAACGCTCGATCTCCACGCGGATGAACAAAGGACGTAACCACAGTGTGGCATCTTGAGAGACAGCTTCGACTGTCTTTTGTTTTGAAAACACAAGAACGTAACACTCGCCTTTCGTCATGTACCGTCGGTCGCACAGGCATTTACTGTTAAGAGATTTAATTTTAAAAGCGTGCTGTATCGAGCGAAACGAGGGCAAAGAAACAAAATATTTGAACGATAATACGTAAATTTGGACAACATAAAAAATCGCAAGCGTACACATTCGACGTTTCCGATCGTTATGGATAGGTTATAACCGTCACGATTACAGTGATAATAGCGAGTGTATCGTGTCTTGTCAATCTATATTCACATTGTATACATATAATGTTCGATGTAACGTTTCGCGGCTGCGTATTATTACCGTGAGACTCTCGCGAGCTGTGCCTGCATCCGTGTGTATCGTAAAATAAACGAAACGTTTCTGTTTTGTACTTGATAGTAGGTTGATAGTGCGCGGGGCCGGTGGTCAACGACAGAGAAGTGTCAAATTCGGACGTCGCGGGGCGCAGGTGTTCGTACGGAGAGGTGTGTCGTCTGCGTGTGTGTAATCACACTTTCGTATTCGTAAGATCGCGAACGCATGTTGTGTGTATGTTTTTTTTTTCATTACACTGTGGCATAATATACAACAAACCCAAGTGGCAAACGTGTAGTCTCTCGCGTATCTATCGAAAATGATGACCGCTTCGGAGACCGAGAGCGACGATTTGGAGAAAAAACAGTCGAACGAGGGTTCCGCGATACTCGAGGTCAGCTCGATGGCTACCAGCGGTATCATTAAACCCGATATTCGGGATCCTGACTTTCTCTCGAACTACAGCACGTCGATCGAGGGCTCGGTCGTAAGTAACAATAATTTTACCCCAACGATATAAGGTCGCGCGTGACCTTGACATGTCAACGAATTAAAAATTAAAGGGATGAAACGTTACTTCATATACCTATATATGTATATACCTATACAACTCAGGTCGCCTCACCGTCTATCGATAGTTTTTCAACGCTACCTGAACAGGACACGTCCGATTTTCAAATGGATTCACGAGACCTTCAAGTCAAAGTCGACAATCCTCAAAAACATCTGGAGACCCTTGAAACATTCATAACGTTTCGTGTCACCACCAGGGTGAAAAAAAATAAATATTCCTAGATTTTTTTAAATTGCGATAATAATGATTCATTATCAAAGAAAAAATAATAATTTCGATAATAATTAGAAAAAAATAAATCGATTTAATAAAACTCTCGTAGACTACCAGACCGGAATTCGACGAAGAGGAATACGTGGTTCGTCGGCGTTACAACGACTTCATATGGCTTCGTCAGAAACTCGTAGAGATGTATCCCACGCATATAATACCCGTGAGACGAGTTAATACAGCGTAACGTTAATACAACACGAAATTTTTTCAAACTTGAATTTTCATTACAGCCCATGCCTGGAAAGCATACGCTGCTCGCCCAGTTGGATCGTTACTCCAAAGAATTTATTCTAGCACGTATGAAACTGCTTCACATATTTCTAAATCGAGTCGTCAATCATCCGATTTTCAGTTGCGACAAGAGTCTACGAATATTTCTGACTGCCAAACCAGCGGTATATCACCGAATAATGAAATTCATATTTCCTTGCGCAAGATCAATTACGATTGTACAGGGTAGAATTTCATTGCCACCAGGAATTTTCAATCGTTCGAAAAAGTCGAGGAAATGTCTTGGTCAAGATGACGGATTCGTTGCAAAATATGGCGAGCGTTTATACAATGAAACAGCGGAATATGGAATTCGAGCAAGTGCGAGATTATTGCACGGCGCTCAGCGAGAAACTCGGTACTATCGACAAGATAAATTCTCGTATACACAAGGAGAGACAAGGTTTCGAATTTTCATAGTCAGCTGTTTTTTTTAAAAAAATTTTTTTATCATCAATTCTTTTATTTCGTTTGTGCAGATTATTTGATCGAGCTTCATCAGATGCATCCTATATTCACTCAATGGGCGAGTACCGAGCCTGAGTTGGAGTCAATTCTGATGGCAATAGCAAAAGCGATCGAGTACAATGCCGTTGCTCATCAAAAACTCCTCGACACGGTTCCTAACGAGGAACGCGAGTACATCGCTTACATCGATTCCGTGAAGGACGCACTCGCCCGTCGCGATACAATGCAGATCGAGTACGAGCTAACGATCGAAGAATTAACGAAACGCAGACTGGAAAAAGATCAGGTACGTTAATATCCAAAAATTACGATTTTGTTGTTTTTTTTTTAGTAAAATCGTCGAGGAAAATATTTGTGAGTATTTTTTGTTTTCCAGCTAATGGGAACGACCAATGGCTCGTCATCGACGCGAGGACAGAGCTGGGGCGGCTCACTTTGGAAGGGTGAGTCGCGCGACGAAAAACTCGAACGCCTCGGCCAAACGATTCCACGTTTGGCCAAACGCAGTGAAATTCTGCAAGATCGAGTCGAATGTGCGAATGAAAATTTGCGAAGCGATCTCGAGCGATGGACCGCGGAGAAACAGGGTGATCTCAAGGGAATGTTAATCAACATGGCGGATCAACAAATAGAACATTATCAGCAGTGTATGACCGGCTGGGAAGAAATTTTGGCTGGTCTAAAGTTCGATGCTGTCGCACCGGAAGTCAAAGTCGGCACTTCGACGAAAATCCCGGCGTGAAGACACTGTCTCTCTCTCTCTCTCTTTCTTTCCCCACACTGAAAAAGAATAATTCTTCTCTTTTCACACTCTCCTCGTTACGTTTATACATAATATATGTAGATATACACAGAATGTACAGCTCGATGGTTACGCATTAATCACGCTAAGCATCGCAGTGACCCGCTGAAAGGTGCGAATCTCAAAAAGATGAGAAAATCAGCGGAAGGAAAAAGATTTTGTTTATTTAAGCTGTAAACGCGATTTACCGGGCTTGCGAAATAGTTCAGCGAGCTTGCAAACTCTAAAGTTTTACAATCCCCCCTCCCCCACGAAGATGTACGATAAAATCGGCAATTCAGTTTTGGGACCAAACCCTTGTTATAAATGTGAAAAAAATGCCACGTTTGTTCTTTCTCGCAATGAACGAGTAAATTAATCGTCGGACAATCAATTTAGTTTGTAGCAAAAGAAAGAAAGATCTGTTTAAGGTACTTACTTGATAAATTTGATCACCACTCGGGTACGTGGACATATGTGCGGTTGTATATTTCGATCGAATATCGGCAGCGAGAGTTCGATTAATTAAATTATTATTCGTTTAGGAATAGTTTTAGCACGTAATTCCGCAGATGCAATAATTGACGAATTGTTCGTCCTTAAAAGACTGGGGAACGTTGGCGACGTATCACGCTTTCTCTCTAATAGCCTCGATTCATAATTTACACTACTTCCCACAAAATAAATCGTGGGAAACAATAATCGGGCGAGCGAAGAAAAAAATCCCTCTCGAACACAGATCGGACGTTAATTCCGACGCATTTCTCGTTTTTTCAATGTCTCGTTTATTGCGCTGTCCCAGGAGCCTCGGACTCGATGAGCAATGCAGATCGAACGAGCTTTGCTGATCGCTTGTTTTGTTTCACAGAGAAAAAAAAAAGTAAAAATAAATAAAAACGGTAAAATATGAAATAAAACGGTTTCTCACTTATGACAATGAATAATTTATTCGCATCTTCGTAGCATCTCGTTGTCCAATTGATTTTGTTCATTCTTCACTCGGTTCGTTCTTCTTTTCAGTTCAGTCTTCTACGATATCGTCGGGAAGCGGAGTCATGTAAAATGACACAAGATTATCGAGATCGTGCATGTGCGTTATGGGATCACCTGGGAAAAATATGAGAATTGTCAAATGCCGATGGTTTCATCGATGATCCTCGTTGACCGATGATTCGTAAATATTTATTCACACGAACCTGTAAGTCCCATTTTGTGTTGAAGAAAGCGTACCGATCGCGCGTATGGTTGCTGGCTCTTCCATCGTAGCTGCGGCGCTATCAAACGCGTTGGATTCCAAAGCGGTCCGAGAGAATTCGCGACACCGGTCACGTTAGAATTCCAAGACTCGGACTTGATCTCAATGAGAGGGAGTACATTGGTTATACGATACTGATTCGTCTCGACATTCCATGTATACTTGCAACCGACCTCGTAGTGCTTTCTCTCTTGTGCACTAAAAACAAGAAATATATCAGAATCGTAAATTTCTATACGTTACGAAAATTTCCATTTCTTTCGCGTCCAATTTACCAATGAGCCCGGCTGCAATCCTCGCTAGCCTGAATTTTCATTATCAGAAGACATATTACATCGCCGCTGATTGCACACACGTCGATAATCTCGATGTCGTAGTCGCTGCAGTGCCAATACCTTTTCTTGAATCTTTTGCAGATCCAATCAGCGATGTGATGAGAAAAGGTTTCGATATCGAAACTCAGTTGCGTTATCGATACGCAGGGCAACATCTGATGAGCGATTCTTCATTATTGCGGACAATTTTACATTTTGATATGAATATAGAATTTCTCTATTTTTATTTACCATTTTTTCAGCTTTTCCGTTGCTGATCATTTGCATCTGAACGTATCCCGAGCCGTGTACGTGCATTGGTAAAACGCACTGATAACTCACGTAGCCACCGGTTTCATCGTCTTCGATATAAAAGATTTGTCATTTATTGTTATTTTTTAAAATATAAAAATGATTTTTCATCGGCAAATCGAAGTGAAATTATGACAAACCTTCGACATCTGTGATAACGGATATCATCTCGTCGTCCAATTCTATATAACTACGTTTAAAGTGTGCTGTACACTTGATAGTTGGATATTGCAGTGAGACTCGTGGTACGAGAGGCGACGATGCTGGATCGTAACATTTTCCGTATCGATCTCTCAGCACGTTGCCATTGGATAATTGATTCTGATTAAGTGGCCTTAGCACCGATTTTCCAGCTGAAAGCAATTTTCACGATAAAGCACAGAGCACGATATTTCGCTGATGGATTTTTGTGTAAAAAAGACAATTTGCTCGCGTCACGAGCCAAATTAATAGGCTCAAGATTAATTTATACTTTACAATGAAAATCTTTACTCCGAACTTATTGAAAAACTTCCAGATATGTAAAATTGATTAATAAATTGGTGATAACTTGCCTGTGTCCGAGTATTGATATTCAGGGTAATTGAGACAATCCTGGACGGAATAGAAATCCTCGCTCTCGCTCTGTTCCACGTCGAAGCGATGAACGGGCCACCGATGATTCGAAAGTGCCGGTGAAACGGCTCTCGTTGACATTCGATGACCGGAACAATGACGATGATGCTCGAACTGATCCCTGATGTGTTTGAAAGGAATTATATTTTCCGTATCCTCCGCTTCGTCCCGAAATTCATACTTCTTATCGGCCAATCGACGTTTCCTGAACGAGCTCAATTTCTCGCAGGTTTCTTGAGCATCGTCGGTAAATTCATAAGCTTTTTCAGCCTCGAGATTGAGTTTGTGCGTTGCTCTTGTCCTTGGCTGAATCGTCGTTGTCGTCGAAGCGATTGTTGTCGTTAAATTGGGTGGCGGTAGAGGAGGCGGTGGCAGAGGAGGCGAATGCAGACTCGTACGTTTTCTCGGGCTGGGATGGCGAAATTGTGTAATAATCGGAGGCGACATGAGACGCGGCGAGCAACAAGAGGAAGGTGATGGACTTATCGATAATGTATGTAGAGGAGAATTAATCGAAGTGACACTGACATTAGACTCGTTCGAAGTGCTCGGCTGTGGCGACACCGGCCTCTTGTTACGACGATAATCGTGATTATTGTGACTAGATTCGGAGTTACGAGTGCTGAGAATGTCGGAGGGTGGTGTGAGAATTGGCCACGGCCATATGGGTTGTTTGAGATCCGACGTGGGTAACCTCTGTGGGGTTGAGCGTGGCGAACAAGCGGAATGTTTAACGAGTGTTATAAGATCGCTTCCAATGTTTAATTCTTGAGAAATATCATCGCAGAAATCCTGAAGTATTTTGTCCCTCACGGATATGGCACGTTGCTCGTGAATTCGTCTAATCGAATTGCCCGTTGTATTCGCCGCAGTTGCGCTCGGAGGAATTCCGGATTCGCAGTCGGTGGAATCGGCGCAAGACTCCGGTGTTGAAGAGTCGCTACTCTCTCGAGGTCTCTCGTTGTCCGGAAAATTCTTCGCGTTGTGACGGTCGCGCAAAGGATCGCATTCGAAATTTCTGACGTTGTGCTCGTCGACGACACCGTCGCGCTCCTCGACGATCGACTCGGAGCCCGGTGAACATTCGAACGTGCACTCGGGAGTATCAATTTTCTGGTAACACTCCGTCCTCGAGTCATCGATGTCCTCGACGTCGCTCGCGTCGAGAGGTACCATACTCCCGATAACGTCGTCGTCCTTCTCAGGAAATGATTGCGAACTCTTGCACTTTGGTACGCGAAGATCCACGCGAAGAACGTGGAGAAAATTGCCCGTGTTAACGACAACGTGATTCCAATAATTGAGACAAACCGCGGCACGGAAACGTGGAAACGGTGATATCACTTCGTAAGTCGTGTGGACGGTCAGACCGTGTACGAGACAATTGCATTGGACGCAACCGTCCCAATTATCGGCAAGTTCTGAAAGTCGAAATTAGAGTTTTTGTTTTGTCTCCGATTTTCAAGGACGCGATAATCTTTTATCGTTGATAAATCTTTCTCACCTTCCTCCTCGTAGGAAGCGGCTACTTTCATACAGTCACGGCAATTATCGAGCGAGGGTACTGTCGTTATTGTTAAATATGCTCTATCAGTCGTTTGTTGTACATGTACCCATGCAGCACTGTAAAAATATTGTTTTTCGTGATAGTTTGTTCGCGATGAAACAAGAATATTTGTATTTCTCTAATTTTTAAGATCGTATCACTAACTTGAGGCCGTGTATCACGAGCTTGTTCCTATCGGTTGGCCACTGTGCTATAACTATGTCGAGCTCTCGACATATCGTGTAATTGCCAAAGAGCGTCACCTCGGCAACTTTACGAGCAATTTTCTTAGGTGCAAAGGCCCACCAATGTAACAGGTACTTGTAATGAGAACCAGTTCCTCGAAGGTCCATACTGTACGTGTAAGTCAATAGAAACTGGCCACATTGCGTCAGACCCATGACTATGTGGCTGTTTATTATAAAAAAAGGAAAAATACTGTGATTTCATTTTTATCAAGAGAGAAGTATTCTAACGAATGTAATTTTATGATTCGAAATATTGCTCCGATAAACCGATACTTCAAAATCAAAACCCCAAGATCTTTGATAGTGATTCGAGCAATTTTTTATCGTCGTCATATTTTTTTTGTGGCAAAATGTTATCGAGGATTATGTATACACGGGATTGGTAAAAAATCATAGATGTTTAAAAAATACTAGACTCTATGCAATACTAGAAAAATTTACTGCATGAGAGCGTTCGAAGGAAGAACATGAAATAAAAAAAGCTGCATAATTTTCGAGCGACGGGCAAAGGAAAAAATAAGTTTGAAAGACTTACCCAGCTTCCAAAGCGGACATGGGTATAACTTGGAGTAGTGGCAAGTGACCCCATGACGGAATCGATGAAAAAAGTCTTTCCTCAGGTGCATAGCTGTGTGTAGATAGGCAGCCGCGAATCTATAACGACGGAAAAAAAAATTACGTGCGATAAAAAAATAAAACAAAAAACATCGAACAATTGCCAAGAATGCAACATGTAATCTGGACCAGTGTTTAAAAGTTTTGAAAATCTTCTACTTCAGTGGTTTTGTTTACCGGCGAAAATAAACAAACGATGAAAAAGATGAGAATATTGATAAATGTTTTGCTTTGAAAGGATTAACGATCTGTCTCGCGAAGGGAAGATTAATTATTCCGTGAGTTTGACAGGTGTCGAGGGTCTGCGAGATCGCCGTACTGTCATGGAACGCGTTTGTTGTTTTGAAGGTTAAGATAACTCACCTCCCGGGTGAATAACTTGCGCAAAAAGTTTTTCTCGCTTCGACGACTCGACGACCTTGGCTTCTGACCCACCACGACGTGATTTGACAAACGTTCGGCGGATATATCGGATAAATCATCATCGTGATACTCTGAGGTAGTGTCGGAAGACGTTGTATCCGCCATTTTTAAATAACCTTCGAAATATGTATTCGTCAAATAGTACGCGAAAGTCTCGAAGCGCGCGAGACGCCCGATTCTCGGCTAGAGGGGCAACAATTCGGCCGAAAAAATCTATCTTTTCCACGAATTCCAATGCCCCGGTACAGTCGTTCGATCCGTCGCCGCAACTAAAACAAGCGCTCTCGGCGTGCGCCTTTCGGGCTTATTCGAAAAACGATCAATTTTGCCGCGCTTTCGATAACCCACAACCCTAGGGTTTTTCTTCCCTCAATTGGCAGTCCAGAATTAAAGAGGGCGTCCCGCACGGTTCTCATAACCTAATTTGACAGCACGGAACGCTCTTCGCGTGCTGAAACGTTTTCCATAACGTTTCCTCCAACGAAATATTCGTGATTTCAACGTTTTACAACAAACCTGCAATCACCATGGCTTCGAGAGGACAATTGAGAAGAATTCCTGAGCTGGAATCACGAATAGATTATGTACAATGCGATGGCTTAGCAGCAATGAAGATTGTGAAACATTGTCACGAAGAATCCACGAGTAACATGGAGGTTGCTCAGGGTGCTCTGCTTGGTTTGGTAGTTCAAAGCCGGCTCGAGATCACCAACTGTTTTCCATTCCCCAAGAATGACGAATTGATGGAAGAAGAGGAGTATCAATTGGCCGTCATGCGTCGTCTTCGAAGGTGAGATATCAAAATACAACGACAAAGTCCTCGTTTCTCCTCGACGAGAACAATTTTATCCTTCTCGATCTATTATCCTATTAAACCGAAATTTGTATTAAATTTTATTTTCATTTCAGAGTCAATGTCGATCATTTCCATGTTGGATGGTATCAGAGCGCAGATGTGGGCAATTTTTTGAGCCTTCCTCTTCTCGAGTCTCAATATCACTACCAGACTTCCATAGAAGAGTCCGTCGTCGTGATTTACGATACCGCCAAATCGGCCAGAGGTTTCTTGACGCTCAAAGCGTATCGGCTAACTCCTCAGGCGATTCAGATGTACAAAGAGGGCGAATATACTCCGGAAGCTCTGAGAACCTTGAAAATAGGATACGAAAGTCTTTTCGTCGAAATTCCGATAGTCATAAGAAACAGCAATCTGACCAATATTATGATGTCCGAACTCGAAGAAATGATACCAGAGGAGGAAGGCACCAAGTATCTCGACCTTGGCACTGCGAGCGTACTCGAGAATCAATTGAGATGTCTGATGGATCGTGTCGACGAATTGAATCAAGAAGCCATTAAATTCAACAGATATCAACACTTGGTCGTTCGTCAACAACAGGACAAGAATAGATTGTTGCAGAAGAGAGCTCAGGAAAATGCTGCAAGAGCGGCCAAAGACGAGCCTCCTCTACCAGACGACGATATCAACAAACTCATGCGTCCGCTTCCTGTACCGCCCAGGCTCAATCCTATGATGGTCGCGGGACAAATCAACACGTACAGCCAGCATATTTCACAATTCTGTGCTCAGAGTTTGGCTAAATTGTACATCACTCAAAGTCTTCAAAGCGCTAAGGAGGCAAAATCGACGAATTAATTCCAGAAAGACTCAATTTCATCGAGATATTTTGTATTTTAATGCTATTGTATCGTTCCCTGGAATGAAAAGCCTCAAAATCAATAAAACAAAAGATACGACATACAATACGCGATACGATAAATCATAGACCCGAAAAATTTGTTTCAGCAGCTGTAGAATGGAGATGGATGTATTACTACCGATTGACCTGCTTGTTCGATCGATTCGATAAAAATGATGCATGCTTTGGCAATGTTCATATCGTTCAGGGTTAATATTTTCAATTCAATATTCGAAGTCTTTATTTAAATTTGCTTTTTCAAGATGTTTAATGTGTCTATATACAAGATTTTGCAGCGGTTGCGATGGACAATCGTTAACGATGAAAATAATATACCGGCTACATTAATCAATTTAATCAGTAACATTGAAGCAATGTTAAATAATGATTTTATCGATTTCAGAGCATATATTTACTTTGCATCTCATCTTCCAGGATTCTCTGGAGACCAAAAGTCATGCACGAACTGAAGAAATGATGGGAAGGTGCAAAATTAAACGATCAATTGATCGATCAACCAATCGTCAAACAGACATGTTCCGAACATGTTTTTTTTTCAATTCTACACGCCCAAGTGTTCAAAAACAGCTTTTCAGGTGTTCCATTCGTTCGGAAATCCGAGCGCATGGTGTTGCAGTCGGAGTGGGGGTGAGAGGCACGCTTGGCGGTTGAAGAAAATATATGCATGACGCGCACTACTAATGCGTAGGTCGTGCCATACGTTCATTATCTTGTGCAAACATATAAGCAGAGAGAATCAGCTCGGCACTACGCCTTTTCGGTGAAGTTCCGGTGGAAAAAAGAGCCACATATCGTTCATCGGAATCTTATCTGCAATATCGTTTTCCACGAACGATCGTAACGAGCCCGCTAAACGAAAGGCTGAAAATACGTGACATCACAAGTGTCAAATATGTTGCGAGACGTGGTGATCCGTCTCGCGGTAAGCGGTGTAGGTGTAATCATCGGCATTCTCGGCTTTTTCGTATTATTCGTTGGTTATGGCAATCCCGATGTGGGCTTTTGGTCGGTATTGGCAAGTTAGTAGAAATTTAAGTTATTTATTATTTTACTGTCTTCAATTTCTCTCGATCGCTGTGCATTCGGCTCAATCGCCATAACGTTGAAAGTAAACGATATTACAATAATGCTACGTAGCATCAAAAAATGCTTGTTCTTTTTACCGATAGATGCTTCTCTTCATCGTTCGTTTACGATTGTTCAAGCGATCGCAAATACTTTTTAGCTCATTGCCTATTTTACATTTTTTTCTCGTGCAAAGTCGATCGTTCGCGATTTCTACACGATGAAAAACGATCCGATTGGATATGTATTCTTTTCACTATTTTCTTAGGTACCTTGGCTGCGGTTTGCTTCCATCTTCATTGGGTCAAAGGAAAGGATTCTCTCGAGGTGTGGCATACTACGATGACGCTAAGAAACATTACTCACGTAGGTTTCGTAGTCGGAGTTGCCGGTACCACCGCGCTCATCTGGTATCTCTTTCTCACATTTTACAACAACGTTCGTGAGTATTACCAAAAATCATCCTCGAAGATATACGATTTTAAGAAAACATCAAACTTCCTTACTCTCACCGCTCTGAGCGATCTTTCAAATCAACTTTATTTTGCAGCGTCGCCTCCGATCTCCGAGAACACTCTCATATCCGCTGTTTGGGCCTTCATCTGCGGCAAATGGGGCTTTACTCTCATGTATTACGGCCACAATTATGAAATAATAATCAGAGAAGGACCGTCTTCCATTCTCGCTCAAGATGGTGCTTGAGACGTTGAAAAAACGCGACAATATTAACCGCAAGACTGTTATACACCTATTTTCTACAATCGAAACTTTTATACAGTTACTATTTTCCAATGAGACAAACTGAAAAATATATCTATACATTGTAGTCAAAGCGGACGCTACTACAGCTGTGAGCAAATAAAAAAATTCCATTGGTTAGAGGACTTGAACGATAGGTTTAAATTTACACGAATGTATTTTATTAATTTACTCTTTTATTTTTATTATTCTATACACAAATACAAACGGCATGTGTGTGTGTTTTTGTGTGTATGTGTGTGTGTGTGTGTGTGTGTACATCGATAGTGCAGAATATAGCATTTGAATGACTAACATTAGATAGCAGATCTGAAATTACGTTATTAGTCTGTGGTAATGTCTACAGTGGAATTTGTACCACATTAATAACAATCTATTGTACCCAGCCAAAGATTAGGATGCCCAAAAATGTTATTCGTTGCTGAATAATTGTAGCAACTCCAGTAACGAAACTATACGAATCTGCACTTTATAATGACTATTTTTTACGTGTGAAGTTTGTTCGAACCGTACCTGCTATTAATGACATTTAGAATAGTTCGCGTTACGTCCGTAAATCGCGGAATGCTTATTGCCGGTAAAATGGTAATTAAAGCTGAAGAACTTCGCGGAAAAAAAAATTGACGAAGTTTTTCGCACAAATATCAAGGTCGCTCATCAATAGCGACAAATAATACTAATGATGATCGTTTTCTCGTGGAGTCCGGATACCTGACGATTAGTTCAATTTCTTTCTTCTTTTTTTTTTGTTTGTTTTGTTTTCATTATAATTTGTCACGTCGTACGTCAAAATAATGGCAATTGAGTTTCCACAACGAAACGATCGTACGAGAGTCTGACAACGATAGACAAAATCTACAAATCTAGGCCTAGGGTGTAGGCCCAGGCCGATTTCATATTAGAAATCGTCCGACTGATCCGTTTTTTATCTTATCGATAAGCAATGTTCGCACATGAATTCGTCGCAAACTTGTTCCGCGTGTTTACGAAGAATCTCGCTCTTTCTACGAGTTTTTACGTATTCTTCGATGCGAGAAACAAGAGGATTGAGAATATGAAGAAAAAAAATGGAATTGCCTTTTGTCTCTTGCTTCTCGAATCGGACTTTGACGATTTTATGCAGAACAAGATAAAAGTGCAGGCACTGCGACTGTTTTTTTGTTCGTTCTACCAACCTTTGCTCAAGGTACGAAACTGCATTTCTTTTTTTATCACTCTTTCTACTTAACAATGATAGTTTTTATGAACATTTGGTATCAGTGAAGTGATGAAGTAGTATCTCATAGTATGCGCGTTTCTTTCCAATAATTCATTCGTATAAAAGCATTCACTTTAAATCTGAAAAGAAAAATAGAACAGTTCCCGATAATATAATCGACCGATGTGCATTTTCAAGATTTTTTTTGTTCAGAAAAATATTTGCTCGGGTTGTAAACTACCGCTCTCGAAAATCACATTCAATCGTTAATCGTTAAAGTTACCGAGGCTACTGTCTGCGTAAATTAGCACCGGGCTAGTTTTCTGTATTTCGCTTGATAATTTCATTGTATCCTCCCCCTCCCCCGACCGCCTTTCTTTCTTTTTAGCTTTCACGATAATCGTCGGAATTATTCCTATTTTATCAACGGACTAGTCCCGTTAGTGTTGCTTTTGTCTGGAATTGTGTTTGGTCGTGTGATTAGAAGAATTGTTGGCGGACGTGTTATCGAGCCCAGCGTCGGATATTTCGTCACTGCTGTCGCTCCGTATGTCGCCCTCCATCTGTTTGCAGACGCACGAAACGAAATATTAACTCCAAAATATTATTTCATCGACGATGATTCATCGGATTAGAAAAATTCATCGTGACAAGCGAATCGTGGGGCTATTACATACCTGACCAGCGTAAATCGCATTATACGCTATCTTGAGGATTAGCCACGTCCAAATAATATGAAGAACGAGCAGTAATATCAATAAAGAGTTGAATATGAAATACGCCGGGAACATCGGTACTATCTTAGGAGCCTCTATCGTTGTACTGTTAAAAAAACGAATTATACATTTAATCGTTTGTTTCGTAATTCCGAAAATACGATGAAAAAATTAACTTCATATTAATCGAACTCACCTATAAATGATCCAGAATGGATACACACCGGTACGAGTTACGATCCACAATATTGTAAAGATACAAAAAATAAAATCACATAGTTTTTGGTAATTAGCGTACTTGGCCATTTTCGCTGCCTGAAAGAAAAAGTTGTGTTAAACGAGAGTCGATTGGAACGATGACGTTTTTTCTTTTCTTTTCTACGCTTTTCGTGCTTCGAATGTATCACCTCTAGGAAAATATCGGCGCAATCGTGTACGACTAGTACTAACGAGCCGATTCTAGTCAAATTTCCAACCCATGAGAAACACATGAGTACTATCGTGGCTATATGATGAATAAACATTTGCCAAAAATCTTTTCGCTTCACATCGAAGAACTGCGATATACTCAGCGACCAGTAGAACGCCATTGATACCATATAGTACCACCAGACGTCGTTTGTCACCGGATGATAAGGATAGCCGTAGTAGCAATGATTTATATCCCATAACCAAGGCTTATCCCACAGAATAACGATTCCATAGATAAACGAGTATGTATAATACAAGCATCTCCAACTAGAACGAAAAAATCGTCAATGATAAATTTATTCGCTCGGTTAACGAAAAACTGTTTAAAGTTAAAAATTCTCACCTGTTTTCGCAAAACTTCGTTAATGTCGAAGGTCTGTCTTGAGAACGTCTGAGCCTTAGCCATCTTTCAACCTGGCGTTCGCTCCAATCCAATTGTTTCGCTAATGACAGTACCTTAAAACAGATGAAATATTTAAACTCCGTCAAGTATTTATAAAAAATGACAAATCCTTTATGAAATAATGGAAAAATAGATATGTCAGGCAACGAAAGGTTGCGACCGTTTGCTATTTATTATCTAATTTACTATATGCGAAATGTTGCAAGAGCTACGATCAAGAATTAGTCGGTCCGAGTTAAATGATCGAATAATTACCTGTTTATGCTTAATTTTTTTGCTAGTGTAAGCTTTTTCGAGGATAACATTAGGTATGGCTCTTTTGGATCTCGTTGTCTTAATACCGATAGATTTGCCAACCGGTGCAAACCAATACCTAAAGAAAAAACAAAGTCAATCCGTATCTTTTATTTTCTCGATTTAATAACTTCAACAGTTCCGTGTTGTCGATATTTGTCGATACTGGAAAGGGACCTTTGACTCACGATAATACTTTTATCGTACGAGCGAGCAATATTTTTTATGTCATTAATACACTTGTAGATCAGGAGACTGACCTGCGTCAGATAAAGTTACTGATACAGGGTAATTAAGCCTGCCGTTTTAATTTAGCACTCGTATTTGCTTAATACTTTCGAATTGTCGAATATATTTATTGCAATTGAGTGCAGGTGTAGAAGTTATTTTGTGTAAAAAAGGTAATTCGATTCAATAAGTACGGAATTGAGAGTTATTATTAATTATTATTTATTCTTAATATTTTCACTGATGACTTGTTTATCTGTTTGTTACACGAAACAACAGTGTAATAAATTAAATCGCATACTCTCATACGTATGATAAAAGAAATTAATAAATAATAATAATAATAATCCACTAATTAAATAAATTAATAATAATTTTTATTCTTAGTACGTATGAAAATAATTATTGCAAATTATAAGTATTAACTGAAAATATAAACGAGAAAAAAAAAGTTTGTTTCCGACAGAAAAAATTGCTACTTTGAAGAGACGTTGCCGCGTTTAACCCTTCCAGCAAAGGCTACTTCGCAAGCGAAAAGAGGCCACGCCAGCCGACGTCTCGTCTCACGATAAAAAAGGAAAGGACGTCGGTAATGGCATATCAGTGACGCTAGATGTAAGTACGTAACCTCTTTGACAACCGGATGCCGGAGCCACAAAGCCGGTGGTTGATCAACGGAGAGAGAAATAAGAAAAAAGAAAATCATGAAGGTTGCATACCTCTCGAGAGCGTATCTGAGGACTAGGAGACCCAGTGCCATCGGCAATGGGTATATCAAATGTTGGTAATTCGCATATTTGTTGTCCGAATTTGGTGCAATGTTATCCCATGTCGTATTCGGCGGTAACCAAATGTCAGGTGACCAGAAAGACGATGATATGTTCGTTAGGACCTCCATTGTATATATATACATTTCCTCGAGAATCCTCGAGTGAAAAAAAAACCGCACAGTGAAGAGATTCTCGGGCTTGCAATGCGTCACGCGTTGTTTTACTACCACTAGGATGATAATTGTTTAAAAACAAAACAGTAAAAAAAAACAATATTTATCGTAGAACGTTACACCGCCCGAGATGCTCTTGGTCTTTTGGAGCACTCGCGTTTCGCAGATTAAAACCTACACCTACACTTCACGGAATGCGCCAAGAGAGAGAGGTGAGGAGAGATCGTGCATGCACGAGGCGGTCGTATGAACCGTTGATCTTACATATCGAAATAGAAGGCGCGGTTCCTGGGAATAAAAGTTCTCCGTGCGGCCGCTGCATACGCGCGCGCTAATGTCATATCGTGGGTTTGTTTTTGGTGTCTGCACTTTTGACACTAGATGTAGCGAGTGTCGCGTCACCTCGTATTTGGTACTTGGCGCACTAGCGGCCCGTAATGGTAACGTAAACGCTCTGAATATACTGAAAAGAAGGGGTATTACTACCATGAAACGGCCAACCAGCTTTGTTGCATTTATAAATATTTCTTCATTCAATCTTTGATACTGCCGGAGAACTTAATTCGTACATTTTGCATATGCAGCACACATACGACTCGTACAGTGACAGGATACACATACACACGCTACACTCACACACACGATATATAACCGCAGCGACTGCAGCACGGCGCGCTTATCAGACAAATACTTAGTATGCGCACAACGGAACATACATCGAGTACAGTAAAAGGCAGAACGGACAGAACTTTTTTGAAAAGCCATTTGCCTAAAATCATTGAAAAACCGCTAAACTCACGGAATGAAATTTTACTCGAGTATCAATTTCGTATGCGTGTGTATTCGCGATAATTACACGAACAAAAAATTAAGAGGTTTTTTTTTCGATCTTGGCTATTATATTTATTAAAAACGTTATTACAGAGTCATGCCAAGCACGTATAAAAAATAATATAACTTATTACGTTTTCACATGAGCTTGAAATTGAAGAATTAACGGACGTTTTTTTATATGCGATATTCCAAAGTCTCTTGGCTTGTACATTCACTAAAACGTAATGGGTTCAACATGCATACGACATTAATTCTATCC
The DNA here is from genome assembly GCA_964017225.1 of Netelia inedita. Lineage (NCBI taxonomy): Eukaryota > Metazoa > Arthropoda > Insecta > Hymenoptera > Ichneumonidae > Netelia > Netelia inedita. The sequence continues at coordinate 35,603,545 of OZ024923.1, forward strand.
TTTTTCAGTCAAAACACACGATCCTACAAGTTCCATCGCGCGAGGATCGTTTCTTTTAGTATATAATAAAGACGAAAGACGTTACAAAAAGTTGATTATCTCGCAAATTACGTAATCAGTTGGATCCTATGACCTTGTCGATGTGACCTTTGAGAGTCTTGAGCTGTTGCATCGTCTCATCGTCGAGAGCAGGCATGTGAGACAGACGCAGTCCAGCATTGGGCAATAACGATATAATGTTGCCATTGTGGAGCGGAACGTTCAGATTTGCCGTACGCTCTTGTACGATCGCCGAGACGAGAAGAGGACTTCCCTGCATACTTAGAACCATTTCACCCTCTCTCGGTCTCCTGAGTATATTCATCGGAGTATTCGGCTTGACTTTTGGCGTAACTAAGCCGTAGCAAGTAGCGGACTTCTTCATTGCGGGAGTTTTGTACTTGGCGCTGGACGGACAACGTCCTGTATTTTTTACAAGGTTGTTTCTGTTTTCTTGATCGAGATCGGAATTTTGTCGACTAATATCGGTTTTGGATGAACTTCGCGTGACTCTCGACGTGCAAATTTTAGGTTTATTATTATTGGACGAACTTCGAGCCGCTCTGATCGGACGACTGTTCGAATTTCTCGTCGTGTTGATTCTGGAAAGATGCGTAGTTCTCGCAGTTGTTGATTCGGTCGCGTAACCATCGTCCGACGCAGCCGTGACGCGTTTTGGATTTTTCTTAGCTTTGCCGATGGTCGCCGGAGTCGGAGATTTCTCCAACGATTCGTTCGTCGACTCGCTATTTACATCGCCGTTGTTCGATTTACGATCGACGATTGCGTCGAGAGCAAGGAGTTCGCCCAATGTTAATTTACGCACTTCCAACGGCCAACGCGTCAATGCTAAATCGACGGTATTACCGAGACTATTTACATGCATTCGGAAATCACCCTCAATTTTGTGAATTCTGTGCGCGACTTGCGTCTTGAAATCTTTCACGAGGGAATCGATCTCGTCCGTATCGTCGTGGCTGATTCTTATTTTACGCGTTTGCTTGGTGCGAGGCATCTTTACGATTTGTTATAAGGTCTGAAAAACGAAAATTAGGGAATCTTAAAGATTTTATTGGATTTTTTAGAATCTAGATTTATTTGTGAAGTTGGTGGGGAAAACTCCGATTATCATTATGATAACAATGATATATCGGATATAGTAAATATTGAGAGACACGTATCGCTCGAAAATTTTGGTTTCTGGTATCTTGTACAATAATATTTTATCACATAAGGGACTGTCACTCGTTTACGCGTGTGCCAAATTTTAATCGAGATTGCTCGAAGTACTCGGGCGTCAGAGATTCAATTTTTGCAGCGTTATACACAGCACGAACTAAACATATACTCGTACAAAATTATATATTGTTAAATAAAGAAAGTCCCAGTTTTTCTAAATTTCCGACATATCGAAATATCGATATTGCCGATGAACGATAAAAAAAAAACAAGTTCTACGGAATGAAAGGTTCGTGTGTGAAGGAAAAATACCTCTTGGCACACCGACAGGCACAACTCGCAGCTTCCTCGGTAGTGTGATGTAGCTTCCAATTTTCGCTCGATGCTTCGTTCTAAGCGGGATCTCTTTCAAGCACTTCTCTTCGTTACGAGAATAAACTTTTTCAGCTCATTCCAGTGACCATAATCACGTTTATTTCGTTACACAATTTTCTTGCAAGCCTGGTAGAAAGCTTTTTGCGGGATGTTTCGAGTGAGACGTTCAAAATCACAACCGTCTAACGTATTGGTCGACAAAGTTTTCGAACTACAGAAGTAGTGGTGTGGGACATTCAACAGTGTGTCCACGAACTGAATAAAGTGAAGAGAGGGGACCGTCATAGAAATTGAGTAACCTGAACGAGATACTTCGAAAATTACGTTCCCATAAAATCACAAGATGGCGCTCTCATTCCTAGTTACTTTTCGTACCGCGAGTATGCACTCCTGAAATCGATATATATGTTTTTCTATATATATTCAAATTATTCTCATCGTGTTGTGCCTAGGTTTTTTCGTATGTGCCATCCTTGTCATAGTTGTGCGTGACGTCTTCCTTCATTATTTATAAGAGCTACAAATCGCAATGGTACGAGGCAAGCAAATACTTGCCTGGCTCGTTGTTCTACTTGATATTGTTCTTTGCGACGATTTTTATGAATTATTTCATCGGGAAGATCCCTGTATAGCACTGTGCGAAAAAACGCCTCAAACATTCGTGACCGTGAGTATTCTTCGTGATAAGCGGCTTTAAACACGTTTTGTTTATACCGGACGTTCCTCCGTTTTATTTTATTCTCAAAATGTATTTCAATAATTCCCGATACGTCCTTCGTATTTCAGAACGAGTATGAGAAATCGTGTTGTCAGCGTGGCTGTAGATTTTTCAATCTCGTCGATCTCCGTCACGGTCTCGTCGTGAACAACTTGAACGGTTCGAAGGATGCTTGTGAATCACGTGAGTTTAGCAAGATCTCACCTGACAATTTTTAACATTTATCGAGTTTCATAAATCTTTAAACAATCCCATAAAAATCTTTGTGTTCGACGCTAATAGCGCAGTACTCCAATATCGCTGCGCACCGACCGTTATAAATTTTCATTGTTTAGTATGCACCGAAGCGTACCAAGTCTCTCAGGACAGATCTGCGTGTACAACGGGATGCGATTTTATGGCGCAGCAAAGAGTCGCGGATCTTCTGTCTCTTCTCTCCGTATTCTACGTCGAAGACTCCAATGTACTCTTGATGTCGCTGGATATGCCTGAAAACGACGTTATGACCGATCCCGGTTTGAGAAAAGAGATCGAGCCAGGCTGGTGGGATTCCGAGGGTTTCAAATTACCCCAGACTTTCATCAAAACAGTTCCCCGAGATGCCGATGTAAGTTTCTCATACGACGACCGACAAAATTGCTAAAAAGCGTTTCAAGGAAAAGTCTGAATGTTTTTTTTTTCACTTTTACATTATTTTCCCAGGCTATGGAAGATTACGGCGGTTCGACGATCTACTACGGTGATACACGGACATCCGTGACTGCGAACGACTCTGATTGGCTACAGTGCGCGTCTCGTCACACCGGTATACCTCGTTGGTTACTCTGTTCGGCGATAGCGGTCGCAGCGACCGCAGCGATTTGGCTTCGCTTCATAGCGGACAGACCTATCGAGGCGACGGATGAATCGTCCACGACGAACGACAAACAAATTCTAACGAACAAATTAACGATCGTAATTCCCGACGAGGCACCATTGTACAAAACCCCACCGCCGAAGTACAGCGAGATCGGAGATGTGAACGACGTGAACTTCAAGCAGTAGGTAAAATCTTCGACGATCCGTATTATGGTTTCTAAAAGGGCATTCAAATTCAAGTACCTAAAGAGTTCTAAAGAAAAGAAATCTCTACGATGTATAGTAGGGACGACTTCATCAGTGAGATTTTTTGCGTAGTCTACCGAGGCTTTCTTTCTTTTTTTCGTCTATTTTTTCATTTTTTCTTTTTTTTTCTTTTTTTCTTTCTTTCGTTCAGAGTCGACGATAGAAGTTATTACCAAATAAAAACACACATCGTTTCCGAGCTGTGACACGAAACGATCGTCGGTTTACGATACGATTTAAATCTCTACAAATTGTTGCTAGTACGTAGAAATAAAAGGTTTGTTCTTTTTCGGCGAACTCCCCAGAAAACCCTACACTAGTTTAATAAGTATACACTGAACTATATACCTATATTTATTGAATTAGTGCAGGGATTTCTGGGGAGTTCGCCGAAAAAGAACAAACCTAAAATGTGATCGCGAACGATAGTTTCTTTTCGGTAAAAAAAAAAAAAAAAAATTTGAGCTTTACTCGATTGTGAACGAGTCTGCCAGCAGTGCACGAATAATCCAGCGATTATAACTTCGACTTGAGAGTGTTATCACGCATCGTTTTGAATTATTGTCTTGGCTAATATGTTTCGCTCATTGAAAGATCGAATTGCTCAACCATCTTACGAGATTCTTCGACGAACTCGTTTTTGACTTGACGAAGCCATGGGACAACGAAAAATCTTAAAATTCCGATCTGACTAACTTATGGTGATCGAAATAACACGAAAAATAATAATTTCTTTTTAACGTTAATACGCGATAAACGTTCGCAATAAATCGTTTTTGTTTTTCATACATATCTTTCGAGAGCCACAAGTTCGTCGATCATTGTTTTTTGTTCTTATTTTTCTCATCTTCGTTGATCGAGCTCCGTATCTATTTCTCGTGCACTCTCAGATTTGATTGTGATAGAGATGTACAAAAAAAACAAAATCGCAAGTTCGAAGAGTTGTTCGGATATAACAAATCTTCAGTAAATGTGCGATGGGGCAATACGCGCTTAAATTCCTGATACTTTTTTATTGCGCCCAGTTGCAATCTTGCGCTCGAACATTTATAATAAATATTATAACGATTTTTTAACATAAATTTTTTCATCGCTATTCGATTCGTAATTTAGGATACTCTTGTATCTCTTGAGCTCTTTTTTCAACCTTGATAAGTATTCTTTGAGATATTAAGCAATTCCAAACACACCCTCGGGTAATCGTCAATCACCATAACGAGACAATTTTTTAACTTTTCCGCAAATGCTGTCTGTATAGCGATCGATGTGTAGGAAAGAGAAATTAAAACAAACAAAACAAAAACATTCTCGCTTCAAAACCAAAGTACAGTGTTTTTTTTTCGGCAAAAACACGAAAACTAAAAAGAAACAAAAAAAATCTAAATCATCATTAATAACTAGAGATACGGTAATACATAAGTTTCAAGATGTAGCCATTGTAAAACAATAAAAGATACATCATCTCGTTGTTTTTAAGTTGAACGCACGACTGACGCGTTGTTTTTTTTTTTCTTTGGACACAATCGCGGACCGACCGAGGTTCGTTTTTACATGCTTGTTCGCACTGTAGAAAAAAGAAAAACATAAAAATCAACAAAAGGAACAAAAATTGTAATTTCTAATCGCATTCCTATCGGAACACGTAACAGTTTTTTTTTTTTTTTTTTTTTTTTTTGTGAAACTCACATTTCTTTACAGCGTAATTGGAAAATATATATCTTGAAAATCAACTGTATCGACTCGCCGAACTCCTTGCGGTCGATCTTAACGAATGAGCCTACGTCCGCGTTTTTCATTTTCTTCCTTTAATAAAACGTATCAACCTTATCCCTACATGACCGAGGACTCGAATCGCCTCTGATATTTACAATGTTTATGTAGTGAAAAGAGAATAATGACGAGAAGTTTTTTTTACAACCAGTAGAGACGAGGATCGTCGCGACGCATTTGTAGTTTGAGAACGTGACGATAGATCTTGAGAGCAGGACCAAGTAGGAGATCCAAACCGCTGAGTACGTCGGAGCGTTTCATCAGGAGCAACGAGTGTCCATCGATATCTTGGACTCTGAATACTTCGGCCTCTTTCGGAAAAAGCCTGGCGAAATATTGATAAACCTGCTCCGAAGTCCAGTCGGAAGCATCGGGTATATTCGGATCTATTCCGTCTCTCGTTCCTGGCTCGTCGTCCATTTGTTCGGAAGACGCTCTCGTTGGCGAGACTTGCGGACTCAAAACCGGTGGCAATACCGGTGGATTCGACGGTGTTTCGGGACGACTCGCGACCAGAGTCACACTTTGAACGACGTTGGATTTAAAATGCTTCTGGGTACAGTCGGTACATTGCCACTTTGAGTTGGCTTTTGGCGTGGAGACACGGGGCGAATGGCAGGAATAGTGATAAGCCTCGTCACACGTGTAGCACGTTATCAATGGTCCCTGTAATCACGAGGAAAGTGTGAGATTCGAGCGATTTTTCTACTATTTTTTGTTTTCTCTTTGTCGTTATGGACTTACAACGTCCGAAGTTTCGCAGCAAACGGTGCAGCTTTTGCAGCGCTCGCACTGCCAACTGCAGCCTGATTTTTGCAACAGTTCATCCGGTGGATAGATGCACGTTGGATGAGCTGCGAATATTTTATTTGAAAGATGGTCAGTTTTAATGTTTTTACATCTATTTCATTATTAATATTTCGTTCTTTCGATTCTTCTTACCTCTGACCGTACAGTCGCGACAAGCGACGAGACTTTCGGCTTTGTCCTTGGAGCAGAGACTGCATTGCCGGTTCGGGCCTTCTTTGATCATCGACTTGTTGGAATCCTGAGATTCTTGCGATCCATGAAGGTTCTTATGCTGCGACACGGGTCTACCGCGTTTTCTCTTTACCACGTTGTTGTCCGATGGATCGAACACCTTTTTGGCCCTCTGTTGGGAAAAATTGTAAACAACCGATAAATAAATAGAGAATACGTAGGTTAAAAAGAGGAAATGGATTTTTATTGATTAACCTTTCTTCTGGCGCTTCGAAATGCTGCGACGGTCGTGTTCGACGGCGTAGGAGAAGGGTTGGTCGAACTTCTACCCGCGTCGTCGTCGTCCCTCTCGTCGCTGTGATGACCTATATCAAGATCTCGAGCGTGTTTGTCCCTTTCGTCCTTGGAATCCCCTCCAAAGTCCTCGAATTTGATCTCAATGTCCATAGGATCTTCCGATCTCACCAATAATCGCTGTTTGCGTTCTGCCTTGGACGGTCTTTTGAGGTTAGAAAAATTATGCTCGTTCGTCTTGGTCTCGTTCTTGTGAGAATCGCCGTTAGAATTCAACGAATCGTCCTCTCTCGTATCCCCGTCTTCCTTCGTGACCGATTCCTCCGGTGAATCGGGCTCTTTTCCAACTACCGTTATCTCGTAACATTCCTCCTTGTTGTTCTCCTTCTCATCGGCGTTTTCGTTTACGAGCTGTTGGCCAGGACTCGCGTTACCCTGTGACGAGCGTGGTGTGTTCGATCGTGAATCCGTCACCATAACGTCCTCGTCGTTGTCGTCAAAATCGTAGAGACCCGGTGGATCGGGACTCTTGTTGTTTCTTCTCGAAGCGGTCGTCGTATTAGCCGTTGTTGTTATTGTTGTTGTTGTCGTAGACGCGACACCGTACGACGATTTGCCGGTGTTACCATTCTCAGCCGTGTAACACCGGCTTGAATTTTCTCTCGTTTGTTCGCGTTGCTGCGATTGTTGTTGTTGCTGATTATTATTATTATTATTATTGTTGTTGTTATTATTTTGTTGGTGTTGTGCCGATGCCGATATCGCGGTACTGTTAGTCATCGACGTTTCGGACGTCGTCGCAGCGACAGCGATGGTCGTCGTAGCAGTCGTTTCGGTGGCGCTCGCGCTCGTCGTCATGTCCGTCGTCGCTACCAACGAATAATTTCCATTTCCCAATCTCGTTATATTCCCGCTCGCGACCTCTTTGCTCAGAAAATCTTCGACCATACGTCTCGAGGTTGGATTCGATACACCATCCAATAATTGTTCGACGAGCCTGTATGCCGGTACTCCCTGATCGAGATAATCCGGCTCTTCGACCACCAGTTCCGCGACAGCACCGGCTATCATAGCCGAATTTAATTTTTCTTTGACAAAACCCTCCGGACGATTTTTGTACAATTGTAGACGCGACCACTTTGACGCATTGCGATAACTCGTGTTACCCTTGTAATCGACCTGTATCACCTTTTCGGCCTCGATCAAACGATGCAAATCGGCAATAGTGTCGCGTGCGTCGACGGAAAATTTTCTCAGTAAATAATTGCATATACGATCGGCGTCGGGACGCGCCTTTCGACGTCTCAACTGATCTATCGCCTCGAGGATCTGTTCCTCGTGGAGAATTTGCGTCTCTACGCGATGTTGCTGCATCTCGAACGTTGGTTTATTTTTATCGACTCTTATTTTCTTCTCGCAACTTACCCGTCGCGCTCTACGTTTTCTATAACTATATCTATTTATATACGTACATATATATATATATATATAACGTTATATATTGCTATCGGAACAATATATTCTCTCCTCTTTTCTATCTCTCTCGCCCGTTCGTTCTACCCCCTGGCGGGGTAGTACAGTATTCTTTATTTTATTTCACTTTTTATTCAATGCCCGGCCACGGACCCGGGCGAAATGTACGCAGCGTGGATTCCACGCCGCTGCGTTCTAGCGTTGGCCGTTCGACACAGTATTTGGCGCTAGTGGCGCTACTCAAAATTCGTATTGAATCTTCGTACGAGGCTTCATCGTCGGAGCTGCTTCTGTTGCTTTTCCTTCGTGTCTCATTACCCCGAGTACAGCCGATAGTACGCGCGCGCTTCTCGCACGTATACTTCCTTCTCCACTCACTCCTCCTAAACCCACGAGAATTTTTCAAGCGGCTCGGTAGAGTTTGTTGAAACGTTGTCGTCACGTACACACTGGACGAACGAAACTTTCCTCCGCACACTTTTCACGATGCGATACGTTCAAAGATTGCGAATATCCTTTGTCGTCGGAAGCTCGAGGCGCGTGTATCCGTATATCTGTGTATCGTACGCGTCTATATGCGTTCCTCTCTTTCTCTTGACCGTTGCCGTTGGATCGTGCGCGTGTTACAAAGGCCTCGCGAACCACCGGTATTGTTATTCCTTCTTTTCCGGAACGATAAAAGGGATCCCGCGTACAGGGCCGGTGCGACGTTTCGACTCGTTCCCCGTCCGTACGATCCACGAACGAACGTACTCATACGCGTATACGCGCACGCTGAATACGCGGGATCCGTGTGTACCTCCCGTGTCCCTCGTCACACGCCGTGGCCATTGAATTCACTATATATCGATAATCGTGGTGCGATTAGTCACACTTACCGAGAGAGTATATAAGTTTATAGATAATTTGAGATTGCGCGACGTAGAGTGAACACCACACGGTCGCTCGGTAACATGATTATTGTCGGTTATTGTTATTATGATTATATATCGACTATACAGTTCTCTCCGCGGTAATCGGGACTCGTAGGCAATTTCCTTTTTTTCTCGATCGATTCAACGGCTCGTCGCACGAGGAGGAAGGGTTTTGTGCCGAGTTAGCGAGCTCGCGAACGCCGCATGCTCGAGATGTTTCGGGGTTGAAGATCGATGATACGATATATACACGAACGATCGTCCGATATTCGAGTCACGTTGCATTTCGTCAATAACGCTGTGGAAACCCGAAACGCGAGATCGCGCGACCGAACGCGTCGGTGTTCGTATTAAACCGGAGCAATTAAAGTTCCGTACTGTACGGTCAAGCGATAAAAAATAACGTTCGGTGTGTCGTACGCATGGAAAACGACCGGAAGATTTATTTTTTGATATATATATATATACATTTATATATGCTTAAAGGTATCGTATCGGTACGTAATTAATGAGGCGAGGAGCGAAAAGCGAAATGCATGAATTCGATGCGCGACGGACGCGAGGCGCGATAATACTATATTCCCTACGGGCCATCGTCGTTTTGTGCGTGATCGAAGTTGCTGCTGCTGCGCCACCCGCAGAGTTCGCGTTACTTGCCGCGCGCGTGGTCGTCGTCTCTCTCGCTTCGTGTGCACGCATCTATATCAGCGGAGCGTTAGAGTCCGTCCCTCCGCGCCCACGACGAACGACTGTACCGCCACCGATGTCGCTTTACTCCTACTAACCGTTCGTGTCGCACTACTCTCGCAAGCTTTCCCCGGGATGAGCGGGTTCGTAAAAATCGCGTCGCGAGCGTTCTTTCGACGACGAACGAACGAATTATTCTATGACGTGAAACGTTCGATCCTCGTCGAAGGGATTACGTATCTTTATTTATCGCGTCTCATTTTCCCATCCTGGTAAAACGGCGCGACAGCATTGCGTCGCGTAGAATTTTATAGCCGTGTATAGGAGCAAAGAGTACGCGATAAGTCCCGCCTATATAGAAGTAACAATTGCGTCACGCGCCGCGTTACGTGCAGCCGTAACATTAATAATGCCCCGCGCGCTCTATCGGCCGGCAGCTGAACGAGAAAAAAAAGAGTGAAATTTTCATTCCGAGACTGTACGCGATACGAGTAACGTCACTTCTCGTCCTTTTTCTTTAGCAACCTTCTCTTTCACACTTCGGAAATACAATATTTCCGTTGCGAGCAGAGAAATACATGAAAACTACAGGTACCGTCCAGGCGCAGGTGTAACTTATTCTCTGCGATAGGCACGCGTGCGTATAGTACGTGTCCATTCGCGTATGATGTACGTCGGTGTTATGTAGCGCCTATATACGTATGCGCGTCGGACACGCGGTTCGCCGGTAGCCGCGACGCGTCTATATCGCCATCTATTCCACCCGCCGCATTTTTTTTCTGTTTATTCTCTTTTTCGAGAAAGGTCCAGACGCGCGTTTATTGTCCCGATCTCTCGTCTCTCGCTCTACCCTCTCTTCGTCTTCTTCACGGTTTATATCGGAAGTACAATACGCCGACAGTTGCGCGCGAACTCCGCGCGACACATACGTGCATATATATATATCTATATATATATAAATATATACTTTTGTATATATATATATTTATATATGTATATGTCTGTATACACATACGCATCAGTAGGCACATATAGGTGCTGTACACATGTATAATGTACTCTCGCTTACCCGGGATACCCGCGATGACGACGAGACGAGCGTGTGAGGAATGATATGGTATATAGAGTGCGCGAGAGAGCGAGCGAGCGAGAGGTGTAGAGAAGTCCCGGTCGGGCCGCCTGATCAGCGCGCGCTTCTCGAGGACGCGCTTCGACGATACACCGGTGGTGGTGCATGTGTGCGCGCGTGTGCTTGGGTGCGTGTGCCCCCGGTCGGTGGTGTCGCGCCGCGAAGAAAACGCGATCGAGCTCTACAGCAGAAAAAGACCGCACCGCGTTTTCTGGTTGCGCGCTTCTCTCTCTCTCTCTCTCTCACTCTCTCCCGAATGTCTACCGTTTCAATACCTATATACATGCAACAATAATGTTTCGGCTATATATTTGTATATAAATATTTAGCCGTATACACGCTACTAGCGATTTATGTACGATGACTATTGTCGAATTTACGAGAGCTCGAAAAAAAAAGAAGAACGAGATCGCGTTTTTCGTTCCTCCTCTCGAAATGTCGATAAACAAGTAGCGGTAGGGCGCGCACGGAGCACATAGTATGCGTGTGTGTGTGTGTGTGCAACGGGGAACAGCGGCAACGCGATTCTCTGGTGCGGCCGCAAACGTGACGCGCTTCTCTCTCTCTCTCTCTCTCTCTTTATCCTCGCGCGCCGTGTATGACTCTATATGTATGTATATATAATGCTCTTCGTCGTCGCTCGCGGGAGCGATCCGCCTCTTCGTCGCGTCAATCTTATTTTTTTTCGCTCTTTTCTTTTCTCTCATTATAATCTCTCTCTATTTCTCTCTCTCTCGCTCTTTCCCTCTCTTACCTCGAGGTATTTCGCGATCGCGCTTACGAACATTTTTCTTTCTTTCGATCGACTTGTACGCTTTCGAGTAATCGACGAAAAAAATAATATATAGTATGCGTATCATGTAGTAGTATAGAGTAATGATTGAAAGGCGCTTTCGTTGAAAGCCCGGCGCGCACTTACCACCGTCGACGGTGAAACATGTCCCCGCATGAAGAAGACATCGTGTGCCTCGTTGCGTTTTTTTCTTATTTTCTGTTGCAATTGTTTAACAGATAACCGAGGTAATTTTCTCTCTTGTTGAATCGCGATTGTACGTCTACTACTTTATTACATAGATACGTACGTATATGTGCAAGACTCGTTAGCGTTGTATATTTGAGCGATCGCCGAGAGTTCTCCCGGCGGGTGCGGCTGGGAACGGACACGCCAGCTACGCGACTGACTTTGGGGACGAAACGCGCGTTTTCGTGTTCTCTCTCTCGCTGCGCGCTCCACCCGATCGCAATGAATGCGAGAGCGTGCTTTTCTTGTGTGCGATCGACGGCACGGACACGCGGACACTGGCGGAACGCTTGGTTCGCGAAATCACCGCGACCGCGAGATATTTGTAACGTACGCCCGGTTCGAATGGCGCCACTGTCGCACGCACACACGACAATATCGACGGAATAAGCGACAATGCATGTATATTAGAGTTTGCACGCGCGCGCCGCGCATTACGTCTGAGTTGCGCGCGCATCTCGATGCACCGGCGGACAGCTGATTTCGAATTTAGGCGAAATCCGGATCTTCGAAATGGCGCGAAATTGCGTATTTTAACTATCGATCAAACTCGTCACTTTTCCAAAATATCGTCCATTATCCTCTTGTCGTACGGACCTTAAGGGAGGGACTTTCATAAAAATATGTTTTATTATTGCAAAAACGTACAAAACGAGCCCTTTCATTAAAATATGGACATTCGTAAAAATTTTAAAAAATAGGACGATGTTATCGGTTGGCAATAAGTACGCGTTCACACGTATGCATACGAGGCCGGTAAGGATTAAATTGAGTATGTTTACATTAACGATTAATGGAATGATCTTATAACCTAATGAAAGTTTATCTTGTACAATATTTAAAAAAAAATAGGCATAGAAAAATAGTCATGGAAATAACGAGGCGGGGCGAGAGCGATATAGAAGCGACGCAAAGTTTCTCGATCATGCGCAATTTTCCTTCTCGTTCGCGCTACCGTTGCGTCCACGGAGTTTCGATATCTGTGAAAAATCAATATTTCTAGAAATCATGGACGATTCGGACGACGAGCTGTAAAACGAACGTACCAATTTCAATGGTTTAACTTTAGATCCTATATTGTTGCTATTCTTCAGAGGACTCGTAACGGAAACATCGCACGAGATTTTTTCGGACGGTGATTTAAGCGCATTCTGGCTTCTCGGTAATAACGATTGCTGCAAGTCCGAACGTCTCGGTCCACGAGACGATACTTTCGGCGAAGTTTTAGATCCGCGCACGGGCGACATTTTCGGTAGCTGCAAACTCCCTCGTGATTTGGACGGTGTGACTATTTTCGTCGGTTTCACACTGAAAAAGATCGTTTATCGAAAAGATTGTTCAGCGATTGATACGTCTATCGATTTGTAAAGATGAAAATAATATTTACGTTACCTCTTTGAATCGTTGAGAGAATTTTTCTCGTCGCTCGTTTCGCTATTCTTCGAGGTAACCGGCGATATGTTGCAGAGAAAAGAATTCTTTCCCGGACTCGGTGGTATCTGGGAGATCGAACGACGCATATTTTTCGTACCAACGTCGTCCGGTGTCGAGGATGCCATGGGTTTAGATTTAGGTGATTTCGTGGGGATTGGAAGATGAACTATGGGGAAAGGAGTACTGGTTGTTACTGTAAATGCCGACGGGACTTCGCGAGCCGGCTTTGGAGGTGTTACCGGTCCAGCCAATGGCGATATTTTCTTTCCCAATGATCCTAATATCGAATTAATTATACAAAAAATAATTAACTATAAAAAAATAACTGTTAAAAAATAAATTAATCATTTTTCTATCGAAACCGAATGAATTACCTCGTCGTTGCATATTCCCAAGTGGAAGTATAGCCTTCATGGGACCTTTCTTGGTCGCAACGTCCGTTTCCGTCTTTTTTCGCAATTTTGTTTTAACACAACCGACAACGGTCGACGATGGTTTGTCCTGTCTCGCCAATTCCGTAACAACGATTGGCTTTAGTGCGATATCTGCGTAAAAAAGAAAAGCTCTCGTTGAAAATCATTATTAAACGGAATAATCTCAGGACATACTCGACGTACCTTTGCTCGAATTACGATCGTTCCCAGCTCGAATCTCAGATTTCTTCTTGTCGGTGGAATTCGCAACGCCCGGGTCGCTGGAAAAACGTTTTCTGATGTCTTTTAAGTGTGCTTTGCTCTTGTCGGCGGAGAGAGGGGTGATTCCGTGTCGTGGGGTGTTCGAGGTTGTGCTGGTCGGTGTTTGCGTGGTAGAAATACTTCTTCTTATCCCTCGTTCGGTGGTAATTTTTGTCTAACGTTATAATTCGATTATTTAATCCTCGATCGTTTGATTATTCGTTGTGTTCGTTAATAAACTAGAGCTATTTTTCAATTACCTTCATTCCCGATTCCAAACTTCTTCTGTTGGACGTTCTTGAGAAAGCCGAGACTGCGGTGGGTTTGCGAGGCGGTGTTCCTATCCGACTTGGCGTTCTTTTCGTTTCTTTAATGGTCGTTGGAACATTCGCATCGATAGCACAATTATCCAACGATGCGAGATTCAACGCTTTGCCTAAATTTTTCAACAAATTTTTCATAAGAGGATCTTTGTTCTCGCCGGTCAAAAGTTTGCCCAGTCCGACCAGCAATTCAACAGCTATTTTTTGCTCGTCGGTTATTGTATTCCGTTTTTTAATCGCGTCGATCGAATCGTCGTGAATTTTATCGCACGATTCCTCCTCGCTGTTCGATCGCGACTTTTCCTCGGTGATATCATCGGATTTTTCATTCACGATTATCAACGACTTGTCGCTTTTGTTTATGTTCATACGGACGTTTAAATTGTTCTCCAAATTTTTGTCGTCCGAAAGACTCAACTGTTTGAAACTCTCCGACGTGTCGACATCGGTATTGTCCTCGCGACTCTTTTCGATAACCTCCTCCCTGATATTCAACGAATTTTCAATTTTTTTCGGACTTTTGGTCAAATCGTTTCTTGTCGAGAAACAAGTTTCCAGTAATTCGGTGTTGCTACTACATTTAGCGCCCAGCGCTTTTTCCAGACTTTTGAGAAGTTCAACGGCTTCAGGATTGTTCTCGGATACCACCAGTTTCTCGAGATCCGACAAGAGCGTCGAAGCAATGATCTTTTTGTCCGGATCTATGAATTCCGTTTCTAATTCTTTGAGCATACTCTTCTCGGACCTTTCGCCCGAGCTCGACGTTAATTTCTGACTCTCCTCGATACTTTTCGCTTTTTCAACCTCGTTTTTTCCCGGTGATTTGGGCAAATCTATCAGGTCACCGACGAGATCCTCGTCATCCGAGACAGGCAAGAGATCGAAGTTCCACCGAGGCTTGCTATTTATTAAATCGTCGTCAATAGTGCTCGTCGCTAAAATTTTATGAAAAATCGAATCAATTACAATCAAGTATCCCAAGAATTATCCCAATCGCAGACTCGTTGCTAAATGATCGTACAAAGAGAATAGAACACTCACAAGAAGAAGTCTTGTGCGCCAATTCCTCGAACGTTTTGGCGAGATTTTTAGCTTCGGAAAATATCTGTCCATTCGTATCGTCCTGCAAACGATGAAAATATTATTTATCTTCGATCTTATTTCTACGATCGATCGTGTAAAATATGAACTTACGATGAATACAGAGTCGGAAGAAGCGCTTGATAACGATTCTCTCCGAGTGTTTTGTAACGGTGGGCTCTCGTTCGACTCAGGAACGAATACATCAACGTCGATTAATTTTTCCTGAGGCACCGAAGTAATCGATTTATTCGTCGAAATTCCAGATCCGCTGATTATACTGGGTAGTCGAGATTTCGCTACAGTCTCGTTCGTCGACGTTTGGGATGATTTCGTTCTCAGCTTTGCGTACTTGGAAATCAAATCATCGAGATCGCTTTCCAAACGTGATTTTTGTACAGGACTTTTCGTTATCGACCCCGTCGAACCGTTCGATCTCAATTTGTTCATACTCGTAAAACCATCGATTTTTTCGCCGGAACTCTCGATAAAAGCACAATTTGCCGTACGATTTGACGAATACGAAGAGTTTAAACCGGACGAACAAGAGGTGAGTCTCGTGATCGCGGATATGTTCGATAAATTTGATATCGTAGACGCGTTTGTTCCGCACTGCGTCTGTACGAACGCTTTATTCATACTATCCTCGAAAAGAATCGAGGGTACGCAAGAAACGGATCCCTCGTTACCATTACCATCCCCAATTTTCAAGCCGTCGAGTATCGAACGAGATCTGTGCTGTTTGAGTTTTCTCGGTGATATTCTGTCGCTCTGCGACAAAGAACGACGCGATTTATGAGATTTCGGTAGGTCGTTCTTTACCGCGAGCCAATCGATATCCGCGGTAGCGTCTCGGATACGTTCCGAGATTCTGTGAGCTATCATAGATTTGAATAGATTGTCCTCGGAGCTACCGCTGGATTCTGTAAGGCTATCGTTCATGACGGATAGATTGAGAATCGACGTATCGAGATATCGAGCGTCTGTATAAATTGTAGGAAGTACGAGAGTGTTTTGAAGCTCGTTCTTTGCGTCGACGCTCGTTTCGTCGCCTTTAAACTTATCGTTCGAACGGTTAGCGAACTTCTCTTCGACCTTGGGCGAAAGACGACTTTTCTTCGAGGCGCCTTTGACGTCTGACTCTGTATCTACGAGTGATTCGTCCAGGGTCTTGTTCATCTTCAAAATATCCGAGTATCTTCTTCTCTTGGGTGTAAAATCATCCTTGAAACCCACGTTTCGTGCTTTTGGCGTAACGACTTTTTCATAATGCTCCTGGTGGGTAAGCGCTTTTTGGAGAACGATTTCGAACGGATCGTCTTGTTTACGTGTATAATCAACGGTTTTTGTGAGCGCGTTGTCGAAAGGATTATTATCGAGGCTATCGCGTTTAACGAAATTCAAGCCCGAACACACGCTTTCCGCGTTATCGTCTTTTTTCTCGTCGTTGTTGGATGGTTTCGCAGGCACCGGTATTAACGGTGACGCTAATTTCGTACCAGCGACGGTTTTTCCATCGGGACTTTTCAGATCTATGAGATCACCCATTTTCGAACGTATATCTTGAAAACTTCCGTGATTTTTTTACTTACGTCAACTGGAGAGCAGAAACGACGCCGAGCCCTTGCCACGGGCTTGGAAGTTTTCTTTCTTCGATCTGTATGGTTTTTTTTTCTCGATTGCGCGAATCTCTAACGGTCACCGTGTCCTGCCACACTCACTACTCGTTTCGCGAAACGTTCTATATACAGATATGTGTATATGTAGATGTTTATATATAGTTATGAATCCAGTTACCGAGTTTTGTGCATGATCGCGAGAAATTTGTGTACTTTTATGATGCTTTCGGTATTTCTACAGTTTACACGACGTATTTACAACAATTTGGCATCGACGAGCATCCATAAACTTTGCCACCGTCCGTTCGCGAAACGTTGGTCCTCGCGGTGTTTGCACGAGTCGATCCTGCGTGAAGTTGGTCGTCCGAGCGATCAAATTTAACGGCGGTTTGTTTATATCCGACGCGGGACAAAAGTTAGGTTATGACCAGCATGGCGTACCACGGGCATCAATGTGTTGTCTCGTCTCCTGGACGTCGCGAATATATAGCCTATCCCCCACTACTGTCTCCTCTATAACCCGTTAGTGCGAACTCTCGTGGCGATCTAAGAAAATTTAATACGAACCAAGTATATGCGCAGCTCGCGTTATAAACGAGACTGGCTGTGCGCTCCTGTCAGCTAGCCAGTAGTTGACCGATCGTACGTCGGTTGCACTCGCGGAGTACACACAAGAGAGATTTTCATCGTTGCGCTTTATCCCGCGACGATAAAATCTCGTTGTTCTCGTTTCGTGTGCGAGTGAAAGTTTGTACGCGCGACGCAACTGTGAAAGTGATATGAGAGATCTGACGAAGGGTTCAGGCTTCGGACCGCCCAGGTGAGATCGCCCGAAGCCTCACGGGAATATCGCGGGGGATTATCGCGATCCGGGCCACGGAAGTCACAGCCTCTCTAGCGGCCCAAAGAACGACCCTCCTCTTATTCCCTCCCCTTCCCGCCCCACCGACATCCCTACCCTACCAGTCACGTCACGTGACCCGCTCTGTTTACCAAAATGGTGTTCATCGTCGTTTTACAAACACTTTGCGATCTGGTTATCGCCCTCGGGACTTCTATCTGAGGACTTTTCGCGCAAAAGTTCTCCCCTCCCAAACTTGAGAGGAAACACGAGAGCGACGTACCGTGGTGAGGATTCGACGGAGACTATCGTTCTTTTCTTCTTTTTCGTCTTTCACTTGTAATAATGTGTCCCTCGACGCGTCACGGGCCGTTGCACCGACAATTTCTTTCTCCCTCTTTCTCCCTCTCTCTCTCTCTCTCTCTCTCTTTTTATCGATGTCAATGAAAAACTGTATTCTCTTCCGTGCACAACAGGTGCATGATTGTTCATTGCACACGTGAATCATTCTCCCGACCCTTCGTACGAATGACTCTCGTATTTATTATATGTAGGGACGAAACGTAAAATCCGACTTTTTTCGCGATATAAATGTCCAGTTACATTATTTAATTCGCGATATTTCTTGAATAATCCGCCGAAATCATCCTCGTATCACATTGTACGAGATTCTCTTATCTTCTAGGTGGTGATTGATATTGCGTTAGGTTGAGTTTTCTCTTGCTGACATGCCAAATCCTGAGCATTACAGGTATTCATCGATTTTATATAGAATTTCTTACAAGTTTTAATTTGATAAAAAACAAACAAACAATATAAATGTCTAAAAGTTGTTTCATACTGGTACCAGTGTAAAAATAAGCATTTACCTTTGATAGCGGACACGTTAAACCGAAACATTTATAAACGATTACAAAGAAAAAATGAAGTTTTTAAAAAAAGAAAAGAAGCGAGTGAAATTTCATGCGATTTCGATATTCCCAGATTCTACCACAGATGATCTTGGAAGAATCGTGGAACAAATGGAAAGCTATCTGAAAATAAGGATTTAAATGCCAGACGGCTTGCTAGTATAGCAGACGTGCGCCAAGGCCGGACGTTGCTCGATCATGGCCACTAATCAAGTGGACTATCAGTGGTAAAAAAAAAAGAAAAAAATTAACGATCCTTTACCCCAAAAATCGGAGATTCTGATTCGTTTTGTAAGAAAAATAAAAAAAAAAAAGAAAAAAAAAATATTATCCATTTTCAGGGCATACTCGATAATGGATTCGTCTCGAGTCTCGACTTTCCTCATATCGATCTTACTGATAGTTTACGGTAGCTTCAGATCGTTAAACATGGAGCAGGAGGCGCGCGAGAGAGAAAAGGAGAAGGAACGAGCGAATTTATTGTCGGGCTTGGCGAGCGGGACAGGAGCGATGGACAGTGCGAATAGCGGAAGTGTACAAACCCTCGACACGATGCACGCTCTCTGCCTTCCGCTAGGAGCTTCCATATCTCTCCTCATCATGTTTTTCTTCTTCGATAGTATGCAGATGTTGTTCGCTATATGTACCGCCAGTAAGTATTATAACAAAAATCACTTAAACCTCAAAATTTATCAAGAAAAACATAAAAAAAAATCTTAACTTTTATAAATCGTTCGAAAGTCATAGCCACGGTCGCTCTGGCGTTTCTACTGTTGCCAATGTGCCAGTACATAATACGACCATGCTCGGACGGCAACAAAATATCGTTCGGAGTTTGCGGAAGGTTCACAGGAGCCGAACTATTATCGTTCTCATTGAGCGTCAGCATAGTTTGCATCTGGGTACTGACGGGCCATTGGCTCTTGATGGACGCTATGGGAATGGGATTGTGCGTCGCGTTTATAGCTTTCGTACGATTACCCAGTCTTAAAGTATCCACCCTTTTACTCACCGGATTATTGATATACGACGTATTCTGGGTCTTCTTCTCGTCCTACATATTCAGCACAAACGTGATGGTCAAGGTGAGAAAAAGCGTTAAAAAGATTTCAATCGGGATAATAATCGGTAGCTAATTGTTTATACGT
Source organism: Netelia inedita (assembly GCA_964017225.1). NCBI lineage: Eukaryota > Metazoa > Arthropoda > Insecta > Hymenoptera > Ichneumonidae > Netelia > Netelia inedita. The sequence continues at coordinate 35,623,259 of OZ024923.1, forward strand.
TAAAATATTGCAGGTTGCTACGCGTCCTGCCGACAATCCCGTTGGTCTCGTAGCGCGAAGATTGCATCTCGGTGGTGTTGCACGCGAAGCACCAAAATTGTCGCTTCCGGGCAAACTCGTATTTCCGTCGATGCATCAGGCCGGACATTTCTCGATGTTGGGCCTCGGCGATGTCGTAATGCCCGGTTTGCTCTTGTGCTTCGTTCTGCGATACGACGCCTACAAAAAGAGTCAATTGGTCATAGGTGGTTGCGAAGCTGGTGTACCACCGCCCAGACATCTCAGTCGCATAAGCTATTTTCATTGTTCCCTGATCGGTTATTTTCTCGGTCTGCTCACTGCCACGGTAAGCTCGGAGGTCTTCAAAGCGGCACAGCCAGCCTTACTTTACCTCGTGCCCTTCACGCTTCTGCCCTTACTCACGATGGCATATCTGAAGGTACGTCTTGTACTTATCGTTCGACTAAATACCGAACGATCGCAAAATATTCGCTTAATCGTGTATTCGATAACTTATATTATTTTTTCTCGTTCGCAGGGTGATTTGCGACGAATGTGGAGCGAGCCGTTTATATCTCATCCACCGTCCAAACACATGGAGGTTTGACAAGCGTCGTGGCTCGTAAAGCAATGCGATAAAAGCCGTACGAGGAGAATCGTAATCACATTTGCAATATCGTCTCATGACCTCGTTTTCTTATTTTCCGTCGATATCATTTTTTTTGCGTAAGTACATCGTCAATTTCTATTTTTTGTTTTTGGTCTCTCTTCATCCGTAGTCTCGCGTTCTTTCTCTATCTTCTATCAACGTCTCTCTCTCTCTCTCTCTTTCTCTCTCTCTCTCTCTCTCTCTCTCTCTCTCTCTCTCTCTCTCTCTCTGGCTCTCTCTGTCTCCGCTAATCTTTTTCTCAATCGTCCCACGTGTCCTCCATGACCGCTAAAATATTGAGAAAATGTTAGAAGGGATGTTATCGAACAAATCGCATTTTTGTAGCATTAGGTTTAAAAAAAAAAAGAATGTATTACGTACGATAGATTTTATTTTGGCGCGAGTTAGAGCGCCATCTTTCGGTTTATCGAGGGTGCGAACCTCGATACGAACAAACTAAATGGTGAGCCATTCATTTTTTTTCTCTCTCACCCGATTCACACGACTTCTCAATAACGTTTGGTTTTTCTTTTCATTTATCAATACCGATGCGTCAAAGATATCATCGATCCGACAATGATCGACGAAACAATCGCTTATTATCATTTTTAACGCATCGTTGAATCTCTCTATTTAATTTATTATGGAAAACAATGTAGCTAATTCAAAGCGTACGTAAGAATCGAGCTAAAGAGGTAAACAATAAAGTCCGACGATCGTCGGCACGTCGGAACGAATCCAGTGAAAGCGAACAAAAAGGAAGAAGAAGAAGAAGAAAAAAACAGAACAAAATAAACGCGCGTGTAGGTTGTGACTCTATGTTTAAATGATTGCTTTGTCGTGCGAAACAAAAGCAACAATTGTGTACATAACTATATATTAACTATATGATTCATTTTTTGTTTGTTTGTTTTTAATTAATTTTATTTTAAACACAAGCCTGGGGCTCGAAGCTGCGGTTCGCTGCTGGCAATCTTGATTGTAAAATATGGCGTTCGCGAAACAAACACACACACACACACAGACACAGGCATACATACATAGACACACGTTTCGTGCATTCGCTTTGAAAAAAGAGATACGTGAAAAAAAAAAAGAAATGCTCGTCGATGATAATTGTACGTACGTTTAAAATTGTAAACCAGAAAACGTACGGGGACTTTTCTCGCTCGAGTTCTCAAATTATTTGTTCTCATCGCACTCTCTATCGCTCTCGAACGAGATCCAAAAATCATTTAAGTTTCCTTCGTATCACGGACGGGGCAGCCAAGAACAAACGAAAGAACAACAAAACAAAAAACTAAAAACGAATAAACTGTATATTTTTTATTTGATCACAAGACTGAGGAAGATGTAGGAATGCCAATTTATTTAAGAGGACTTCGATAAACCAAACTCTGGAATAGCGCTCCCCGGTCACACGTGAAGTAAAAGTTTCACAATTTGTGAAAAAGATAATGAAAAATCTTCGAGATTTTTTATTGTAGAATTTGTAAGACGTATTTGTCACCACCCGAATGGCCCGAAAATTGTACTCGCATTGTAATACTCCCGCTGAAAATATTTGCGATAGGAAAGCGTAAAAGAAAGATGAGGAAAAAAAATAAGAAATTGGAAGAAAACGGAGCTCGCTACCCCAAGACTAATTAGTGATAATTTTGGAGATCCTCTTACGTGTACGACGCAATAATTGTCCAAGCATCTTTATCAATAACGAAATTCTTCCCTTCGTCTTATCACTCCCTTAATCGCGAGAGGCTGTCCGACCCATCCGTGACACAAAAATCAAACCCACCGCCCGAATCATTTCTTTTCATGCTCATCGAATTTTGTTAATTTTCCTTGTTATTTGGAAACAAAAGCTCAACGCTTTTCTCCGTTTATTATCTTTTGTTTTCTCTCGATGATAATTTAGATCGAAATCTTAATCTATTTGTACTGTAAAAAAAAAGAAGATTATTAAGCGGTGGACGAGAAAAAGAAATTATGTCTCAACTTCTTCCGGTGTCGACACGCGAATGAATAAGACTAAACATTTAATTCGCTCTCTCTCTCTTTCTCCCTTTATCTCTGTTTGTACTATATTTCTAACGGATTAAAAGAAAAAAGACGCTCTCGCATCACAATTTTTTGTTTGTTTTCGATACCGAAGGATTTTTTTCGTTTAAATTTTAATCGCTTAATCAAGTTGCTGTTGCAGCTTCGATCCAGTGTCGACACGATTAGCCGGAGACTCTTGATATTCTCCTGTACCGTCCAAATTACACGGACGTTCAAAAAAAAGAAACAGTCGTACATTCATCAAGTTTGTATTTTGTTCTTATCTCTCGTAAACAGCCAAGAGCGTCAAAGTTTCGCGATTATATTTTTTATCATCTGCGCGCGTGTACGTAAATTTTCCCATCCTGAATTTGTTTTCCCGGTTCTATTTTTCACCCCCCAAGCTCTTTCTCTCTCTCTCTTTCTCTCTTGTATATAGATTTTTAAACGTAATAAAATTTATTTTACACGGGAAGAAAAGAAGCTGTGGCGATCGATCGGACCTCTTGGCTCTTCGAGAGAGGCGCGAGAGAAAAAAATAAAGGAATACTCGTTTTTTCGTTTTCTCGCCGTGAGCATTAAAATTTTGTAAAATTAGTGGAATAATCGACGCGAGAGTCGTTTCACCCTCTCTTCATTCTCACTTTATTTATTCCACAGAGCGGAAAAGTCGTGATAACGTTACCGCGACGCAGGTATTTAAAAAAAAACACCGATCGTCCTCTTCTTCCCATTTTCTTTTTTCCGCTCTTTCGTGACGAACGAAAAGGAGAAATTCACTTTGGTATTTACCTCCCATTTTTCACCCATGTCCTTCCGATCACTCAGTAGGTTCTTTTTTACAAGGAGAAACAACAAATATAATACCGTAGACGTTATTGATCGTCGTAAGAGACTCGTAAGACCTCGATTTTAACGGTTGGAATCGTGCAAGCGGCTGACGAGACACGCGTGAAAATAACCGAGACGATGAAATTTCATCTTCGCCGATGGCCAATTTAATTAAAAACGCGCGAGGCATCCTCCCCGGATCTATCTCGTCGGGCAAAGGTCGCCCGATCGACCGGAAATTGTTCCGTCGTGAAAGATTCGAGAACGACAAAATCTGCTCGCCCGATTCCTTCGCAAACTTGAGCGCGAAAAAAGAAACAGAATAATAAAAAAAAGAAAAGGAAATATAACTTAAAAGAGTCTATACATTTAGAGCAAGGAAAGAACAGAAGAAAATGAAGAAACTTACGATAAAAACAAACGAACAAAATACAGGTTTAAGCGAGAAAATAAAAACAATTGCAGAGGTAAATCTTAAATAGAATGTAATTATGCTAAAAAAGAAATGAAAAAAAAACAACAAATAACATGATTATTCTAAGAGCACTCCGCTTGTACTGCTGCAATTCTCGACTTGCATGTGTACAGCCCATGTACATTTTTTATATATAAAAAAAGAAATAAAGTAAAAACGCGTAACGCGAGTTCGCTACGTTACACGTTCGGAAACAAAAAACAAACAAAACAAAACAAACAAAAAACAGTAACAAGTCACTTTGGTAAGTTTTCTGTCTTAATTTTGTAACTCCTCGCCTCGTATTTACACCACGTTAATGGAGAAAGGAAGAAAAAAATCTATCTAACGGTTCGAACTAATGGTCATACGGTAGTTTGTCCGGTGGTTACGCTGTCCAAATTTTTCTTGATCTTCTCTAGCTCGGCCATGTCCTCGACCGACGCCTCGCACTTGTACACGACCAACGAGTGATAAAAATGTACGGCGAAAGCGACGAATACGATGAGGACGGGTATAACGATTATCGTGCTCGCCATCGCTGCCATGAACGAATAATCCCAAAATTTCACCCAACAGAGTATGGCGACTTCGACGAGAAATAGGAAGAGTCCGAGAACGGTGGAAAATGCCCAGGCTAGCTCGATGAAGCCTCGCATCCTTTCGTGGGGCGATTCCGTCACGAGGCTCGAGATCTGAAGTTTGCTTATCGCCTCGACGTTCGGTAACAGATACGTGCTTATCATAAGGGCGAATATGTGTACCGAGACGAGGACCGTCGTGCACACCGCGAACATGACGAAGAGCCATTCCGGCACGGCAGTTTGCTCGTTCACCTGAAGTTCGACCATCGCCACCTAAAATTTCATTTTATTCACTTAATTCGATAGAAATATAGGTGGTGACAAATGTTTTAATAACAAATAAAAATTATTCGCGTACGCGTAATAAAATCGATACAAAAGCAACGTCGAACGTATCGAAACGTTTTTCATCGATGGAATTTTATATTTTTCTTTTTTATCTCTCGATCGAGTCAAACTTATCTCAACGAGCGATCTCACTAAGATCGAGGAATGCAGGATAATCGCGTACGCCTTCGACGGACGAATAATAAATAAATCAACAAACGAAAAAAAAAGAAAGAAAATGAAAAAGTAAATGTAGACAACGCACGGCAAACGGCTCCGAGTCGTCTCGAAGTCGCGAGACTACTCGGTGTCTTACATAATTGCCGATGTTACCGAAGATTACTCGGAATTGTCGTTGACGTTGAGACTAATAGGATTTTGTTTCGTTTTTTTTCTCTTTTCTTCATTTTTTTTCTTTAATATTATTTTTAGGTAGTCACGAACGCTTCTCACTGCATATTTGCGAATGGCGAATCGTTACCGGCACCGTTTTCATTACTGTTTGAATAACTTCCGGCGTAACAACTCTACGTATGAAATATTAGTACGCGAAAAACAATAAAATCGTCTCTTAAAGTGTCGCGTGATATTTTTCATTTGTTCCATGAGCAATCTTTTCGCGCGATGTTGACGCACGGACACGAGTTCTGGGCGCATAACGATCGTGTTACGTTTTAATGACTCTATGACTTCTAAAGCACATCGTTAATGATAATGTCGAGTCATCGAGTTTTTATAAGAATTTTCATCTCTTTGTTACGTTATTTTCTTTTTTCGCCGGATCGTATGAATTATTCAAAGCGAACGGTTCAGGGAACTGTATTGGCATGAATATGAACGTTGCGCCAATGATAGAGCGACGATTAATTACAAATTTAATCGATGAAGCAGCGTTAATGAATAATTTTTCGTATTCTCAAGATTTATTTGCTCGTTCGAGTTGAAGAAAAAAATTCGCCATTGGAGTTAAAAATTTCGAACAGAACCTTCGAAGGGCAGCGATTGATTCGATCAAGACTAATGGAACAAGCGGTAAGCACAAATTAATGAAGTTATCGTCAATTTTTTAATTTTTACAAGGCGCGAGTGAAAAATCCAGCCTAACTTTTGTTTTTTACTGACCATAGCAAAACCGCTGAGCAATTCGGAGGTGGTAGCGGTCGCTTTGAGTTTAGCTCTACTCATGTGAAGTCTTCGCCAGGAGAGACCCTGAGGACCGTTCGGATCGTCCTGCGGCTGTTGATGATTCGACTGAGAAGAATTGTTTTGTCTCCCATTACAATTGCAGCAACAGTTGCAATTTCCATTGTTGGCGGAAAAATTGCTACCCGAGTAAGGACTACAAATTGGACTCGGGGCGTTCTTCAATATATCGAGCGCTACGAATCTATTCGGCGCACGATTTCTCGGCGAGAGTATAACTTCGCTGCGACTGGAGTAAAGTACATTTTTCGTCGGTGAGTAAATAGAAACGTTCGACGCGTTAAATTGACTCGTTTTCGTCAATTGTCCAACCGACGTGGGTCTGATAGGTCTCCCACTTTGTATTCCCGTACCGTATCGCCAGTTCGTCAACGGAATATCGATCTGAGTAGATTTGTTATTCCCATAATTGCCGGATCTTACGAAATTTTCCTCGCCCGAGTTACTCGCCGAGCTCGTACTGGCCTTTCCATTTCTTGTCCTCTGCTCGGTCAAATTCGACGCTACTCTTCTAACGATCGGCGGTTCCATGCTCCCGGCAATAATTTCCACATTCTCGTTGTACATCACTCGTCACGATCGCGACACGATATCGAGTCTCTTTCCTCGGCTATATGACACATTATTCTTTATCGCGTGTTTGTACGTGGCGACTAGAGGGGAAATAAAAAAAAATACATTTCTAGCGAATTTCGTCCAAATGGTGAAGTTCTTGTTTCTTTTTTTTTTACCTTGGGCTCAGTCCTCGATAGGAAGGCGTAATTTCGACAAACTCTCGGCTTGATAATTATTCATTCTCGTAGGTATTTCGCTTCGTTCGCATGACTCTTATCAACGTTACATTTTGCTTTTACGACACCATCGTAGCTCGCACGTCACAATTGCGTTTCGCGATAGTTATCTGTCCTTGCTTTGCTTCTTTCTGTGTAAAAAGAAAGAAAAAAAGCTTATTATCGCATCGTAATCGACGTATCTGTTATTTATTTGCTCGGCACGATTCCAAGCCCGTTGATCGTGTCCTACTACGAGGACCCTTGATCGTTTCAATTGTCGAGGCACTTAGTAAAACAATACGGTGCTTCGAACTCGACTTTCTCGTACGACGAAACGATATTCGAGGGAAACAAGTGGTCCAACGTGATTCATAATTATCGACAGTTGCGAGAATTTGATTTTCTTCAAAATTGTGGAAATCGACGGTTTCTTCGGGATTTCATTAATTTACATATCTTCCAAAGATTTCATCCACGAATATTCGCTCGACAGCTATTCCATTAAGTCGTCCGTTAAGTGTATAATTGAATCGGACAGAGAGAAGCACCGTCGGCATTGGACCATGAAGATAATTCACTCTAAGTATCCAAACTCCCTTGCACTGAAATTATCAACTCTCACGAACCGGCACTCGATGTGTTTTCTTCTTCGTTATCTTTCGAATCCCGCTTATCCAGCAACGATTCGTTCTAAAGTCGATTTCACGACGAGATTCAAAGTGACCGGAAACAGCAGAAGTGAATTTCCGGTTTTTTTTTCAAACACGACGCTCCAAATACTTTTCTCGATAAAAATTATTCCTCGATAAACACTCGCGCTAGAATAACAATATTTTTAAAGCCACGGTGGTTCCCAAGGAACCACGCGTAAACATATAGATTGAAACGGTAAGTTAATCATCGAAAAAAATACAATTGCAAGAAGAAAAACGATGGAGCGAGAGAGAGAGAGAGAGAGGATAGAGAGAAAAAAGTACTCGAACGAAATAGACCTTGGTGTATGACAAGCCGTGGTTGCTCGCAACGGACTGAACAACCGCGAAACGGAAAGGCATCGCACACGAGCATCATTCAACTCGTATACCTGGAGGGGAATCATAACAATAGTATTAATTGCCCCGAAGCCATATCGGCCGCATAATAACCGGCTGTAAAGCCCCACCACGTGGTCGGCGAGCTCGCTCTTGGAACGTGTAGGACCTGCTTGATATTGAAAACTTGTATCTCGCGATACAAGTGTGTACCGAAGAATCAATGTCTTTGCCATCGGGTTTTAAATCCTAGCCCGAAGAGAGGGGGCCACCAAGATAAGAACATAGCGGCGATGGAGATTTCATAATTGCCAAGGCCGAGATTTGGAATTCCAGCCCTTCGACCCATTCGCCTTTCTTTCACGAGGCGTATCTCACGTGCGTTCAACGACGTATCCACGCTTGAATGAATCTTGAATAGCTCACGAGCGCGTTAACCCTGAAAGACGATAAACACCTCCATTAGTATAGATATATATTTTTTCCGCAACGGTAAATAATGATATATGGATGAAGTATCGGTCATGTGTCGTGGGTGAATAAAAATATATAAATACTAACTTTACTTTTTTTTCGTACATTCGATGAATCTACGCCAATGTATCGGCGTGGTTAAAAATGAGGTAATGGAATCTCTCGAGACGCCCTCGCACCTGTACAAACGCATTTGCACAAAGGAGGAAGACTCAAACGCTCGACTCGAAAGAAATTAACGAGTTACGAGTGTTTATTTTATTATTTTCACAATATACGGAAATTCAAAGGAACGGCGTGTGGCGCCGCAGGGTAGTGGGGGGGGGGCGTGCCAAGAAAATAGTAACGAAACGGGGATATCCCAATTCCTTTCTCTCGCGTGGAAAGACCGACTGATTTACAACGAGAGGCGGATAATCGACTGTGACGGTATTGAGAAATATGCATATTGTAGTTTCCCTTATGGAATACGCGAGGCGTGAATCGATCAACTGGTAAAACGCTTTTACAAGATGAAAAACAATAAGATTTATCGAGCGACTTAAATCGCTCGTCTCATTTTCGCGGTGACAAGATTTATTGAAAAAGAAGATTATTTTCGACACCAACGCTCGTCACCGATTGTTTATTTGCTCAAGTCGTGGTAATTTCCGTTATAATCAGGCGTATGCATAGATTTGTATGTGTCTACATCTGTCTATACGGCGTCATGAGGCTTATGCGTGCACATTGGAATTTGTAGAGTTTTGCTGTTTAGTTTTGAACGACTCATCCTTGAATCCGCCAAGTATAGACGCAGAGGAAATTAATATCGGAGAGAAACAAAATTTAAAGGGGGCGAGAAAGGCTAGAGGAAAAAAGATGATCCTTGGACGATCCTAAGGACGATTCGTTCGGTATAAATACCACGATAATTCGTCCGGTGCGAAACGTTCGACTTTCTTTGTTGGTGTAAATTGCTGCATCGAAAAATAAAAGACATTATTTCATATCTTACGATTCTTGGCTTCTGTTGCGACGTTAAACAAAATGACGATCTGCTATTGGCTTGTACGAGAAATTGTGGGTAAAATCTTGCATTTTTCCGCTGAGCTGTAACAATCATAGCTTTTTTGTTTTTCTATCATCCTTCGGTTATAACGTCGGAAAATAGCTCTCCCGACTACCTTTCCTCAATTCATTATCGTTTATTAATTTGTGTGTCGCGCAAAACAGGTTTTCACAGCCGGTAATCCCTCGAATTAAACCGCAGGATGAGGTAATAATATGTACGCGCGCATCCAACACGTCGGATGGAATACCAATCGATCTTACGAGACAATCACAATAAACCCCGATATTTATGTGCGAACGATAGGAAAACATATTATTTCCTGTAAACTTGTGGGCTTATGTCTCGAAAAAATGACGAAAATACCATACGTTTACGTACCTCGTTGCGATGAAAGAGATGATCCTGTCGCGATAAAGGAGTGATCTCTCGTCGCGATCAAACGACGATCTCTCGTCGTGATAAAGCGATACATGACTTGACCAAGGCAGACTGTGCGAAGAGTGCGTTCGATATATTCTTCTTGGGCACATTTTGTTATTTTTCACACAAATCACGAGTCTTATGCAATACCGCGTAATGTTTTTATTCACCGGCACGAAAAATCAGACGGACACGCGACACGAGGATGCCTCACCGTGTTTACAGTTTTTGTACTCACAACTATACTCGGCGAAAAGATAATATTTAGAGAGAACACGCATGCGAAATACGGTTATGTGTTAAACATGAAAATTTGCGTTTTCTTTTTTATGTTGTGACACGAAAAAATGGGTAATGAGAATTACGATGAGCGCGAAAAGTTGATGTCATCGGTAAAAAGTAATTAGTTCGGAAGCTTTTGCAGGATTCTCTGGCGCATGCTTATGGCTGCGTTGCATTTGAATCATCGCGCCAGAACGTTGGGTGCGTTCATACCATCCACGGAAAGATGGCTGCGTTCGCACACTGTAGGGGAAAAGGACTGCGTTCCTTTCACCGCCAATGGGGAAAATGGCGACCTGTTGACGCAGAGCGAAGTTGGCCATTCTACTACGTTTACTTGTGAATACCGTGAAATCAGCTGCGTTTAAGTTCAAAGATAATTCCGGTAATGATACATTTATGTTTATCGTATTGTTTGTAACATTAACCTGAATTTCAAAACACTGTGAAAAACAAATCCTGCAAAAGATGAAGTACGAAGACTCGCACAGAACATTTCTGCAAATGATAATGCACTATGGCATTATGTCAGATTGCGACGTTGAAAAAACTGTGACAAAAATATTCAGTAAGAATAACAATTTTTTCTCACCTGTCCTCGATAATTCTCGCTCGAGTCACATTGAAATTTACATCGCACAATTTTTTTCGACTATTTCAGACTACGAGAAAAGTGTGTCGTTTCACATTGCCTTCATGAATCTAAATCTCGAGCAAATTGGCATGATGATCAAATCAGCCCGTTGCGAATCAAACGGCGAAAAATTTTGGGCGCTCACTACCACCACTGCGGACCCAGTGGCTCAATTTCAGACCGTATTCACGCCGTATCAACTGGATTTCATCAGAAAAGTCTTTACCGCGATAATTAATTCACCCGTTGGTAACGTAGCCAGTACGACTTGTTTAAATTTCTGCACCGATCAACAAAATCAACTTACCAAAGCAGCCGCGGAACAATTTTTGAACGATGTAGTCGACCGAAAGTGGTTGGACATTAAAGTTCGTCAGTTATTTCGTAAAAATTTATAAGTACGATGTGAAAAATTTATATTAATTATTATTGTATATAATTTTTTCTATTTTTAAGGACGGATATTATTATATGGGCGTAAGAAGCATTATAGAACTGATGCCGTACTTTAGAGCGAATTTCAACGAAGGCTTTAACATTTGTCCACTCTGCCAACATACAGTTTTTCATGTGAGAATTTTCTACGTTATTCCTAAGAGAAATCATCTTTAAAATCGTAATAAGCTTTTTTTTCGTCAAAATAGCAAAATTTATGTATCTACTTATTTTCAGGGACGAAAATGCGACGAGTGTGAAGTCGTTGCGCATCTTTATTGCCTCGCGAACTTGGCTCGGTTTCAGAATCCACTTAAATGCAAAAACTGCAATAATTCCATTGATATGGACGATCTACCAGGTCAATATCACAGGAATAGCCAAAACTAGTTGAAAATAGAGATAATCCTATAATTTTTGTTTCGTTACAGATGTACCTGAAAAAGAAACTGAGGTCGATGAGACCGACGCAGCGCCTACAACGAATCAACCCATCAAGAGATCGAAACGTTCACACGGCAAAAACACAGAGCGTCGTTAGAGAATACTGGAAATTTCATAATTTTTTGGTACAAATCGATTTTATTTCTACAAGTAACTTAATTGCTCGTGGTTCGTCAACTATCGCTCGTCTTGTCGAATTTTTCTCTCAAATACTTGAGACCGGCTGATATTTTGTTAACGTCTAAATTGCCGGAAGTTTCGGTATCGTGTACCGTATCGGAAGTTTCCTCGACTCGTCCGTCGTGCGTTACCGATATCGCAGGAAGATTGATAAAATTATGGGTCGGAGGGAATTGCACGGTAGCTGGTAGGGGAATATCCGACAGCATGTTGATGTGATTATTGTCGATGAGACTCGGACCGCAATTTTGTACCAGCGAACTCGTAAATTCGTCAATCGAGGGTGGAGGAACTGGACCGATTACGATCGAGTCACTGTCCGATGAATTTTCATCCTCGATCGAATATTTTTCCTCTCGCGACTCCACCGAATTTAGTAATTTCGGAGGTGGATGAACGATCGAAGGTGGTGGAATGGAAAAATTGATCATAGGCGACGGTGTTACCGATCGAACGAAAGATACAGGCATTTGAGTTTCGATAGACATTGGTTGAGGGACAAAAGAGTTGATGAACGTCGGTGGGACAAAAGTCCCTGCCGAATCGGGTGGAAATGGTCCGATCAAAGATTCCTCCTCATCGTTATCCTCAATGACTTGGACGGATTCGATTTCCGGAACGGTTGATATTTCTAAATTTTCTCCAGCCTTTGAGTCCGATTGTTCGTCCTTTATTTTTTCCTCCTTGTAAGACGGTCCGTCGGTTTCCCAAAGATCCGTCGGTTCTGGTCCAGACGCGCTTATTCTCAATGGATCGCCTTTGTTCTCGTCTCTCGGAATAATCTGACTATCCCTTGTTCCTCTGAAAGAATCGCCACGTCGGAAATTTTCATAAACTGGAGCAAATTCTCCGAGACGATCTTTTCGTCGCTTGTAGACCCATTCTTCCTGCGACATTTCGTGCCACTTTGGCCTTTTTCCGAGAAGTTCGGCGAAAGCTTTGATTTTGTCTTCCACGACAATTAGACTATTGTCGATTCGATCTTTCTCCGACTCTGCTTTCTTAGCTTTTGCCTCGAGAACTTCCGGGCTAGTTTCTTCCTCCGGCGTCTCGTTGGAATTTCGCGCTTTTACTCGATTCTTCAGTGTCGCTTCTTCCTCCTCGGACAATTCCGCCGATAATCCCGATCTGACTCTTTGTCTTATCGTCGCTGCTCTGAGTCTATTCAACTCCATCTTGCTTTTAAGATCTCGGACCTCTTGAGACTCTCTCTGACGTTGTTCGGTTTCCTTACGTAATTTTGCCAAATTCTCCTGCTGTCTGGCACGCTCCTCGTCGTTTTGGGAGAACGCGTAGTAACCCACGCCGTGAGCACGAGCTTCGTCGAAGAGAACATCCTGATAATGAATGTCCGTCTTGTCAGCCAAACGTTCCATTTGCTCTTCCCATTTTTTTCGCATTATTTCGATCTCCGGCTCTTTTTCGGGTATGGGAATTGTAACTTCGGACGGCTGTTCAGTTTGTTCCTCGAGCGCGGGTTCTTTCGTTATGTCACGTTTTACTAAATCGTCCTTTTCGCGCATCTTCGGAAGATCGCGTCTTAAGCATTTTCTCGTACGACCGAAACAGTCTCTGTACTCCACCCAATCGTCCTCGGGATCTGAATTCGCGTCCTCGTAATCCTCTTCTCTGTAAATCTCGGCCTCGGACTCGTCCGATTTGTTTGCAAAATCGACGAGATAATTCTGCGTCGTCTCGTCGCCTCCGGATTTTTTTAATCTGTCGTAAAGCATAGTTTTTGCTTCTAACATGACTTTCGATCTTTTCAGGGTAGCTATATCCTCAATTTCCGTATATCCTGGCTCGACTTTGACCTTTTTCTCCTTTGGCTTTTTACTCTTGACCTTCGGCTTTGCCACTTTCGGCTGACCGTCCTCTTTCGCTTTCGCATCTTTGATCTCGGTCTGTTTTCTCAGCAGTTCGGCTTTGAGCCCAACCAACGATGAGAAATTTACATTTATCTTCTTCGTCGTGTTCATCGTTGATAATTATTCAAATTATTCCCGTGGTTAGATTCACTACGTTAAACGTTACGTTGAAAAAAGTGAGGTTATCGCGAGTCGAAAAGATTTACGCATATTTCTTCCTCACCACGGAAAAAACAGCGCGATCATTATTTTAGTACTTTCGTTGATCGAAATAGCTACATCTGGACGTAATCCTTAATATTTTTATGATTTCAGAAATTGCCGTATCCGATGTTATTTAACAACTGTCAACAAAGCGAAAATCGGCTGAGTAACTTTTGCTAACCTAAAATTACTTTCGTTCCTGCATATATATATATATAGTTATAATGCCGCGTTTTCAACAGAACGGTTGCAAATTTTCGTAAATTCTGTCGTTCCTTTAGTATACAATATATGTACTTTTGTAGTTATTTATAAAAAAGATATTTTCTTATGATGCAAAGTGAAATAAAACTCCCACCAAACATTTCCCAAAGAAACACGAATTCTTTGGGAAACTGCTTATTCTCATTAATGCATTGAACGTATGAAATTATTTCCAAAAATTAAGAGCGTTTTACCTGTCCTGGCGCATATTACGATCCTCCATCAAGGCGGAAGAGAATTTTTTTATAAAACCTAAGAAAGAATTATTTTATATACTAAATGATTTTTGCCACAAGTGAAATAAAAATACATAACTGCATTTGAGAGAACGTTTGCTCTATTCATCGCACGGACATGGATTTTTTATCAAAGCAAAAGTGGAATTAGAAAATATGTCGAATACTCGAAGCGTCTCGCGTTCATTAACGATCCAGCGGCTCGTCCTCCGGTGCTTTAACGCTATTTCTTCATTGAATATGTATATCGTATCATAAATAATTATTTACATTAAAACCTCCTATACAGGGGCGATATCTCTTCACAGAACTTCGAGATCGCAATGTCGTATCTCGGGATGATTCTTCTTAAGTTTAAGCTCGATCCTGTCGATCTCACCACCAAGCATATCGACGATGTTCTCACCATGCTTGAGGAGAAACGATTCTAGCTCGTCTATGTTTTTCATTTTTTTCACTTCCTGCGAACGAAATAATTATTCACTCAAATGGTTATTACGATAACTCTATAATATTGCAAATATTTGAACCAATACAAAATATCGAAATAAACCTCGATCATGGCATTCAAGTCGTGTTTGTCGAGATACGATCTTGTCAATTCTCGACCATCAAAATCCAACTCCGCCTTGTATCTAACGAGGCTGTTACCCATGTCGATTCCCTTGACGTCGTAGATTGCGCGAACCTGTACGTTGATTCACAAACATAACGATTATAAGAAACAATTCAGAAAACAAAAAAAAAAAACAAAAAAAATCTTACCATTATATCGGATTCGAGTTCGGCATTAATCTTGTCGAGATTTTCCTGGGGTATGCTTCGACCTATTAGAGCGGCAACGTTCGTATAGATTATGAAGGAAGCAACACCACCGAGCAAACCTCCAACTAGAAGCGACCCTACAGCATCGAAAGTCGGATTGCCAAGATAGGAGGTCAATCCCATGCAAGAAGCAGCGAGGGTAACGCCGATAACAGCGGCCAAATCTTCCATAAGAACTACATTGACCGAAGGATCCTGTCCCGATAGAACGTAGTCCTTAAACTTCTCGCGTTTCTCTTCGGCTCCTTTCTTAATCGAATTTATAGCCACGAGAAGCGTCGCACCTTCGGATACGAGTGATCCGGCGAGTATGAAGTAAGCCCAATAAAATGATTCGACCGGATTCGGAAAGAGAAGACCGTGAATACCGTGATAGACGGAAAGTCCTGTACCGACGCAAAAAATCCCAACACCGGATATTAACGACGAAACGTATTTCATGTTCGTATAGCCGTAGGGATGATCCGGGTCAGGATTCTGAAATATCGTCAGAATCGTCAGTACAATTATCATTCTATTTTATCATCCGAGGATAATAACATACCTGAACGGATTTGTGTATGCCGTACGCGAGTATTAATTGATT
Organism: Netelia inedita; assembly: GCA_964017225.1. Classification (NCBI taxonomy): domain Eukaryota; kingdom Metazoa; phylum Arthropoda; class Insecta; order Hymenoptera; family Ichneumonidae; genus Netelia; species Netelia inedita. Next base: position 35,639,057 of record OZ024923.1, read on the forward strand.
GCAAGTATCGGCCGCTGAGTGTATACACTCGGAAAACATACTGTGCGATCCAGTGTACAACCAGGCAAATAGCTTAAATAGAAAATTACTGGCGTTTCTGTAAAAAAACAATAAAATTCATGAAATTCTCAATCAAGACGCGACGATCGAATTCTCGCTCGTAGTCAAGCTCAAGCTTACATTATAATCGCGGTGAGAACGACTCTGCCGGATCTACCGAAGAGACCTTCGTTCTCGTTCATTGCTTCACCCTTGTTGCCCATTTCCCGTCTATAATCTCGTAGTCTTCTCTTGACGGTAAAAACATCTGGAAGTATACGATTTTGTCATTAAATTGAAATTTTCACGAGTGAAAAGGTCGAAATAATGAATATTGGACGGTTTTACTTTGTTGATAGGTTTTCAGCTCCAATTCTTTCTTCAAAAGTTCTTTCAGCAACGTTTCGCGAGAACCCCAGACTTCGAGCGCTCTAAAATTATTGTCGTATTTTTAATGTTTGCTTTACATTGTCTTAATTTATCGAATGGTTATATAGAGAGAGAGAGAGAGAGAGAGAAACGGCAAAGCCATGTGTAAATGGGAAACAAACCATCTTACTTCGCTTCGACATCTTTTCGCCAATAAACGGTGATCGGCGGCATGTATTCGTACGGCGATCTTCTCTTCGTCTTTGGCAGACTTTCGAGATCCGCCGGTTTTAACATAAAGTCCGACATCGCTCGAACCGGTGTGATGAAATTTCTCTCGAGAGAGGAAGCCGATAAATCGACTCTGAGCCTTTTAGCTGAAATTTGAGTGTAAAAAAAGTATAATTTTACCCTTGGGAACAGAATTTAATGAATATTTATTGTTATTATTAGTATTATTAATCTTGTATACCCTTTTTCGCGACGATCGTCTCATTTCCTTTCGCAGCTCCATGGCCAATCTCGATTTTCTCTTTATCGCTGCTTTTGGGCTTTTTTCCTTCCGCCTCTTTGGTCTTTTTATCAACCTCCGGTGGCTGAATACTCAGGGTTCTTTCCTTTAATTTACCCAATTTCTCCTCGTCCAATTTTACTATCTTCTGTTGCAGCGGTACCTTCGATGTTTCCTTCTGTACGGTAGGTTCGCCCTCGTTTCTAAACTTGCCATCGTTGGACAAATGCCTCGGACAACACCAGCGAAAATTGTCGAGACGATCGAGGTTTTTCGTCGCATAAATTTTCTGATTATCGCGCGGGGCGACTATTTTGTAACGGGCGCCGAATCGCGGAGTTATGTGAATACTAGCGTGTCTCTTAGCCAGACCTATTCTCAATTCGTAAAACTGATCGGTGTATATTGTGCCGGCATTGCCGCGGATGAAGGTCAAAAGGCTATACGAGCGATATAGCATATTAGCAGCTTGTCGATACAACCGATTTATCTGAAAATGCGTTCAAAGGTACATTCGAGAGTCTCTACTGTTCGAAGTAACCTAAAAAAAACAGGTTCGATACTTTCGGTGCGGTAAAAAGCATCGACGCAAATTGAATTTGTCTTTATTGTACTTATATAGGTATTATCGACGATTCAAGTGATATGGATAACGCGTAATAATGACAAAAAATGAACATCGCAAGAAAACAAATAAAAAACATAGCTTACAGTTTCACCTTCGACAGTTTTCAATGGAAACGGTGCATCGTTCTTGAGTGATAAGAATTGTAAGAACGCGTCTCGTATGCCATGTACAATAATGAATGGTTCATTCGATTACTTGTACGAGCTGTCAAAATCCATGTTGACGAAACGTTGTCGAAGATATTGTGGAGATGAAGTACGGCGGCCGAATGAAAGGGGTAATGGAAAATGGCAATCAAAAACCGCGTGTGTGTATGTTTGACCAGCCATCGATAAAACGCGCCCTCTATCGAATAATTCGACCCGAAAGCTGCATACTGAGATAGAATTATAATAATACCTAGGTAGCAGACAGTCGTTATTCTTCCCTAATTGTAAATAACTTCGATTGACTCTCGTCAACATAAGTAACTTGATCCTTTTTCTGGCCTTGACCATAAGAGTGCATTTCATGTTCAAATTTGTTGTTTCGCGGGTGTGCATTTTTTTTTTTTAAAGAGAACTTTTGTTTTTTTCCACTGCGTTGCGCGCGCCACCTCGGGAGAGCGCGGAGACACGACGGACTACCAGTTTGTATTCATCATGGCTACCACGAGTTAATGGATCAATTGTATAATAAGTTAAAAAAGTATTGTGCTTAACAGTTTGTTGACTGTTGATATTTCTGACTATTCGATTGATGAATCCGTTGTTCGGTATTTACGTGGGGATATCGATGGATTTTATTTTATCTATCCTCCCACGTGTCGTACGATAAGAGCGCTCGCACCTTCTCACGTTTGGGGCGACTGTCAACTTTGACACTACAATACAAACGCACCTGTCAGGATCCTTCGAATTGTTGCGAGTCAAAGTTAACAACTACTTATTTCCATCTAAATTCTAACAATGAATTTACGCGACGATTCAGAGTCACCAGTTTGTGATACCCTCGATCTGAGTGGTCAGGGTTTGAAAAAACTCAGCAGGTGCCCATCCGATGCTGACATTGGCACTCTTATCGCCGATGACAATGAACTTCAAAGACTCGATAATTTGGACTCGTATCACAGAATTATTAAGGTACGTTAAATAAGAATTTTTTGAAAATTAAACCAATTATTCCCTCGCACGAGCACGACAAAATGTCGTAATTGACATCAACAATGATACGAGAATAAATGCAACAGTATTGCAATCCTGGTAATATTTGTGTTAATTAGCACGATTTTTCCATATATTTCGTCATACATCTCTAGTTTTCTTTCTCGATTGAATTATTTTACAAACTCCTTTTTACCACAGCGCCGCAGTCTCGATTCTATCTCTACAGAACGTGATACGGCTCTATAATTAAAAAAATTATTAATTAGATACCGATCGAACGTGTATATTTCATTTTAGCTCTCCATAGTGCGAAATCAATTGCTGCGCATGTATGGAGTATCCAAATTACATAATCTGGTTACTCTAAATTTAGCCAATAACGGTATATTGACGATAGAGGGTATCAAGGACATGACGAATTTACAGACTCTGTGCCTAGCCGGCAACAACATTAAGGTATATTATTGTCATTATTATCAATATTATGTCAAATATCAGTACTTACCCATTACTTTCGTCGTACAAAATATTATCGCTGATTTTATAAATCTCACATATCGCTGAAAAATTCGACAACGCGTACTTGCTAATTTTACCACATTTTTAACTCTCTGCCCATAGTCTATAGAACATTTGCACACAAATAAAAAACTGGCGCACCTCGATCTATCGGAGAACAGCATAAGTCACGTTTCCGACATTTCTTTCCTGACAAATTTGAAAGTAAGTCCAGATCGATTTTTGTAAATTCTGAAATATCGCGCTTAGACAAGATGATCATTTAATTTTTACCTTAGGAATTATTTCTACACAACAATCGAATAATAACACTGCGACAATGCGAGCGTTACTTGCCGACGTCACTGGAAACTTTGACGCTAGCCAACAACAATATCACCGATCTCAATGAGATGTCGCATCTTGGTAGTCTGACAAATCTCATCAATTTCTCCATCACGAACAATCCCTGCGTCAGCATGACCGGTAACAGTATGTATCCTTTTAATTTCGTTCGACGAAACAAAATGTCATTACAAAATTATCAATCCCATAATTTTTAGATCTATTTAGTTTTCGATAGCGAACAAGTTTTGCTTATCATTTTATAGTAATACGAGAGTTATAGTGAAATTTTTTCAACGTCTATTATCGTTGCGAACACACACAAATATAGAGATTCACAGTGTAGAGTTCATTATTTCTTAACCAATAGTTCATAGAGGGTTCGACTACCGTCCCTTTGTTATTAATTGGTGTATGAGTCTCAAATCCATCGATGGTTACGCCGTGGATCCCATCGAGAGGTAAGAAACACTTTTGTGTAAAAAAAGAAAAAAGAATAGACCGAAATCTCGTTTTTATCGATCAACCTCGTTGGAAAAAATAATGTTCTCGTAAAAGAGAAACAAATCGAAAGATCATGACTTTAATCGCTCGTTAAAAACTCGCTCACTCAGCCTGAAAGCGGAGTGGCTCTATTCCCAGGGACGAGGTAGACAATTCCGAGTTGGCGAGCATTCTTTGCTCGTCCAGTATCTCGCATCGGTCTGTCCTCTGTCGGGCGAGTGTCTCGAGAACGAAACGGATAGAAAGCTGAGGTTGATACTGAGCAAGGCGCAGCATCATCAGCAACAATTGAGCCAACAGGGCGATTCGAGCGGCGTTCATGGAATGAGCTCGTCACCAGCGGCGAGACGAAGACTCGGTCCAAACAGAACGAGCTCACCACGAAGACCCGGTAAGACAAAGAAAAAAAGACGCAAAACATCCCCATCAAGACTCTCATATCTCGATCGTAACCGAGTGAGAAATTTGTTGGCCAAGTCAAATACACGAGAGAGAGAGAATCGTTTTTTCCTTTTTCACTCGAGAAACTTTGAAAAATTCCAGTAACAATGTGTGTTTCTCCCAGTTGCGCCAATGTTCTCATACCACGAAGATAAATGCTTACAATCGCCCAAATTTTATGAGGCAAAGTACTGTTCCTGCCAGACACCTTGCAAAGGTACCGCCAAATATCGTCCCCGTCTCGAAAAACGTTTTGTCTAAATATATATAAATACATCTTATATATTTTCTTTTGTTTTATTATACAAGCTAATGAGAATTAGCACGGCTATAATAGTGCGTATATATTCGGGCAATTGCTTATTTTCGGCTTTTAGAGTGAGATGTATCGATGATTTTGGCGAATTTATCATTGAGAAAATAGTAAAATGTCAAATAGATAGATTTTGTCGTTGAGATTGTAAAGAGACTATCTTTTAACAGTCCCTTAATGTTTTTTCCTTTTGGTTTTGAAGAACCTAACGTATATGCACGCTTGGGCTAGCGTCGCTAGCGCAAAAGGAAACTACCATGCATTATCCTCGTGCGAATTATCCAAAAACGTTGTTCGCCAGTGAAATGAGAAAGAATATATTCGAACAGGTTCTTCGAGAAACTCAATGAGACTGAGATCGCCCGATCGTATGGTATCGAGTTGTCACAACGACGCGATGGTATCGTCGTGTCATGCAATTCTTGGCAACGATCACGAGCCTCTAATGACGCAGAGTCTGGATCCAAACATGCTGTGCAATACGTTGAATAACAAATCGGCGATTCACTCAAATCTTCACGATGTCGAAGGTTCGTGACAAAAAATGAAGAAACTTTATTAAACTGGAAATAAATGCATCAATGTGTAATAAAAGTAATTTGTGAGTTACAGAGACATCGAGCCCTCTGCAAGCAGCTACGAAACTCGTGCCAGTGCCAGAATCTCTAATGAGCCCAGATTTTCGACCTCCTTCGGGATTATCGAGAATACTTCCCAAGACTCCAACAAGCAGACTGAATTCACCGATTCAGACAACCGTGCCATCGAAATTTGTCAACGACACTAATGGGAAAGCTATACCTATAATAAATACCGCAAATCCAATGGCAAAGACGAACGTCGGTGTATTGAAAGCGAGCGGTCTCGCGAAAAGCAATTCAGCGACAAATTGTACGGGAAAAGTCAACATAGCCAAGCCAATTATAACGAGCGCCGTTAATCATGCAAAGTGTCCTCACAGCGTCAAGATAAACAATTACGTGCAAAGTAAAACAATGCCCGCGAAGAAGAGCGCGAGAAATTCACCAAATTTGGGAAGGAGCGCAATGAGACCGAAAAGCACTGCTGAAAAGCCAAAGAGTAATTTATCGAGAAGAGGACGAGACGGCGATGTCGTTAATAATATTGCCATTAGTAGCGACGACGAGGACAGTGAGGTTTGCCAGGCTAAATTAGACGGTATACGCCACAGAGCTAACCAAAGACGGCAGGAAGACACTAACAGAGGTACGATTTATTTCATATAGTCCCCTATTACTAGTCACGAAATAGTTTCGATACTATTCTATTTTTGTTTTCCTTTCTAAACAGTTGAAGATCAAACGGAGAAAGCTGCTATTTGCATTCAAAGAATGTGGCGCGGTTATCACGCGAGAAATTTGAATAAGAAAGCTACGCATATTCTAAAAACGATTGAGATGATGAGAACCAACAAGTATATTCAGTGAGTAGAAATAATACGATGAATTAACTATCGTATCGAATCTTGACGATTGATATCGAATTTTGACACGATCTTTCAATGCAGAAAACTCTCGACGGACATGGAGGCAACGAGAACCGCGCTCGAGAGCGAGCACAAATTACAATTATTGCAAATGCAAGCGATAAACGCACTGTGGAAAAAAGTTGTCAGTCTGCAACCCGGTGGTGCACGCGAGAACGAGACGGATGCTGTACAACAGCCGAATTCCGACGTAGTTACGAATCTCGCGCAAACTTGCAATCTCCTGCATACTCAAGTGCAACAACTTCAAGACTCGATGTCCGAGATAAAACGTTGCATGTCGAGTATGCAACAAAAGCCGTTGCAGGTCGACAACGGGGTAGGGACTCAGACGGAAATCTCAGCTGTGCACACGCCGGCCGGTGAGGAAAATACTTTTCCATACGCTCGTCCGGCTCATCGTCCTCAATCTTTGTCGATTCAACAGACGATACACGAGGGCACCGAGAGCAAATGTTTCGCTACGAATCTCGTCGAAAGCGTACTAAAAAAAGTCTCCCACTCGACCGACACGACTGACGACGAGATAAACACAGATATTTTAAATTCTAACGAAAATCCGGAACTCCTCAATTCCATCGAACATCCGGATATGTTCAAGAGTTGCGAAGAAATCGTCGACGGTGAATTTAAGGACGTGGAGTACGAGGTTGAGGTCGAGGGCGAGGAGGTTCACGAAGTTCCGGAAATTTGCGAGGAAATGCTTTGCAAAGAATTGCACAGTCTCATAGAAACTGAGAGCAACAATAGTCGAAGAAGTAACAGCGATAGCGAGAAAAACGCTGATTCGGATGAAAGTGCGAGAACAAAGCCCGAACTCGAGTAAAAACACCAAAAGCTCCGTGGAGAATAACGAATATTTGCCGAAAACCGAACAATCATCAACGATCGTCAATGTTCATTAATTATCGTTAATTTTATAATTAATCGATTTAATGATCATCCGACCTGCCGCGGAGATTTCGCGATTGCAAAAATTCATACATCTCTTTATGCTTTAAACCAAAGGAACGTTCTTCACTGTACATAATGTAACACTGAAAAACAAGAGGGCGCTCTAGTCGAAAGTTCAAATCGAGACCGCGTGAAATCGTTCGTTTCCATTTTTTCCTCATCATAATTAATCGTCGTTGGACCGTTGCTCAATTGTAATAACGAACTCGAAACGAGATTAATTGTTTACACGATTTTTTCATCGTCACTATTATCGCTAAAGGCCACGCGCGTGTGTGTCGATGTTAAATTTTACTACTATCGTAAGAAAAGAAATTGATGTTTGAACGAAAAGTAAAAAAAAAGAAAAAAAAAGAAAAAAAAAAAGCGCAACAACTACAGGATAGACCGCTGCGTTTTTTCCTGGCAGGTCTATCCGTCCACTCGTTCGACGAGAAACGCACGAGGATGAAATATCGACTCGAAAAATTTCAGGAATTCATACAAAATCTCTCAACAAATTCATCACTGCTCACAGTGTCAATTCTTCCATTCTGTCCGAATTTCGATACGAGAAAAACAAAAATACCGAAGCAAACATTCGTGATTTTAAACCGGATGGATTATAGTAAAAAAAAAAGAAAAAAAAAAGATTGGAGAAGTTTTAACGTAGTCTAGTCACAATGGCTTGTATATTTAAACTAAGCTCGAAGCTATTTAACTGCTAGGATTGTTATGTAGGTAAAATAACTTGTTGGCTTAGGATTCGTCGATTTTTCGCAATTTCACGATTCGATATCCCAATCCCATACGACAAAAACAAAAACTCTAGAATTAATTTATTTATGCTTAGTATCGTATCTATCTGAATTTCATTGTTGCGTGCGACTTGCCATATCCTGTACCACCGTAATTAGTATTATTAAGCAAATGCTTGTCATTTTTATCCAAACCAAAATTTACGTTCGGCATGATAGAAATTTCAACTGTAAAATACCTCAATTATCAAAGCTTCACGTTTGTAACGCTACAGAAGCTTTGCGAACAAAATCAACATCAATTTTGAGACTCTAAAGCTTAAGAAACGAAAAGAAAATAATGAAAAAAGAAAAACAAAGTGCTTTCTTTTTTTGACTGTATTCCAAAATGGGATTAATACATTCCTCCTAGTACAAGCCCTCCCCCGAAACTATCGACGAGGTAATGATTGAAATACAAGAATATTTCCCACCCAACGAAATATTTATTCTTCTCGAGTTTGATTTCGTTCGTTTATCCATAATCGTAAATGTAACAAATTATTGTAAGTTCCGAGACGAAACTGCGATGAATTTGGATGTGCGTTAGTAAAATGTATGAAAACAGTGGTGTTTGTACGGTAAGTAACCGTATGACAGTCTTTAAACGATATTTCGTAAACTCATTCTCAAATATTCTTCACTTTTTGTTTGGCTCAAAAACACAGAAAAATTCTCGAATAAAAATGGAAAATCTCGAGAATTTCCAATAAATATAGATATAGAAAACATTTATATCGATGAGATAAAATTGTTCACGAATTTAAGGACGATTCGTGAGGATTTATATATTCTTGATTATAAAACTTACGAGATACGACGAATTCTCACTGAAACATTCTCTTGCACGCGGCTCTCTCGAATACGAGATAAGACTGCATGACTTTTTTAACTCTCTCGATCTCCCTAAGTATGTCCGTATTGTTGGGACAAGCGGTACTCGCGCGATTTAAGTCGGCTATGCCCTGTTCGTACTCGTTCAAACCCATGTAAGCTTGACCCCGTCGAAAAAGAGCTTTGCTATTCTTTTCGTCTATCGCTAAAACCTTACGAAAAACAAAGACAAATTAATCAGTGATTTTACGTAATTTATATTTTGTGGAGATTTTTCAGCGGGACAAACCTCATTGCACAGTTCAAGGGCTTCTCTGTTTCTCTTTTTCTTCAATTCCACGGCGGCGAGATTGAGCATCGAAACAATCTTAATATCGGACGCCGTCTCTTCTAAATCGTCAGGTAAATCACCAAGTTTACTCATCCATTGATGATATCTCAATGCTTTCTTGTACTTTCGGCCTGCATTGATAAAATCTTTTTTCGCGAAATAATGATTTCCCGAATCTTTGATTTTCTTGATAACGTCGACGACATATTTCACCTAAATTTTGTTTCAATACGTTAGCCGGACGAATCCAATAAATTCATGGTTTGCCAATTAAAAATTGCTAGCGATGAAAATTTCAATAATAAATCACATCTATGTCCTTGGTGTCATTCCCATAATCCCAATCTTCGGGCCAAGGTGGAAAAATATCGACCGTACCATCATTTTCTTGAAGGCCCCAGTCTTCATCCCTCTTCAACTCTCCGCAGTCCGTTATTTTTACTTTCTGTTACGACGATTGGCGAATCATAAGTATCGTAGGGAAAAGAATGTTAGAATATTGATCGTGGAATCATTAGAAATATTAGAATTTCTAATACCGAAAAGTACAATTGTCGCCTTACTTCGGTGGGTGAATCTTTGATAGTCTGAAGACCATTGAGCTCGTACACTATTCCCATTCCTCTGACAACTTTGCCGAATACAACATTGGTATTGTCCAAATGTTCGCAGGGTACGGTAGTGATAATGAATTGAGAACTATTGGTATTCGGTTGACCTTCGTTGACCATACTGAGAAGACCTCCGACGCTATGTTTCGTGTCGAAGCTCTCGTCGTCGAATCGAGGACCGTATATACTTTCGCCTCCCGTTCCATCAAGATTTATAATATCGCCACCCTGGATCATAAACTGCGGCACGACTGGGGAAAAAAATGATTCATCCAAACTTTTAGAAAAATTAAATAAAATGTTCGTTTAACGATGGAACGAGATAATTCTTACTTTTGTGAAAGATCGTTCCTTTGTAATGAAGATTTTTGCCATTGACGCCGATGCCTTTCTCGCCTGTGCAGAGAGCTCGAAAATTTTCCGCCGTTCGCGGTACTTGGTCCTTGAAGAGTTCAATGACAATTCTGCCGACTGTGTTTACGTTATGAAAGTCCAAAATTTCATGTATTTACACATTGACACGTTACACGAGACTCGCGTTTCATTTCTACGATGCATTTATCAACCTGTACCTTTTTCATTATCGATCGCGATGTCCAGAAATACAATGGGATTCTTATCGAAACAATTGTTTTGATCTTCTAAGGGACGTTTCATTGTTGTGTTTAACTCTCGCTCGTGTATTATTGTTTGGGTTTGTTTGGTCTTGAACGATGTCTCTTACAAGAGTGGTTGCATTTACGCGGAGCTGAAGAGATTTATACTACGTCGTCGATAACATTTGTGTATTATGCTCTCGCTCCGATAAACACGATGGGTTTAGGGGGGTATCAAAAATGTTGGATTATTATACACACAAAATTCAACCTTATCAACTGCTGAAAACATTGCGAAGGCACTTGACTTCAGTGTCGCTGCTACGACATATATATATATACATATATGTATATCCATATACATTCTTACGGGTTTCAAATTCAGATTCCACTGAGTCATGAATGGATTAAACTCGATAAGACACAATTGAATAATTCCCGATAACTTAAAATGTCAAGTTAGAAGATACAGTCGTCAAGTCTTCCCACACGGGGGTCGCTGACGCTCGGAACACGGTCATGGTTCCTTCGATCATTAATATTTCCCACTGTGAATAACAAAATTTCAGACCCTTCATATGCCCTTCCTATTTTTCGCTTTTCTTTGCATAAAGTGACAAGTACTCGATGCAGATAAACAGAGAAAGCTAAGCGAGCCTTTTTAAAAGTTACTCTATAAGTAATACCACCGTAATGCATAATATAGATTTATCGTAAGAACAGGTTATGAAATTGTTCTGAGATAAACAAAAATTCCCCACCTCGCTGTCCGTGATCGCAGCGACATATTCCGTTCACGGTGTGAAGAGTAACGAACACATAGATATATGTGACACAGCAGGGACATAGTAACATATAACGGACTATCCGTGAAGCTGCTGCTGCGCGACGCGCCCGTTTCCCAGGGACTGGGTCGGTAATTCGTGTAGTACAGAGTACAAGAGAGATATCCTATACTCGTACATAGTAATAATACGTGTGGACCGTTGATAAGTACACATAGAAAATATCGAGTACATCTACTTGCTTACAATCATACTAGTGATTTTGTATCGTGTCGCGTTTGTGAAGTATAAAACGAGATCGCCGTCGTCGTGTGTTCGGCATATCGCACGAGGGTAGGGAGCAGCGATTGAACTCTCGGCCAAGGCGGCGCGCACACGACAGACATAACCCGGTTTTTTTTGTTCGTATTTTACAAGATTTCTGCGGCAATTCCGCAAGTCCCGCTTTGATACGGTCGTGAAACTCGTGCGGAGTCTTTCCAATCTCTCTTCCTCCAAGGCTATTCGCCCGAGTATACTCACTGGGAGCGGGTAAAATTTTGTGTGGTGCGTGCGTGTGCAACGAAGAGAAAGAAAGTGTTCTCGGGAAACTATAAACGCGAAACCCGCGAGGAGTCAAAGAAAGTCCGAAACGGATCAAATATTACATACATCACATAAAAGCTATACATACGCGTATATAACACATACTCTCGTATAATATCTGTCGTTGTGCGCAAGAGAATCGGTGTGAACGTGTGAGAAATATGGAACACGCGGGTGGCGACGGTAGCAGCGATGGGGATGGCGATAAACGAGCAGCAGGTCGTGGCAGAGGATTCGGTAGCGGTTGGAGAACGACGCAACAGCATCCTCATCAACAGCTGCGGCGACCACTAGTACAAAACAACGCGAATCAATCACCAGGTGAAAATGATACATTTTTTTTTGACGTGCCCGAACGCTGTGAACCGTGTGGCAAATTGATTTTCCAAATGTTTTTCATAAATATTTTTAAATTGCTCGAGATCCAACTCACGTCTCAGAATTTCCTTGTTTTATCGATATTTCGTTGTTTTTTTCCCTGAAGCTACCACCGACGATAACAGGGACAAGGGTGAAGCCTGCTCCTATGGAGTGAGAAGCTCCAATCTATCCGCCGATGCACCAGAGTTTGTGCCTAGGAGCCAGGAACCCAATCCTGCCGTGGTACGATCATGATTATCGAGTTTCGAATGAAATAGTTCTTATTTTACTCACCAGGTGCTTATTGCACTTTTGAATATCGCTATAATTGGTGTTCTACCGTAAAAAAAATGGATACGTCTTTATCGTTCGTTTTTTCATCATTTTTTCGTAGCAACAAGGTTACTATAGACAGCCGGCTCAGGATCGAATAAACCTAGCGAGGAATCAACAGCCAGTTTCTCAGCAGCAACAGCAACAACAGCAGCTACAGCAGCAGCAGCAGCAGATGCGCCCGATGCATTACGTACCTTATCACGGGCGACATCAGCCATTCGGCTTTCCGTCTCAACAGATGCACTTTCAGAACCAGCAGTACGCCGATCCGGACGCCGGACTCCAGGGATATCCTCCGTACGATGGATCATTTGGGAATTATAACAGACAACGTAGAGTCGCGAATGTAAATAAAATCTTTTTTTTTTTCTATTACGTACCAAATTCATGCATAATCATCCGATCGACGATTGCGTTATTTTGTCGTCTCGCTATTCTCTTCTCAGGGCTCCGAGCGTCAACCCGAGAACCCACCACCCTGGTCGTGGGCCGGCGTTCTACGACAATTGGAGCACGCAATGGAGACGTTGAACAGAAGTCCTGGACAATTCGACGATCTCGTCGTACCGCTCGTTTCCAGTTTAACGCCACATTTAAAAGATTCTAGTCGTACTCGTGAAATCGTCGATTCGATTGTTAAACAGGTGTGAAACACGTAAAAAAATTTTATACGTTTTATCATGTTTCATCTCCGTGTTACTTACATTTTTATAATGCTATTTTTAATATTTTCACAGTCCATCAATGAAAGTAATTTTCGATACAGCGGAGCTCGACTGTGCGCTCATCTCGATGCCATTGCCACGCCCTCCGAAGAGTACACGGAATCTTTTTTTAGGACTGCCCTGTTCAACAGGTCGGCGATTATTTCGATTTTAAAACATTTAGATTTGTTTCCTTTTTTTTTTTTTTTTTTTTTTCTTAACGAGACTGAATACCTATGTTTAATATCGTTTGTAGATGTCGCTCGGAGACCGACGTTGAAATGTTAAAGTGGCTGGAGGACAAGAACCCGAATGAAAAGAGCTGCAACGGTTTGATGCTTTGTCTCGCCGAACTCGTAGCGCAGATGGATCAAGCAGTCGCTTCGGTTCTCGGCAAGCTGTTGGTTCAGATTTTTTCCTTCACGCTCAAGAATCCAGCACCGAATACTGCAAAATTCATCTGCCTGTCGCTCAAGGTACGCAAGAATAAAAAATTTTGATTTTAATCTCATTTTCAATCGAACGAAAAAAAGAAACTTCACCTCTTCTTGTCTTCCGCTTCGCGTACAGTTGGCCGGACAATATCTCGAAAGAGACAGTAGTACGAATCGCGATGCTATCACGGCAGTAATACGTGGCCTAACGGATCTGGTAACCGCGAAACAAGTCGACGTCCACGTCGGTCATATGGTGAACAGCGTTCGCGAATTGCGCAGCGGCAACTGGGGACGCGTCGTATCGTCACACGGGCCTACACCGGTCGAGCCTAGCACGACGATCGAGCAGCAAATTCCTGAACACTCGTTCGACGAGCCAGTCCTCTACGGGCCGGACGGCACGGTTTTATCGGCTGAAGAAAGCAGTTTTTGTCAGAGTCGAGCGACTGTCGATGGAATTTGCGACGACGGTGGTGATGGCCACAATCGTCCCTATGATATACGGTACGAAATCTTGACCCCCCGAATCCTTTTTTTTTTTCATATCTCTGCCTCTCCAAATTAAAAAAAAACAAGCAGTTTCAATTAATGTTTTCTTTTCTATTCTGCACTTTCTCAATTATGATTACAGAAACTACGAGGAAGACGACGAGGACGATGCTATTGCAGCCGCGTACGAGATATTCCTTAAACTACCGCCCAACAAGACCGGCGGCAGTGTCGCCGACAGAGAATAGTCGCCCCGTTTTAGGCACTAATAAATCAACCATTATACAGTAATCAAGAAGCGAAACGAAAAAAAAAAAATACATCATTGTAAACAAATTTAAATAACACTTTCACGACAGTCCGCACGGTAGTCGCGGTTTTTGCGACACGTCTCGACGAAAGTCTCGAGAAAATCGTACTCAACGATAAAATTAATTCCTCCGACCCCGCCCCCGCCCCCCTTTCCCCCATGAGTCGGTCGACGGCTTAGTAATTGCATTGCTCTTCTTATTTTTATTACACATCACGTATGAAATATGTACAATTACGAAAACAAAAAATAGAGAGTAAGAGGAAATCGCATATGATTTAAGTTTGTAGTTTATATACTACACATGTATATGTACATTACATATATATATATATATCTACACACTCACACACATACATACATATATATATACATATATATGTACATATATGTGTATATATATATTTATATATATATATATTTAAAAGAGGTAAAAAACGAAACAAAAAAAGGAATAATAGGACGCGTGACTAAATTCATGTGGACCCTTATCCAATCCGATAGTCGGCAAATGTATACGCGCTGAAAAACAGAAAAACAAAGTTAATGAAATACTATTATTATTACTTTGATGTCCTGAGCAATACGCGCACTCGCCGCTCGCTCGCCAGCCCTCTCTATCGCCCGCGCAGCTGCACGCCGGCACGGCGTTTTATTTGTATAATTATATACAGTTATGTACGGCAAAACAATAAACAAGAAAATTATGTCCTTTCGTTTTTAGAAGTGAAGAGAATTTTTGTCAATTTCGTCATTACCAACTTCGCGTTACGATAATCAGATTGATTTTCTTGGTCTATTTTGATGCTTGTTATGTTTTTTTTTTTTAGAATAGTTAGAACTTTGTTGTTTGTATTTGCATTATTTATTTTTATTTGTTTAATTTATTATTTATTATTATTTATAATAGTCGTGTTTACCTGTATCGCGAAATTTTTCTCACGTTACGCGTAATCAGACTAGAATACGCGTGGGAGTGATCTCGGAACACCGTAGATCGATTATGATATTATGGAGGGAACGAAAAACGAGACATAATAGTCTACGCGATCCGACTGTGTTACCACGCGGAACCTTCGACGCCCGCCATTATAATATCGTTGTTTTTTCTAATTGACCGAGACTCGGAATGCAACGATCCGGACCTTATATGCTTCGTCCAGTTACACAAATCGATTCGACTTTAGATTGACGGAGAACAAAAAAAAAGAAACTAGCAATATTACTCTTAACGTTCGCCCACGCGCTCGTCACTGACGCAGAAGAATCGTGTCGTGATAGTCCTAGTAGAATTGGAAAGCATGTAAACCTTCTCGAACGCACATTTCTCTGAATTGTTTTGTTTTTTCTGCGCGCGATGACGCAGAAACGAAATTCGTGTAAGATGTTTTTTTAAATGTCAAAGAGTTCGGATAAACATATATTTACATATAAGAGTGTTAACGACGATTCGAGAATTCTTACATTGTCTATATTTTATTATTATTTTCATTACTGTTCCGAGGAGTCCTAACGTGAAATGGCTTTAAAAAAAAAAAGAATGATTTATTTAGTACCGTCTGTGTGATGGAATCCATACGAGCCGAGTCGTTCGAAAAATACACTTAACTAATCGGTACTAGTAAATTTAAGAAATACCAGGGAAGAGACGATGTAGAGAATAAATTTGCATACGACGAGGACTAAGCGTTAGTCGATTGGCTACGAATTCTGCCGAGACGGAGTATCGCGTCGAGGCGCGAGATCACGATCGCTCAACATATATCGAAGGTCGTACAACGAGTACCATGTTACCGTTTAGGCAACGAGGGATAATCGCTCAATGAAAACAGGAACCTGCAATAAAATGAGGGCATGGTTAACAAAAATTCCTCTTACTCGTTAAATATTCTTACACGTTTCTGGAATTGTCGAGTATTTATATTGTCCAAAAGAAAAAGAAAGAAAAAACACAGAATTTGTTCGAACTTGGATTTTAAATATTTTGTTATTTTTTTTATTATTATTAAATTGAGAAAATTAATAATTCACTAACAGCTGATAAAGGATTGTAATAAAAATTCTACCCACGTTATGCGAATTCGGACAATGCTATAAAAAATAAACCGTCGAATTCGAGAAGGTCAGGGTCACGGGCGATGATGTTACCCGACATAAAAATGTCCATATAGGTATTTCATTATGATATATCGCTTGTTCTGTTCTATCAAGCAGCTGGATGAAAATCTACGAAAGACCGTAGAAGAGGAAACCATAGGAGATACCTGCCCACATGAATACAGAAGATTCTCCTTCTCGCTTCGATGGACTTCCATGTGTGTGAAACCGCGAGGTTGCTGCTTGGCAAGGCAGACAAGTCGTGTAAGTTCGAATCTTAACGATGACGATGTCCGTGCGTACCTTGTGGGATACAATTTGCCGTGTGGGACGAAGATTCAGGGACACGAGTGCGTCAGTATCGAACTGGGAAATCCGTATGTTCTTTACCAAAAGAGCGAATGATTTGCTAGAGAGGGAAAAGAATAAGTTGAATGGTGGGGTAATACACATCTCATGCGCGCTTTATATTTATATATTTTAAACTTACTATTATATCTGCGAAGCTCGAACTTCTTTACATAGTCTTCGTCCTCGCACTCGAGAGTGCGGATCGTTCGAAGATCACCTCGGTGAGATTCCTTGCTTTATTTCGCATCCAATCAATTTCACGTCTTTACGTCGTTACTGTTGAATCGATCTTGCGAGTATTTCAAGAGTTTCTGAAAATTTTACCATCGTTTAATAAAAATCTGAATTTTATTTGTTGTAGAATTTTTGTTAAGTAAGAAACGGTACGAATATGATGCGGACGGCAGTTCTGCTCGCTGTGATTTTCGCAGTGTCGGCGAGTATCGTGGAAGGTGGACAATATTATCATCCGAGAGTCGTCTCTTCGGGTAAATATTTTAGTTTTAAAATTTTAATGATAATTTGTAACTATGTTGAATCGTATCGAATCGAATATTATTGAATTTCTTTGAAATTCTTCATTCGCTGCAAAGTAATTCAATTATGTTGCTTCGGATTAAAATGATTATTTAAAGACATCAAATATAAGAAACAATACATTCTCGTGCATTGAAGAGAAATTATAATTCGTTTGATTTTAACGACTGGTAATCGAACATTACATCGTGCGTCTTGTTCGATCGTTCAACTCACCATCTCGAGTCAAAGAACCCGTGTGCTATTTTTGCTCATTTCTACCGCACTATAACTACACACTCCTTCTATTATGCAACGTGTCTCCGATTCTCAGGTGGTTGCGCGAGCTACACGTGCGGTTCGAATGCAAAATGTTCGATGAGCGAGGGTCGTCCCGTCTGCTCGTGTCTCAATCTTCATATGGGAGATCCTCTAGCTCATTGTATCAAGGTCGAGTGTCAGAGTAAGTTTTTTAACACTTAAAATACTCGCCTTTTGTGCGACCTATGAATAAATCAATTATAATATATGCGTATGTATTCAGACAGAAATATACGACCGTATTTTACTTTACAGTTGACGAGGATTGTCCGTCGACAAGAGTTTGCACGCAAAACAAATGTGTGGATCCTTGCATTAGTCTGTGCGGAGCAAACGCCTTGTGCGAGACACATCAGCGTGTAGCCGATTGCGTTTGTAAGCCAGGTTTCACGGGCGATCCGTTCGTAGCTTGCCATATCGCCGATCCTCGTAAGAAAAAAATTAAATTAACAACGTTATAATTCTCTTTGCTGTAATTTTGACTAATTCCAATTTGATATTGAATACGACAGAAGCCGCATGCAAACCAAGTCCCTGCGGCGTCAATACACGCTGCGAAGTAATTAACGAGGTGCCGGTCTGCACGTGTTTGCCCGGTTATCGTGGCTCACCCTTGTCCGGTTGTCGTCACGAGTGCGAGAGCGACGGTGATTGTTCGTCCCATCTTTCCTGTTCGGCGAATTTCAAGTGCGAGAATCCTTGCACCAAGTGCGGCGAAGGTGCTAATTGCGACGTAATCAATCATCAGCCTAAATGCAGCTGTCCCAACGTAAGAATATCCATTTTTCATTCGACTCCTGCATAGTGAACCGCGGAACCATTAATAATGTTTAGATTTACGGTACATAATGTTTTATGTGCATTTTGCTTACAGCATTGGCTCGGAAGTCCGTATACGAGATGTTATCCCGAATGCACTCATCATTCCGAGTGTCCGGGTAGTAAACCAGCTTGTCTCTATCAGAAATGTACAAATCCCTGCGACGGAGTTTGCGGTGTAAATGCAAATTGCGAACTTCGTGGTATTACACCGGTCTGCAGTTGCCCGAAAGATATGACTGGAAATCCTTTCGTCAGTTGCCGACCTTTCGAACCAAGTGCGTGAAGATCTGAAATTATTTTTATTTTTAATCAAATGAAAGTTAACTGAAAGGAAATTTTGTTGTTTTTTTTGTTCCAGTCGACCTCTGCAGACCGAATCCTTGTGGTGAAAATGCTCAGTGTACTCCTGGCCACGATAATACGGGAAAGGAGAGACCAGTCTGTACTTGTCCAACTGGCTATATCGGAAATGCTCTAGTCAGTTGCAGACGCGGTGAATGTCAAGTTGACAGCGAATGTCCCGACAATCGCGCCTGCATCGACTACTTCTGCCAGAATCCTTGTACCGGCAAGGAATGCGCCTCGAGCGCAAGATGCGAAGCCAGAAGACACATCGCTGTGTGTACATGTCTCGATGGTACGAGGGGTGACGCGATTGTCGGATGCAACAGCATCGCCTCCGAAACTCGTTCTTCTTACAGAACGTACTATCGTGGTTGAATAAAGATCGCTATTTGATACTGATATATGTAACGAAGATGCTAACCGAGCATCAATTATAAGCAATAAAGAACAGTGAAATTTTATTATTCTCGTATGTTTTTCATATATTTTTGCGTAAATATCGAACGGGACTTGTCATAGCGCGAGCCGATCGTTTATAACGAGCTATATCTTATAGTTCACGTTAAAAGTAAAATAAATAAGAATAAAATATAAATACCACGGCGCTGTACGTTATCCAGCTTGATGTTTTGAATTGGTTCCTTTGGCGCGAGGAAAATTACCCAACGACATCTACCGATTCAGTTTGATCTATTAGTGAACTAACTTTAGGCGCGATTGGAGTTTGGATCAGACTCTGTCGGTATGGCGGGACGAGTTCCCGGATACGTCTCGTCACGGTGGCCAAGTGGAATTGTGTCGATAAGAACGGCAACGACAATCTCTACTCCACACCGGAAACTTTCTCAGCGCCATCTATCAATTCTATTAATGAACTAATGAATAGATATTGGAGTTACTAACCTTAGCCGTAGCTCGTCTTTATTCCAGATCCTCTTGGGTCACTCGCAACTCTAACGTCCTTTCGTATTTTTTGGTTATAAATACGTGTGCGGTGCGCGATCGAACGCAAGCGTTCGATACATAATTGGGCAGTAATTAAGCGTTCCGGTAAGTAGCATTGTTGTAGATATTTACATTGACGTATTTTTTTGGTCGTTGGAAAATGTGATTCTCGTAGGAAGAGTCTGCGATCATGAAAAATCGGACAGATCGAATACCATGTGTTTAGTTATGGCGGTTGTGCGGTGAGAGGAGTGGTTATCGTCACGTTTAGTCACCGCTGTCGCGGTTCATAGTCTTAGCCAAAAAATCACCTAGAAATACACATTTAATGTAAAATATGTATTCCGCTTGATGTTTTCGGCGATCGAAAGTACGAAATTTTCGTCGTACGTTACCGTTTATTTCTCGATTTCAGACACAGCCCTGACATGAGTCGATTCTTTGCGACTGGTTCGGACACCGAGTCCGACAGCTCGTCGGAGGAGGAGCAGATTCAGAGAGCGCCGGCGACGGCCTACACGGTAATTATTACCACGATTATCAAAAGTCATAACAATAATTCGTAACAATTTAACAATATTGATATAAACAAATAATTTGAAATTTATTAATTGCTATTCGATCGACAACAAGCGATCGAACATCGTTGTTTCGCTCGAGAAAATTTTTTTTTTTTTTCATCAAATATCTTTTCTATTGTACAGTTTAGCGATGAAGAAGAAGAAACGAAGCGCGTCGTACGCTCCACTAAGGAGAAGCGTTACGAGGAAATCACGAATTTGATTAAGCTGATACGTAACTACAAGAAGATCAAGGACATGAGTAGCATGCTTACGAGTTTCGAGGATCTCACGAGAGCCTATCAAAAGGCATTGACCGTCATAATGAAGGAGGAGGGTGGTCAGACACCTCGTTTTTATCTGAGATGTTTGGTGGAAATGGAGGATTTCATAAACGAAGTCTGGGAGGATCGCGACGGTCGTAAGAACATGTCCAAGAACAATTCGAAATCACTGACTTCGCTTCGTCAGAAATTGCGAAAGTACAACAAAGATTTTGAGGAGGAAATTGGAAAATTCCGTGAAAATCCCGATCAGGGAGACGACGAGGAGGAGGAGAAAGCAGAAGAGGCGGTGGAATCCGACGAGGAAGAAGACGGCGTTGCGACCCTCGCGTCGAAGAAATCGGGTTCCGAACCGAGCGCTCCGGACACATCGAAATTCAAGAAAGGTCCGCCGGCGGTTGACGACGGTAGCGAGAGCGACTCCGACTGGGGAAGCGATAGCGATAGCGACAGCGAAAGCAGCGACGACGACGGTCAATACACGAATCTTCGGGAACGTTTCATAAAGAAAGCCACCGACAAGGAAGGCGACGATGAGGACAAAACGAAGAAGAAGGAACAACGCAAAGAGCGCAAGGAAAAAGAGCGTAAAAAGAAACGCGAGGAGGACGATGGCGAGGGCGAATGGGAAACTGTTAAAGGTGGATTAGCGATACCCTCGGAAAAGCCAAAAATGTTTGCTAAAGACGCGGAAATCAACGTACCTGCGGTATTGAAAAAATTGTCCGAAGTAATCGCCGCGCGCGGTAAAAAACGCACGGACAGACGCGAACAGATCGAACTTCTTCACGAGCTTCAATTAATCGCCGAAACTCACAATCTCGGGCCAGCTGTCGCGGTTAAGATAAAATTCTCAATTGTCTCTTCCATCTTCGATTACAATCCAAAAGTCTCGGACGCCATGAAACCCGAATATTGGTCAAAATTACTCGAGCGCATATCCGAAATGTTGGATATGCTTCTCGCGACTCCCGACATGCAAATAGCTGAAAACATAAGCGAGGATGCCGAGGAATTCGAGACCGTTCCGTTCAAACTTCACGGCTGCGTTTTGACCCTCGTCGAGCGTTTGGACGAGGAATTTACGAAATTGCTGAAAGAGTGCGATCCTCACAGTAACGAATACGTCGAGAGGCTCAAAGACGAAAAACAAGTCGCGGCTATAATCGACAAGGTTCAGGAGTATCTCGAGAGACATGGCAGTGTTGCCGAACTCTGTCGCGTTTATCTCCGAAAAATCGAACATCTCTATTATAAATTCGATCCGAACGTTCTCAAGCAGAAAGACGGTGAGATCGGTAAGGAAATTATCACTTCCGTCCAGGTAATGGAAAAATTGTGCAAATACGTATATGCTCACGACAATACCGATCGCCTGCGTACACGAGCTATTCTTTCTCACATTTATCATCATGCGCTTCACGACAACTGGTTCCAAGCACGCGATCTCATACTCATGTCTCATCTTCAAGAGACGATTCAACATTCCGATCCAGCTACCCAAATTCTCTATAATCGTACGATAGCGCATCTTGGACTTTGCGCCTTCCGTCACGCCAATATCAAAGACGCTCACAATTGTCTCGTCGATCTCATGGTCACGGGCAAGGTCAAGGAACTTTTGGCTCAGGGTTTGTTGCCTCAGCGTCAACACGAGAGAAGCAAGGAACAGGAGAAGATCGAGAAACAGCGACAAATGCCGTTCCATATGCACATCAATCTCGAACTTCTCGAGTGCGTTTATCTCGTTTCCGCGATGCTGATCGAGATTCCTTATATGGCCGCGCATGAATTCGATGCTCGACGACGCATGATATCAAAAACTTTTTATCAACAGCTTCGTTCCAGCGAGCGTCAATCACTCGTTGGACCACCGGAGTCGATGAGAGAGCACGTCGTAGCTGCCGCAAAGGCGATGAGAAACGGTAATTGGTCGGCTTGCAATAATTTCATCATAAACGAGAAGATGAACGCGAAAGTTTGGGATCTTTTCTATCAAGCCGATAAAGTACGCTCTATGCTGACTCGTCTAATCAAGGAAGAAGCACTGAGAACCTATCTCTTCACGTACTCTAACGTTTACGATTCCATCTCGATGCCGACACTCGCTGAAATGTTTCAACTCAAACGCCTCGTCGTTCATTCGATCATCAGTAAAATGATTATTAACGAGGAACTCATGGCTTCTCTCGACGATCCGTCGGAAACGGTCGTTATGCATCGCAGCGAACCCAGTCGTTTGCAATCCTTGGCACTGCAGCTCACCGACAAAGTCAACAATTTCGTCGATTCCAACGAACGTATATTCGAGATGAAGCAAGGCAATTTCTTCTCGAGAGGCGGCAATCAGGGCAACTTCCGCGATCGTCAGAATTACAATCGGCAGGGACCCGACTGGTCACGACAGAGGCGTGATCGTGATCGCGATCGCAATCGCGAGGAAAATCGCAATTACTGATATACGCGAGATAAGTCACCGACCGTTAACACACGGGGCAAGATTAATTATGTATAACTTTGCAACTTTGCAAATAAATATTAATTGATCGATAATATCAATGTATTTTGTATTTATCGTGTGAAACGACAATTCGTGCTAGTAAAAAAATACATTTCTTGCAATCTAGCGAGTGCGTTTTAATAGATACTCGAATATCTTCGTAATGTAAAAGAGATTTATTTTTCACTAAGAGTCTTGAATAGTCTCAATTAGCTTGTTGCCAGTAAAAATTGTGTCGGATACAAGAACAAGACGAATGCCCGTCGATTTCTCGACGAGACGGCAGGCCGATATTTCTGCAAAAGTAATTCCACCGACTACGCAGATCACGAATGTTTTTGGATGGACGTGACCACGCGAACCCGTCACCGAACACCCCGGCAAATTGATCAAATCCTCGAAACTTTTCGAATCGTTCGATTGGTTGAGTACGATTTGTAAATATTGCGCCTGAAAAATATTTTCAATCAAACATCGTTTTTTAACATTCGCGGAGAAATATTATCAAGGTCATCACTCACAATTGCCGGAATGTAAGACGAACTGAAGACATAACTCGGGCAAGGTCCTCCAGTTGTTTTCGAGTCTGATTTTTTCGACTGACCAGGCAAGAGTTTAAATTTGTGAGCGTTGCTCGTCCATTCGCTGCTCCAATTAGGCAATTTACTACGTAAAATATTTTCCTTCCGGCGACGCAACAAGCCGGCTGTCTCGAGTTTGTGAAATAAGGGTATGTGGCGATACCCGTGCGCATGTAAATGAGATTTTTGAATAGTTTGCAACTCGTTTTGCGTCACGCCATCGCTCGTTATGCTCAGCATACACAAAAGACGAAGACTTCGCATAGGATGATCGTCTGGAAAGCAAGAGGTTGAAACTTGGTCGAAAAAGAACGAAATCTTTAAGAAAATCAAAGCGAAATGTGCGATACCGATATTTCTCTCGATGTAGTCCAAACATTCTTTTCTCCTGGCACAATCAAGTATGGACTTTTCCGTGAATTGCAGAGCCTCGAAATCCGAGCCGAGGGCACCGACGATCGCCTCGCAGGCTGATATGTGAGATGCTAATTGCCCCTTCACCTCAGCCGTTTTATGCAATTTTGTCGCCACGTAATGCTTCATATCAGCCAGTTCCATCGTCTGCGTCGCTTCCTGTTCGGCTGACATTGTCATTTTTTACTACCTGATCGTTCTATAATAAAAAAATTTAACAAAAAAGAAAAAAGAAATCATATTTCACCGTACATTTCAAGAATTTGGCCATGTTTCGAAGTTTCGGAAATACATCGCTGAAGTGAATATCTCTCACATCCCCGTAAACACGATCTTTCTTGGGATCGAGTTTGATTTTCGAACTTTCAAGACTAACTGTTCCAACGTTAATTGGCAATACTTCGCTGATCAATCCCACGTAAGAGACGGGTGTGAGAAAAGTGGATACGAGATCGTAGCTACGATCCATCATGATGAGGCAGCCGATTTCGTTATCGAGTTTAGTCGTTCGAGAAGATTCGTGCATGGATTCGACCATTTTCAATATACGCTCGCTGTGCTTCCCGAAGGATAGAATCAGTCTTGGAGCACCTACGACTAGCTGCATCGACCACAAACAACGTGCCAACGCCGGCAATAAGCCAAGATCTTTGTAATAGTAAAGATCGGCGAACATCGGATACTCCAAAGAAAGAACATTTCCATCCATGTGAATGAATTCCCAGGACATTGAGTGGAGAGTTACCAATTCGGCCAACCCTGAGTATTCGAAACACAGATTAAACGATTTTTAAGCAATTGAAAGGACTTAGACAGGGTATTATCAAGGATGTTTAAAATTTTTCATTCTTATCCCTCGATAAAGAGAATTAAAAATAATTGTAGCTAGTCTCGAGCGAACCTTCTTCCTCTACTAATGATTGAACAACGGCAGGTACATAAGGCGCGACCAAAATATGAAATCCAAGGCCAGGAACTTGATGAAACTCCGACAATATCTCATCCAAAACTCTCTTACACGCTATAAGATCACTGGATACGAGAAAAATTCTCTGGGTATTCGTAGGTTTGAGACCTTGTTCGATCTTATATATCTTCTCTACTCCATGTCGCCTGCGAGGGAAATGTAAAACTTTGGAGATTGATTTTTTTTTTTTTCTAAGAGAAAGGACAACGAAGTTCTGATTATTGTCGTGACTCACTTGAGGACAGTAACTCCGACGAAAGAGTCTAAAATTTTCATGAGTTTTTGTTCTATAAGCAGATCCTTTTTGCCAGTTATAGAGTCGAGAATATCGACCAATTTTCGTTGGCTTATTTGTTGGAGAGCACCTAACCTATCGTCTAGTGTAATATCCATTGTTGAACGTTTGATAGACTGGAAATTGATGAATATTTAGAAACTTTGAATGATTTAGCAACTCGTTAATATCTTTTGCAGATGGTTTGTTTGCCATCGTAATCATAGTTATCGTCGTACGATATACCTGGCTATTGAATAATACTGTTTTCAGTGAGATTCCTTTCGAAGCAATAGCACTATGCAATGATCATGAAATATGTTTTTAGGTATTTATCGACATGCATTCCCAAAAAATCGTCATTACAAAAATTTTATGTTTGTCGATAAAAAAAAGGTATACGTTTCGTATCAATGTTTGACATTGTTATGGCATGTATGACAGTGATTAGGGGGGGATCGACTACGGTCGGGAAAAGTTGAAACCTCAAAAATTGGTCCGACGGAGCGACATTTGAGCGGTCAAAGGGTGAACCGTGTGTACATTTGTACCCACAGGAAGTTATTGCCAACTTGTGGCCAACTTAACGTGGGTGCAACATAGTTCACCCTTTGACCGCTGAGATGTCGCAGAACAAAGTCTCGAGGTTTCAACTTTTGTCGAGCGATGCTGATCTCCCCCCCCCCTAATCGCCGGTATCGGTGCAAACTCGCAACCAGAGCTGCCAGATCGCGCACCAAAGTTACCCTCTCTCTAGTCCCTCGTGCTCCCATCACACAATCATAGGAGCGCGTGTCCGTGAGCGAGCGACGCTCGGACGTTTTCGGAAAGAGCCGAGCGCGGTCGACGCGCTCGGCAGCGTCCATGATTGGTTAGCTGCTGCTACACCAACACATGGACGCTGAGCGCATCCATGTGCGGCCAACTCGAAGCGAAGGCTTCGAGGGAAAAAACAATCTGACATGAGTGCGACTAGCGCGTGACGTCACACGGCGCGCGTGCACGAACAAGTAGGAGAAAGTGCACATATCTTACAAGCGATGAGGTGGTCCTGTTGGTAGCATTCCTGACTCCGGTTCACAGGGGCGAGAGATCGTACCCGCGCTTCAGTACTTTTTTTTTTTTTTTAATTTCTTTTTGTATGGGGTGAATTGTTTATTCGTGAAACACGCTCATTGAAAGAACATTATTCGAAAAATATAAAAACTGCTCATGATGTTTTACGATTAAAAAATTCTTGTTCTGTCAATGGCGTGTTCACAAATAAACAATTCACCCCATTACAATGAAAATTACCTGTAAATGTAAAAAGATGCAAAAATGACACGTTTGTACTTCTTTCCATGTCACCCATGAGGTAAAGTACGATGGTACACATTTTTTTTAACGTGGTTTCCCCAGGAAGTATAATCCACGACGAAAAAAGAATCTTAACCCTTAGAAGCATACCTTTTTTTGTTCGATATTTTAAGCTAGAAATTGTATATAAATATTATATACAATTTTATTTTATTTTATTTATTTTATTTATTTTATTTATTTTATTTATTTAATTTATTTTATTTATTTTATTTACTTTATTTATTTTATTTATTTTATTTATTTTATTTATTTTATTTATTTTATTTATTTTATTTATTTTATTTATTTTATTTATTTTATTTATTTTATTTATTTTATTTATTTTATTTATTTTATTTATTTTATTTATTTTATTTTGTATATTTTTGTAAATTTTGTATATTTTGTATATATTGTATATAATATTTGGATACAATTTTCACGTTCCATTTCAAACAAAAAATGCTTCAAAGGGTTAAAGTTTTTTTTTCGTCGTGGATTATACCTCCTGGGGACACCACGTTAAAAAAAATGTGTACCATTGTACTTTACCTCATGGGTGACATGGAAAGAAGTACAAACGTGTCATTTTTGCATGTTTTTACATTTACAGGTCATTTTCATTGTAATGGGGTGAATTGTTTATTTGTGAACACGCCATTGACAGAACAAGAATTTTTTAATCGTAAAACATCATGAGCAGTTTTTATATTTTTCGAATAATGTTCTATCAATGAGCGTGTTTCACGAATAAACAATTCACCCCATACAAAAAGAAATTAAAAAAAAAAAAAAGTACTGAAGCGCGGCTACGATCTCTCGCCCCTGTGAACCGCAGTCAGGAATGCTACCAACAGGACCACTTCATCGCTTGTAAGATATGTGCACTTTCTCCTACTTGTTCGTGCACGCGCGCCGTGTGACGTCACGCGCTAGTCGCGCTCATGTCAGATTGTTTTTTCCCTCGAAGCCTTCGCTTCGAGTTGACCGCACATGGACGCGCTCAGCGTCCATGTGTTGGTGTAGCAGCAGCTAACCAATCATGGACGCTGCCGAGCGCGTCGACCGCGCTCGGCTCTTTCCGAAAACGTCCGAGCGTCGCTCGCTCACGGACACGCGCTCCTATGATTGTGTGATGGGAGCACGAGGGACTAGAGAGAGGGTAACTTTGGTGCGCGATCTGGCAGCTCTGCTCGCAACCCCCCAAAACGTTAATGTTATTGCAGTGACGGCGGGTGTCACGAGCAATAGCGGATGATATAGTAATTGTCACTGCCCTAACCCCGCAATACATGAAACAACGACGAACGAAAGTGTAAACAATTCTTACAACGATGAATAGATTCGAATACGCCGAGTCGCGGCTTTCGCCAAATGAAACTTATCTCAGACGCGATATGCCCGTTCGTCTCTATGACGGCGATGTAAAGGTGAGCCATTTATTAATTTTACCCACTTTTGTGACGTTTCGACTGGTATCTGGATGTTTCATGGACAAAATGTTTACAGACGAGTTTCGAGGCCGGCGAATTAATACTGACCAATCACAGGATTCTCTGGGCTCGACCCGGTGAAATACCTCGAGGTCAAACCTGTCTGTCACTCCCACTGTCGTGTATCGTCTTTTACGAGGAAGAAACTCCAGGACCTTTTTCGTTCGGACGCAGTAAAAAAGTCGTTGTACATCTTGGTGAACCGAGCGCAGGTAGGTATCGTTTATTAATAAAAATCAAGATTTGCAAAAATAAATGTTGTAAAACTTCGAATTCCAAGATAAAATAACTTTTCAGATAAAAAGCCTGGTCCGATAGACAATAGTACTCACAGCTTTATCAAATTATCCTTCAAAGAAGGCTTAGACCCAAGTTTCATTGTCGAATTGGCAAACGCAGTCGCTAGCCGAGACTGGGAACGCTCGCCTGGTTACAAAATGGAACATAACGATTCGCTAAATAATTCGGAAAATTCGAGGATTTTAACGCCGATAAAAACACGAAGAGGGATTGTCGGCATAGAGAGAAGTTTGCAGGAGAAGCAAAGAGCGACGGACGACAGTATATCGATGGCTTTCCAGGACTTGAAGAAACTGATGGGAATGGCCAAGGACATGGTCTCCATATCCAAAACTATTTCCGCCAAAATACGTGTGAGCTTGCTTCGGTAACGATGAATAAAGGAAGTCCTTGAAAAAAAAAAATACATCTTACGCATTGTTGATCACGTTTGCAGGAAAGAGGAGGGGACATAACCGAGGATGAGACCGTACGGTTCAAAGCTTATCTCCTGAGCATGGGAATCGATGATCCGGTAACGCGTGATGCGTATAAAAGCAGCAACGAATATTTTAGACAATTGGCAATGCAACTATCTCAGATTTTGGAAGAGCCTATCAAGGTATAATCTTCTCGATTATAAGCTCTCGAAGAAATTTGAGCAAATTTGTTGAACTTTTTAGGAAGTTGGCGGTATGATGGCTTTGACCGATGTGTATTGCCGTGTAAATAGAGCGCGCGGTATGGAACTCTTGTCGCCGGAGGATTTGTTAAACGCCAGTAGACTATTGTCGCCTCTTGGTTTGCCGATAGTTTTGCGCACATTCGACAGCGGCGTGATGGTCATTCAGGCGAGATCGCACGATGATAACTCGGTCGTCGAGGCAATCTCCGAATGGGTAATAATTCGCAACGTACTTCCGAAATATTTCGATTATTATGATTAAAAAACTATTCTTCTCGTTTTTTTTGTTGTATTCGTTAGCTGAGAGAAAGGGGTTCCGCGACTGCGGAGGAACTCGCACAGTCGGAGGGGATATCGGTTCTGCTTGCGCGCGAACGTCTTTTCGTCACGGAAAAATACGGTAGAGCGTGTAGAGACGACTCGATAGAGGCACTCAGATTTTACCCAAACCTCTTTCTTGAACAGAGTGCCTGATTTAACACAATTTTTTTTTAAGAATTTGTAATTTACTTTCGAAAACTATCGGCGCCGACGTGTTCTCGTAAATTATTTGTGCCTTTATGCACTTTGCTTCAATACCTTTTACCGTATCATTAATGTAGTAGTCTATAAGGCCGTTGTCAAGAATATATATATATATATATTTTATCGAACGTTGGAGGAACGAATAGATTCAACGAATGATTCGGCTATTGCAGATCCTGGAATACTATATTATCGAATATTATAATTTTATATTTCATTAATAGAATCGGATATTTCCGTTTTTGCAAGCATCGTAAGCTTATTATTTAAGTTTTTTTGTAAATAAAACTTCTGGTCATTCGATGATACAGCGCCATTCGAGGGGTACGGAGAAAAGTCGAAGCTCGTGAAGTAGCAGCGCTCCGCTAGCTATTGCGGCCAAATGCTAGTACTATTCAAAACGTCATGGCGTAAAAAAAAATTCGGGAGTAGAAGACGCAATAAAAGTGATTTCGCGAGATTCGGAGTAATCAGAGACTTTGAAAGGAATAATACCAGAAACAAACTGGTCCAGCGTGTGAATCTAGCTGTGATCTACAAAATCAACGATCGAACATTGCTAGGAAATAGCGTATAATCAATTCTTCAAAGAACGAATTTTCTCGCTTTCAAGGTTATGACATTGTTGTTATTATACGTTTTTTTTTGTTTCCATCCCGGACAGGCTACAAGAGGTTCGAAGCGAGGCGTTGAACGTAAATAAAAAAGAGTTCATGGGATTCATCGACGATGAATTGTCCAAAGTATCAAAGCTCTGTAAGAATGTTGTGCCTGACGGTCGATTGGTCTCTTGCGTACGGTCCATGGTCCGCGTTGAAATAACGTAAGTTCCAAAATATAATATACATTATCGTTATCTCTCCGACATAACTAAGCACAAACGATGAAAGTACCGCCGATATGAACAAACACGATCATATGGATTACGCAGGAGGACGTGGTTCAAAAAAATCGTCATTTGCATCCAATTCCCAAAGGATTATCCTCAAACGGCTCTGCTCATAGAATTAAAGAGCAAAACTCTAGCGCCAAAGTTTCTCGAGAAATTAGAGGAAGTTTGCGAGAAGAGGTGCAAGACGATTTTAGGAAAAGAACAGGTAAATCAAGAATCGAGATAAAAATAATTTTTTGTCTCTAAAAAAAAAAAACAAATATTTCAAATATAAACATGACGATTTTTTCCATTTTTGTAGGTATTGGATGTCGTTAAATTTATCAGAAACTTCATAGAGGAGAATCCTCTCTGTTGTTGCTACGATGAAATAACTCATTTGAAGAAATTAATTTTGGAAGAGGGCGATCTGAAAGTTAACAGTAAAAAGGCGTCTCTGCGCGTCAGAGCTTCTGAGGGATTGTATTTTTTCAAAATCAAGGTCGTAGTTCCCGACGATTATCCAACGAGTTCCGTCAGGTAGAGGATAATTATAACGCTTGCGTTATTAACGTACTTTTTATCGAATAGCTTTAATATCACTTTGAATAATACAGCATTCTCGACGTGGATACGAATTTTCCGCCTCTCTTCACTCGGTATCTCTTGGGTCAAGCTAAAGAGTTAGGAAGACGCAGTGTCGAACCTCCGTTGAGCAAGCAACGTTCGAGCCAACCTTTCGTACCTTCTCCTTCTCTCAAAATCGTCGTTTCTTTCATAGTCAGGTAAAAATTAGCGAGAAATAACGCATAATTATCGAGAATCGATAAAATTTAATCGATTCAATGATATAAATCGTTTTTTTTCCATGTAGAACCGTACGAACTATACCCAAGGAGTCGTGTCAACTTTGCAAGACCATATGTTTGCCGGAAAATCCCGCATCCGCTATTCTCGACGAAAACGCCGATCTACATGTCGAGAGACTGTATTGCGGTCATTTATTTCATTTGCAATGTCTCGTGACGTACATGAAGACTCCGCCATTCCATGGTAAATTATCGAATAATAATATGCGAAGTATGTTTTTAAAAATTTATCATTGCAACGATATCGTTTGATAAGATGGAAAATTATAATTTCCAGGGGGTAAAAAGTGTCCTGGATGCGGTGAGCGTGTATACCATGAAAAATGGGGTCTAAGCGAAAAGCTTGCGGAAGATCGTTGGGCCCATCGGCAGGCTCGTGATCGAGAGCTCGCAGAGGTCACGGATTTTTTCCAGTAAAACGAATCGCGCGAACAGCGTTTTTTCATCGTTTTTGAAAATGAAACCGTCGATTTCGAAAATTTACGCCGAAACGTGCCTGCTCGAGACCGTATGTCTTGCAAATACGCTCGAGATTACGCATATCCAAGTTGTCGAATTGTCACGCGTCATTCACACCCGAGCACGAAAGTTTTGTTTGTTTGTTTGTTTTCTTCTATTTCCGCACGTCGATACGAAAACCTCTGTTTTTTCCTTTATTCCTATTCCAAAAATCCATGGTGTGAAACATAAATCCCTCTTCCACTTACCAACAGGACTGTAGTGTAATGTTCCTGCGATCGAAGCGCCACGGGAGATGTATGAGGCTCTTGAGAAAAACAGATCGATTGGGTAAATAGATGAAAAGATTTAACTAAACTTTTCTGTTACGTCGAATGTTATATTACTTCTTGCAATCGCTTTTGGATGCGTCTACCGTGGATTTAATTTTCCTGAAAGGATTGCGCAATGAGCGTTGTGTCGAGAACGCTCGATAGCGCCGACAAACGGCGCGCGAGGGAGAGAGAGGGGGAATAAAAGAAAGGGAACGTTCGAATAGCAAAAAAACCCGGTGACGCAAAGGGTTGAATGTACCTGCTACAGGTTTTTGTTACCAGCGAGGGGTGGTAACAAAAAAAAGGAGCACGAGGGAGAAACGACTCGCGCCGCTAACGGAGAAAGCTCGACGCTCGTATCTCTCCGAAGAGCGTAAGTGCCTCTGCCGTAGTCGATATACAAGGACGTACCTTCTGAATTATTGATCCTTTATACGAAGGGTAGGACAGCGGTAGTCTACCCTTTACGATACCTCACCGATCTCTTCCTCATTCCAACCCTCTTTGCCCCGGTTTCCCTTTACTTCTTCACAGATCCATCCGGTCTTGGAATTCAAAAATTCCTAACCTCGATCTTCAACGAAAAAATCCCTATAACGCGATCTTTGCTCAGGGTCGCGTTCGGCAATCATACTCAAGTAACTAGCGTCCTCTCTCTTTCCCTCGTACATTTTCGTGAACGCGGCGCTCTCTCACTCTCGTCCTATTCCAAACGGGAACAGTTTCGGAACACAACTTTGGAAGACGATCGCGATAACGCACGTATACACATCGACCATCTCGCAAAATACCTCGGAAGATTAGACGATAGATTAAAGAAAAGTATCGGTTGCCTCAACGGTAGCCATGAATAGTTGATGAATTGTTGTATCTCACGATCACGCGAGGCACATTATCTGGTATGTATGCAAAATAATGAAACGACTATCGATTCACAAGCGAACAAATATAACTCTGCTCTTTCTAGACCGATAGCCCATTTTAGTCTTAAAAGAAGCTTTTAGAATTTGCGCGAATAATAGACGATATTTTTCTCACGATCTTCGTCATAACGAGCGTGTTGCACAGCTCGACGCTACGTATACATTCATACATATATCTATATTCATACGCATACATACATAGCATAGTAGAATTGAAGATATAGCGGATCGAAGTGAAACAGCAAATTGCGAGGACTCGCAGGTCTCATAAACGTGCAATAAATAGTACAAAGGGTGCGTTGAGAAGGTTGTGAAACGGGCGATAACGATGCAGAGTTTATTGAACCGTTCAGTGGGAATGGGCGTTGCGTTATTTGCACTTTAGTCTACTCCTTTTCCAACAAACGATTCACTATGTATATTTATGTGTACATATCATACATGGTTACGTTCATATGTTCTCGAGGGTAAGAATGGGGTGGGGGGACATCCTGTTTTCATTCCAGGGTGGCCATTTACACCTGGTACTCCACGCTTACGTGAACAGCCCCTAGGGTCGCGCGTCTCGCATCCTTGTAATAATAACAATAATAACCCGGCATCGATCGCCGCCATTAAAATCGTTCGAGAGTCGTTCGAGGGTCTTGGATGAAGCTGCGCGTGTAGTTGTGGTAAAAAGGTTAGAAAACGAAGGCTATCGTAAGTTTTACTATTTCATAGTTTCGTGTATATATATATATATAAGTGCATGTATCGGCTATCTATGCTGCAACGATGCATGCATTAGTACGAATACGAGTGAGCAGACGACAAAACGGGGTGCGGTAAAAGCGAGAGAATGAGACGGAGCGAATGAGAGAAAGAGAAGGAGATAGAGTCAGCGGTGGTGCTCGGGCACACGATACACCTATAATTGCACATAGAGCCCTGTGGGTTAGGTCGGCCTATAACGTATCGTCGATCAATAGCTGGGAAATGGCCGGAAGCCAAGTCCGACGATGTCGTTTCCAATTTTTGCCGTTGTCAACTGAAGGGGGTGTGTAGAACCAATCTAGGCTCTCTCTAACCCCCTTTCCATCCTTTTTCTCTTTCTTTACTCTCTTTTCTCTCTTTCTTTTTTTTTTTATTCCGTGCCCCACTTGTTCGGGCGAACGCGAGATTCCTCTCCCCTCCGGGCCTCCCGTTGCTCCACACAGATGTCGCGTCGGTATGCGCTCTGACGCGCGTATATATACGTCTACCTGCCAGTGTCATATCTGTTTCGTACCTTTTACTTTTTTTTTGTACTTTCCTTACTCTCCCTCGTTCATTGTCATTCTTCGCTTTCGACTCGCGAACTCGAGTGGGCTCACGCGGATTATTCCAAGTTCGAATATCTCCTCGTAGAATTTTACTACACGAGTGCATAACGTAAAATTAAAGATACGTCGGAATTTTCGACGATCGTTCCAGAGTTTGGTTAGACGTTCTAGGAATAAGATATGTAGTCAACCTTCCGACAAAGCTACTGGATAGAGTAACTGTCAAGAGTGTTGGGCCGGCGGGGGGAGGGGGGGGGGGGAGCCGTTAATTCAGACTTGTGTGCACGTTGACCGGGGACGCGTCGTGAGAGAAGCTCTTCGCGTGATTCATCCCAGCTCTCAATTCCCCAATGCTTCGTTCTGTCGCCACGAACGAGACGAAATCTGTTGTCTCCCCCCCACTCACCCCTCCCCTTCCAAAGGCTCAATTGTCATTGTCCACCGTTTCGCAAAGGTCCCTCATCGCTCGGCCACACGCATTTCGCTCTAATCGAAAGATCGTATACACGTTCTATATATGTCGCTTGCATACGTACGTATACGTATACGCGTATAGCTCGACAATCAATTTATGTTACAGACTTCGACGAGCGATGGACGGATCCGAAGATTTTATTTATGAACCCGAGGTGGCGGGATTATTGCTCGTGAGTAATTCTCCTTCATTTATTATTTGAGGTTAATCGATAACCCTCAATTACGGTATAGCCTTTGTATCGTTTTTTTTTCTTCTTTATTTTCTTTTCTTTTTGTGTGTGTGTGTGTGTGTGTGTGTGTTTTTTGTTCTTGTCTCATTCTCGTTACCCAATGGAACGCGTCTTTATCCGTTGGCATTTGTTTCAAGGCCAAGATCATTCCGCCTCGTATATGTATATTTATTAATTCGTACGAATATTTCGTTCGTGGAATCGCATTTGTTCGCTAATCGTCTGTGACCGAGTCTCCGAAACGGTAAAGAGAAATCGATTGCAATCGATTTAAAAAAATTGCTTTTAATCGGGTTTCATTGAACGTATGAACGCCGCTTGGGTGGTCCTTGGCTCGAACGTTATTACCGATAGTAATAAATATCAATATATTATCAAAATAATAATATAAATAATAATAATAATAATTTATTATTAAACATTTAATTATTATTATGTATTTCTAGCAATCGTTTGAAATCCATGCTTTTTACCGTTGACGACGCGTCCACGCGTTCGCGGCGACCCACTCGAGTCTCTTTTTTTTCTTTTTTTTCCAAGACAAGTATCCCTGACCGGCTGTTTCTTTCGAGAATCTTATATTATCCCCCGTTGGCTCGAAAAGAACCGCAGAGAGATAATCGACGACGCGTGCCACAACATGCGTGACGAAAAACCCGACAGTCCCTAGCGGCGCTTTCACAGCCCTATTCTCTCAGTCCAGCACGTTCCCTCTTTCTCCTTCTCTCTCTCTCTCTCTCTCTCTATCTCGTACACTGTCCCCTTTTGCCTTTTATCCCCTTGCAGGCATTGTCCGTGGTTATTCCACGGACTTGAAAAGGTCGGTTATAATAACATCGGAGACGCGTCTATTACGAAGTTTCTTGGGAAAATCGAAATTTCTCGAGAATGTTGCAATGTGACGTGAAAATAGTGAGAGAGGGGGATAGAGAAGTTTGGCGATTGCGAGAGGCCGAAAAATGCCTTAGTTTGTAATCGACAAGACTGGACCAAATGACCCGTAAATTCATGCAGCTGGCGTTGCATAGTTCACCTTTTTCTTGCTCTTGCATACATATACATATACGTATGTAAGTTCAGAGAGTGAAAAATTGTCACGATGACCAATTGCACCATCTATCGAGCGTTGCGAAATTTAAAAACCATTGATGAAATTTTTCACGCTAGATGCGAACGCGCCCCGCGCAGCGTGAAGCGCCACACTATTCGTAAACTCGTACTACTTCGGGCGCATAGGCATAAATGAGGTTAGGAAATTTTGCGGTTTCTTTTCACGCTTCACTGTGACAAATTGCGCATGGAATTTTCGTTCGAAGGAAGGTAGGAGAATGAAGAGAGCTTTAGGAAGGTTCTCTTTCGAGCTAGATAGGCTTTGCTAAGTGTCGTGTGTGCTATAGAGAGAGAGAAAGAGAGAGATGTATAACACACGAGGTGGCGGCGCGGCACTCGGTGCCTCGTCTCTCGTGCGAGGCTCTACCGCAACAACAAGTTGCAACCACCTGGTGGCCGGCGGAAATGGTGCGGCAGAAGCAGCAGCGGCGCTACAGCAGCGACGCTCGTGGCATCCAGGTGCTCGACACCATTACCCCCTCCATTACACTCCCTCAATTTCGCGACCGGCTCATTACCCTTCTAGAGTTATTGCTTAATCTTTCCTATCTAGTTCTCTTTTTTTTGTTAACTTTTTATCAAACGTTAGGGGAAATTACAAGAGGCGTTTTTACATCGGAATTTTCACCCTACAATAATTAATCCTCTGTCGAAAGTTTTAAGGTTATTTAAACTTTCGTCTCCGAATGAACGATAAAACTAATTAAACACGTTTGATTTTTCTATTATGCAAAAGAAAATTGTTGTTTTCGATTATATTCGATCGATAATCGACCAGACATATATCGATCGATATCGATTCGAGAAAATGACAAATCGATTGTTAAGAATGACAACAGTGGAAAAGAAGGAGGTAAGGTAAGAAGGACGAGGAAACAGAGGGCTTTGAAAAATAGTTTAAGGGTGGTGGTGGCGAAACGTTGGGTGGCCCGGCAGGTCTCTCGCGGAGCCTCAGACACCGAGCATCGATTCGCTAGGACGATGGCTTTGCGGGGAATCGGCGAGGGAGGAAGTCGCGACAGCGGCGCTACCGCTGCGGTGCTTTTGCTCATAAGCACCGACTGTGCGACCTCCATCGTTCCTCTTCACGCATCGCCGAACTGTGTAAGGTATTTTTTTTTTTTTCGTTTTTTCTTACTCATATATTTTTTACCCGAGATTCGGTACGATGATACGATTGGAACGAATTCCATTACGCGAAACGACATTTATGTAAGGCACGAACCAGCACTTCGCCGAAACGAGAGAAACCCACCCCTATCAGGATAGCGGTCGTAGCTGGTGGAATAAAAAAAATGGACGAAAAAAAAACCATGAGAAATTGGCAGGAAACTTTTAATAACGGATAAG
This sequence comes from Netelia inedita, assembly GCA_964017225.1. NCBI lineage: Eukaryota > Metazoa > Arthropoda > Insecta > Hymenoptera > Ichneumonidae > Netelia > Netelia inedita. Next base: position 35,676,669 of record OZ024923.1, read on the forward strand.
GAATAATGCGAAACGATGAAAAATAAAAAAAAATAAAAATGAATATTTTAGTTTCGGAGAATCGTAAATAATTGTTTTTATATAAATACGAATTTCAAAAGTTTTCCAAGATTTTGTCGAATTTAAAATCAAAATTGGAATCGAGATGATTTTTTTGCGATTGAAATTTGTATTCGAAAATCGGATTTTTGGTAGTACAGTAGGTGTGCCAAATTTGGTCCCGAAGTGGAAACTCTGCCAGAGGTGATTATGCCCTCGGACGGTACATCCGGACCGACGGTCAGACTGGCGGCGTTATAAAAACGTTTGCGCTACGTTCGCAATGAGAAACGTAAGAAAAGGAAAAAAAAGAGTCGCGTTAAATTTATTGCTATGAAAAAAAAATAAAAGTGTTTAAATATAGCCAAAATAAACGTAAAAAGTCGATTATTGGTATCGTCTTTACGGACGATTTTATAGTCGCAAAGGAATAGATACGAACCGGGGATGGATTGATGGTTAGGTGGGTGGTTGTTCGGTGGCGTGCGCGGCGGCCGAAGTAACCGAGCGAGCGAGCGCGCGAGCGACGAAGAGCGAACGAGTGAGAGAGATAGAGGTAAGAGACAGAGCGAGTGAGTGCGGCTGCCCCCGCAGCGGCAGCAGCAGCAGCAGCAGCAGCAGCGTGCGTGCGTGTGTGGCGCGGCGTAACGGCGTGCGCCCCTCGCACGGCTCAGTAGTCAGAGTCGTCGCTCGCGCGCCAGTCTTCGACGAGCTCTCCGCCGAGGTCGAGCGAACATCGAACGTTATATATGCCGTCGCTGCTTTTGGCTGTCGTCGCCGTCACCATCGCCGTCATCGTCATCACCATCGTCGTCGCGAGCCACGGTCCTCGACGTTACGACGAACGATCGTTTTAATCACAGAGCTTGAAGACGTGAACAAAAAAAAACAAAAAAAAAGAACGAAAAAAAGACGTCAAAACACAATAAAAAAAACAAGAAAACGCGATGTTTTTTCACATCGTCGTGCCGCAGTAGTAGCCACCCCAACTGGCAACGCAGTAGTACCTCGTATATATACACTCATACACATAAACACACCCACACACACACCGACCAACCCCGCGATTCGTGCGAAACCTCTAACCGAGAGAATCTACCGACAGCTGCGGCAGAGCGCGCATCAACCATCGCCAGCACCCCCTGCCAACAATTGACGCCGCCTATCGCTCTTTTTTCCCTCTCGTTAGCGATTAAAGTAACAACAAGAAAAGACACACAACAAACAAACAAAACCGAACGTAATCGAACTTTACGCAAAACACGACGAATCGTGGCTACGATAACCGTACAATAGTGGACACGGTGAACATAGTCGAGATACTTTCAGGTTGATCGTGTTACGGGTTGAACGAAAAATAAAATAAAACAGTGCACTGACTCTTGCATCGTCGTGTTTCTCACGCGTGCGCGCATGCGCGTGCGTGTGTGTGTGTGTGCGTGTGCGTACGTGCGTGTGTGTGTGTGTGTGGGGTACCACCAGTGGACACTTTGCCGGCACCGTTCGCGTTCCCTACCCTCTCTCGCTCTCACGCTACGGTTCTAATCATCGAAATTACGGATCAAGGCTTTTTGTGCCTCAGTGCCAACCTGAAACCTGGTCAGTTGAGCGGCTTCCCCTAGAGCCTTCGTCTCGTTCTTCTCTCTCTATCGCACCGCGCACACTTTGTTTCCGGTGACGATTTTTATTCGATCGTTCTGTTATACTTTTACAAGTATTTCTTTTGCTCTTTCTTTTCTTTCGTTTGTTTTTTTCGTTCTCCTTGTCGAAGTACCGTCGTCGACGGCGTGACTGGGGTCGAGAGAGAGAAAGAGAGAGAGAGAGTGTCAGTGTACCCGCGAGCGCTGACAAACGGGCGCGCTCGTGTGTTTGGCTTCTCCCAAAGTTTTTCCATTTTGTTTTTTCCACGTAAATACTTAACGTATACGTGTATACAATTATCGTAACGTCGCGAGGGTTCACGTACGAAACTTGCCAAACGCCAAAATTCGCCCCCCGATAACGTAAGATAATAAGGGAGACGGGAAAAGTGTGCGTGTGTGTATGTGTGGGTGTTTTTTTTCGTTTCGTATGTGCCCGCGCTTGTGTGTTGTGAACGTCGCTCGCTCCCTCTCGCTCGCTCTCGCGGCGATTCCGACGGTTTTGCGGTCCGCGGCCCCCGTTAGAGGGTTTCTTACGGTCGTTCCCTTCCCCTCGACGTCAGTCATTCAGCGCCGTCGTTGCCGTCACTACCGGCTCTCGGTTCGCGGCTACTCGTACGTAACGCACCGCGAGTAAGACGTTTTCGCGCACGAAAAAGCGCCGTGCGTTAAACTTTCCGATAATAGTTACGAGAACGGTCCTCGAGAGGGGCGAGGGGAGGGGAGGGCTACCGGCGATATTATTCGTGACTTACTCCCAGCCGCATGGTGTTCGAATACGCCATGCTTGTTTCCCCCTCGATCGATCACACGACGCACGGTAAAAACCGTGCGAAGTAACGTAAAAACGTTTGAGAACAATATTTCGTCTCGAGTGCGCGAAATAAAAGTGATCGACGACACATAACCTCGAATTCGCAACAAAAAAAAAGGAAAGACAGAAAAAAATGAAAATGATAAAATAAATTAAACGCAATACAATCGTACCGATGAGATCGATGTCGGGAAGAATGAAAATTATCGCGACGAGTGCGGCTCGCGATCGAGCGAGAGACTGACAGGATAATCAAAATAAAGTACGAGGGGCCATCGAGCGGCGAATATCGACGCGAGTGCGGTGGAAGAGGAAAATTGGCACGTCGAAGCGTGGAGTAGCGAGGAAGGAAGTTTTGTTGTTTTTTTTCTCGTTTTTTCGTTTGTTTCTTTCACGGACCCGAAGCTCGAGGACATCGTAGCCGACGGCAAAGGTGAAACGAGGCATCCCTCCTTTTCCTCGAAAGTGACTTTTTCGTTTGCAGCCTCGGGTGGTGGCGGAAATAAGGACGTAATATAAAAATCGTGTCGTCGAGACGATCGAAATTGTCTCGTGTTATTTGTCGCGAGGAGCGAAAGCTCGCAAGAGTAATAATAAATACAAGAAGATAAGTTCGCGGAGAACGCGATTGTTGTTGTTTTCTTTTGTTTCTCTTCGATTTTTGTTTTTGTTTTTCGTTTTTTTGTCATTTTTATTCGGATAAAAATAGTCGTAGGAAAATAAAATCACAGTGGTGATGACTCGTGGCAAGCCATCGACGCCGCGTCGTTCGTACAGTGTGTTTGTCGATGAGGAGAGAGGGACGTGTTTTACGTTTAAGAAACGCTGACGAGAGGAGTCCTCGGTGGGTCCGAAACAGGCCATGAGCGGCCCGAAAAGCCTGCAGAGGGCGTCGAGCTGTTGCTGTTGCTGTTGCCAGCATCAAAATCGTCATCGTTCGTGTCATCATTATCATTGTCGTCGTCATTGTCATCGTCGTCGAACCAACGACGATTATACGTCGACGAGCGTCGTCGAGAACGGGGACGAGCGTCGCGTTAGAAATTCGACGTATTCGCGAACGCGTATAAACAACAATGGCGACGTGAGATTGACATACGACGATCGTAGCAGGGACGAGTCGAGTGACGGGCGCGTCGCGAGGGACGACGAGATTTACGTACGAGACGAGGCTCGCGATCAGACACGTTTTTACGGTGAAAAATATAATGGCGATCGCGTCGACGTCGAGATCGACGATTATTCGAGCTCGCCGAAATACGAGAGACTCGGTACGTCCAACGACGATAGACACGAGTGCGCTGCCGGCGTGGTGAGCAAAGACGATACTAGGCTTAGTTGGCAAATTCACTGTCGCGATGATGATTTAATAACGAGACGACAGAGACGCGATACGTGTCGAAGAAATGGAGGACAACGGGGTATCGCGTCGAACATATTTCTACTGGCGACCGCCGGTGCTTTTCTCGCGCTCGCTATCGTCGCGCCACCTGGTAAGCCTTTCACCTCATTTTTAGGTTAGTTTTTTTCTTCCATATTTTTTTTTAAGGTTAGGTTTCTCTCAACGGTTTCGTTATATTTGTTTTGAAGAATTTACGAATGCGATTATCAACGTGATCGTTATTCTCGCATGCACGAAACGGAGAAAATAATTTGGATAAACTTCCGTTTAGAACGTATATATCCGATCGATCTGAAATTTGGTATACTTATGTATTTTACTGCGATTTTCAAAATGGCGTCGTACACGCGTGAACGTAGTTCACAATATTATCGTGTTTTAAAGCGAGCGAAAGTTAAACGAGTACGTTAACCTTTAATCAACCTTCCCCTCGCCAGCTCCCTCGAAAAGTAAGTTTTCCTCACCGAAGCCAAGTCGATAAATTCATATTTATCGTCTACTTTTGGGAAGACAAAGTTTTCGCCAATGTAAATAATTAAATCGACGCTTGGGCGAGTTGTCTAGCAAGTTTTCTGAAAATTGTCGCTAACGACAACAATAATAATAATAATATACAGACGATGCTTGAAAATACTTTCTCTTAGAAATAGAAATAGTCGTTTTTTTTCATTTATTTATTTTTTTCCGACAAGAAAACAACGCGATACATTATCCTCGCGAAAACTTTGACAATTTGCATGACGAACGAGCCACGAGTAACTTTTGCTACGAAACTAACCTTCCAACTGGACGAAATAAAAATCTCAATTTCAAACGAATCGCTGAAATCAAACAAAACATACAGTAAGTCTTCTCTTCCATTGCCAATTATTTTCCTCCCCTAAAAAACAAAACAAAAGAAAAATCATCATTCCTCCCATCGTCGTGAACCGGCTCGTAAATTATCCCTCGTTTTACGAACCTTCCTAGAGTAACACCCTTACCATAAAGGGTTGAAAAACGACAATGACGCGACAAAACTTGCATATAAAAGTTGCAAACAAGTAACGAATCGTACTTTTATACAATAATAAAGTCCAGGGTGAAAGAATCGAAAAGAAAGAGCGAACGAGGTAGAAAGAGAGAGAGAGAGAGAGAGAAAGAGAGTCTGGCAAAACTTGTGCTCTCGGTTTGTATCGTGAGGCACGAAATATAAGTATATATCGCGCAAGGTTCGAATCGCAGACACTGGCGAGTCGCGCCCACGCACCTATTTCGTTCCGCGAGAAAACCTATTATTTATCTCCATGTCTGACGATGTCGCGCGATCCCGGCTGCCGAGCCAAGGGAGTCGTCCGTAGTCTCTTCTGTGTCTGTGTATTTTTCACGCTCCTCGTTAATATATATACACATACGTATATATATATATATATATATATGTTAGTGTGTATAACGTTTCCCGTGCTCTCTTTCTCCCGTGTATCTCGCGTAGACGCAAAGACGCGTCGCTCGCGCGCGACCGCCCCGAGTGAGATATACGCCCGAAAGCTATACATAGCTAACGTTATAGACCACACATTCGGAATATCCCGAGGATGCGCTCTCGTACGAATCGCACTTTTTTTTTTCTCTCTCTCTCTCTCTCTCTCTCTCTCTCTTTTCTTTTATCTCTCGATTCTCAATCGTCGAATATTTTATCCAATTATCGTATCGTCATTAATTCATTGATTACGAACAAATTAACGAAAAAAAAACGAAAAAAAAACCCTTACAAAAATTAATTCATCGCTAATTAAAAATTTATCGACGAGATTATTATTTTGTTGTTGTTTAAAGCAACGTTTTTAATCCGTTCGGTTATTTAAATGGGATAAAGTACAATTTAACGAGGAACAACGGGTTTTTTTCTTTTGTTTTTCATTGATTTTTTGTTTACCCTTCGTTACACGGGGTTCTCACGTTAATTGGGATTTATAGCGAGTACCTATGAGCGAGTGAATCAGGGAATCGAGCTGCGAAGTGAAAAAGTCATGAGAGACATCCTACGCTTATTTACTTTTATTTATATCACACCCTCCGCCAATGCCGGACACTTGAGAGTGAGAGACGAAGTAAGAGGAAGAGGAGGGTGAGGGGAAGGGGGGGGGAGAAGAGCAGGGGTGGATATATTTATTATTATTAAACATTGGCTGTCTACCGTTGCCGGCTGCCAAGAGTATTTTTCGCGGTCTGCGCGCGTGAAACACGTCGTTGCCGGCTTTTGAAGCTTGCGCGTTTCTCTCTCTCTCTCTCTCTCTCTCTCTCTCTCTCTCTCTCTCTCTCTCTCTCTCTCTCTCTCTCTCTCTCTCTCTCTCTCTCTCTCTCTTTTCTTACGAATGAGAGTGAGAGGGAAGGGAGACACGTCAGTTCTTCTTCTATTGCATTCGGCAACGGACGACTTTCTCGAAGACGAATCGACGTATTATATCCTACGATAGAGCCAGAAACGTTTTTCTCGGAAGAGATCGGACCACTTGGAGGATTTTTTTTATTATTTCTTGTTGTTTTTCATCCCCCCGACCCCTACTCCTTTCTTAAGCTCGTCACTCGATAACATCTTGCTTTTTTTCCGGTTTTGCAAGAATAATCGTAAAACGGATGGAACTCTGGGAGAAATATTTGTGTATTTTGCTAATTAGAATTGATTTTTAATTCGAGTAATTAATATATTTTTTTAAATAATAATTATTATTTAAAAATAATTATTTTCAATTCGATATTATTGGAGTTATAATAATTTTCAAATTATGATTTTTTTTTGTCAATTCGAAGATTCGAATAATTATTATTTTTGAGTAATGATAAGAGGAAGATTTTTTTAATCGAATTAATAACGATCGTTATATTTATAACGGTATAAACGTCTCGGAGTCGATCGACGACCTACTTTGATAATTTCGTTTTTCTTTTTTTTTGTTTTCATTGAATTTTTTCTCCCCTCTTTTGGTTCGATCTCGGCCAGGATTTAAATTTCGTCGACTAATTTCCAATTGAAGATTTGGCAAAGGAGAAGCGTCTGGGTTTTTAGGACGATAACGGAGCGAAAGCTCGAAACGTTCGTTTTGGCCTTGGGTTTCGGTTCATCGGAATGGATGAAAAGAGTTATAAAGACGAGAGAGGGATGTGGCGGTATAGAAGAGATTGCTATAAAGAGCTAGCGGCGGGAGGAAGCGAGAGTGTAAGCATCGAAGATTCATCGCTCTCCTCTCTCTCTCTCTCTCTCTCTCTTCCTTCCTCTCTTCCTCTCTCAATCACTCTTTCTCCCTCTCTCTCTCTCTCTGTCTTTATCTCCCTCACTCACTCTCTCTCTAAATTCTCGTCACAGACTCTCCCCGACTCCGATACCCAAAACCTTAAATTTAGAAATTTTCCAAACGCTCGAGGCTTCGCGAGCGCACGTCTCTCGTAGTCTCACGAGCCTCTTAAACGTTCGTGTCCCCCTTCTTTTTCTCTCTCTCTCTCTCTCTCTCTCTCTCTCTATCGTGTCTTTCTTGCTCGACCCTCGGTGCTTTATCGTGTATAACGGAGTAGCGAGAAAGAAAGTTGAAAAAAAAACGAAGAAAATTCGAGTTTGCCCGATCGGCAAACGATCTTAAGGGACTCGAGTCCTTATTTTAGCAGTCGACGATTTTCGTGCTTTTTCTTTTTTTTTCTCCCTCTAGAGAGAGAGAGAGAGAGAGAGAAAAACGTAGCGATGCGTCGCCGAAGCTTTTGAGACTTTTTTAAGCTGCGGTATCTTCACACTCTCGCGAAATTTCTTTCCCTCGCGTCCCCAACGAAAAACAAAACTTTATTGGAAATTTCTCATTTTCGAAATTTTGAAATTTATATTAAAAAAAAAGAAAAAATTGCTAATTAGATAATTAAATATTGTTTCAAGATTGATATCTATTTTCTAATTGCTCGCGTAATTTTATTCAATCGTTTCGCAAGATTTCGAAACGTGTTTCGTTAAATAAAATGAAAATTTTTACAAAATTCTACTTTTTTTCAATTATTCATTTGTATTTCATCTCGAAATTGATTTATTTCTCGTAGACTCCGATTATTTATCTATCTATCGACGAATCAAATAAATTTAACGGAAAATTAAATATTCAAACCTAAAAGAGAATCTAAAAAAAAAAAATATTTATTACAAAAAAAAACGTCTCGTCAAATCGCATCCCGACAATCTCAAAGCACCACACGATTCGGCTAATGATAAGTTAAACATCAAGGTCCGTCTATTATCGTAGCAAATCATCGTAGAACTAAAATATCGAACAAATTTACTAAAACGAGAAACAAAAAGTAATAAAAAAAAAATTCGTACGTTTTTGATGATTTTGAGTATTTTTCGGGGTAGTATGACGTACACTTTGCTCCCTTGGGCTAGAAACGCTCCCTAGTCGTCTCGGGTACACCTCTGTCTCTCTTTCACCCCCGCGATCGAACCGGTAGAAAGGGCGAGCGAGCGAGTGAGAGAAAGAGGGGGGGGAAGCACGCTCGGCCCGGTGCCACGCAACCCTGCGACCCCGGACGACCCCACGATCAACACGCACCATACCCTCCCCCCGAGAACCCACACACTAGAGAATATATAACCATTCTTAACACAACATAGCCGGCTTTCGGTACGATATAACAAGGAACACGCTTCGTTTTTCTTCCATTCTTTCTTGTTACGTGCTCGCTCTTTCCTGCCTTGCTCGTGGATAGGGGACAACTGTACTAATACCGTTCAAACCCTAAACGCGTCGATATTTCATTCGCGTAATACCCAGCTCTCTCTCTGTCTCTCTCTCTATCTCTCTCTCTCTCTCTCTCTCTCTCTCTCTCTCTCTCTCTCTCTGTGTGTATTTCTCTTTAGCTTTATCTCTCTTTCATTCTTTGCTCTGTATTTTTTAAATCGAGAACACCCACGATAACACCCAAATCGTGCAAATTTCTTATCAGTACACGCGCAAAGAAATTAAATATTGACGAACGTCAATAAAAAAAATCGCTGCTGTCGTCATTCGAGTTCGATACAAACGAATAAAATTAATTATCATCCCGAGCAATCGTGCGAAAGAATTGACACGTTTTAAGTTTTTATAGATAATTAATTCGTTTCATTAAAATTCAATTTTCGATCGGATCGAGTTTTATCGAAACAATTTCGTATTGATAAAATAAAATCGACGAACCTGAGATTATAATTTGATCGAAATATTATTATTTTATTGACGTTAAATTCGATGGATTAAAATAGATTTTTCAATCGATCGAAATTTCGACGAATAAATTTTTTTTTATTAAGTCGTAACCAACGAGGAGATCGAGAGAATAACGTTACAAAGTACGTGGGAAGGAAGTGTAAATCGCGAATTATTGGCTTCCAACTCGAATCGTTTATTTTCTATAGGTGTACGATAATAATAACAATAAGAAGATAAACAAAACAAAACAAAAATCTTATACGATCGGTTTATAGAAAAATGCCTGCAGTTTGCAAGTTCGTAAACATTAATGATCGGGGTAATATGTGTAATGTGGTCCGTCGTGGCGTCTGTCTGGCGCCCACGTATAATACCTTACGGATTTCATATCGCATTAATGCTTCGTGCTCGCTCTTGAAACCTCGATGTCGAACATCTCCTTTCATCTTGGCAGCTTCGAGTTTAAAGAGGATTTCGTGTGTTTTTTTTTCTTCTTTCTTTCTTTCTTCTTTGCTTGTCTTGCTTTTTCTCGATTGGTTCCACTGTCGGTGTATTAAACTGGTAGAGAGAGAGAGAGAGAGAGGGGGGGGGGTGTTGGTTCTTTGGTATTTTGAAATATTTTAAGGAAATTTTCATTTTTGAAGAAATTTGATCGATTATTAAAAATCATTGGAAAATTTTGATTACTAGTTTTTATAGATTCTCACAATTTTCTTAGAGTTAACTGTTCTCTCGGTCGAACATAATTTTCGATGGATTCGAGAATTAGGCAGGTTTTTTTTCCTCGAATTAATCGTTTTATTTTTTCTCGTCGTGCGGAACGTCCGACGCAATGAATTGTGACGTTGATGACCTTAATTGCCGAACGATTGCAAGCGTTAGGGAAAAATGATGATTTTATACTTTGTAGATAAACGATAAATTATTTTTTATTGATTTAAACTCGTTTCTTGAAACGACCTTTTTGACCGGACGTACAGACGTCGCTCGAATTTGAAACAAGCGAGTTGATTAATTTAATAGCTGAATGTCTGTACTCGTTATTGAAAAATTATAAATTTATACGTTGTAGATAAACGATCAATTATTTTTACACTCGAATTATTTTTTATTCACTAAAACTCGTTTTTTGAAAGGTAACGAGTTTTTTAACCGGACGTACAGACGTCGCTCGATTTTGAAACAAATGAGCTGATTAATTTAATAGCTGAACGTCTGTACTCGTTATTGAAAAATTATAAATTTATACTTTGTAGATAAACGATCGATTATTTTTACACTCGAATTATTTTTTATTCACTAAAACTCGTTTTTTGAAAGGTAACGAGCTTTTTGAACGGACGTACAGACGTCGCTCGAATTTGAAACAAGCGAGCTGATTAATTTAAAAGCTGAACGTTCGCACTCGTTATTGAACAATTAGGATTTTATACTTTGTAGATAAACGATCGATTATTTTTTCATTGAAATAATTTTGCATTGATTTAAATCTCGTTTTTCGAAACGTAACGAGGGTTTTGTCCACGTGTGCTGAAATCTCTCATTTGAAACAAGTAAACTGATTAATTTAACGGCTGAACGTTCGCACTCGTTATTGAACAATTAGGATTTTATACTTTGTAGATAAACGATCAATTATTTTTTCATTGAAATAATTTTGCATTGATTTAAACCTCGTTTTTCAAGTCTGAAATCAAATCTGAAATATGTAAATTTATTAATTTAACATTTCAACATTTGTATTCGTTATCAAAAAATTATAAATATATACTTTGTACATAAACAACCGTTTGTTTCTCTCCACTCGAATGATTTTATTTCTCGATATAAACGAGTAATTTTTTTCCTCAAATTAACATAAAATCTACGACGAAACAGCTGACTGTTGAAATTTTTTACTTTATCGCAGTGTACACAAGTTTCTTTTATTTTTTTATTTTTTATTCTTATCGATTACACGTTTGCCCGAATAGGCGGTAAGAACAAAAGGTCCACGTCGAACGGGCCCGCGCGTTTCGCTCTTCGCTCCACGAGCAAACACGTTATATTTGTACTGCGAGACTTATCGTCTCTCTCGCCTCGATATTGCGTTCATCCGAGTGGAATAATTTTTCGTTTTTAAAAGTTTTATTAAAACAGAAAAAAAACATGAAAAAAAAGGAAATTTTTCACTTCTTCACTCCTTCAATCACCCAAAAAAGAAAAACCAACAAAATGACAATTCATGGTATAAATAAATTGATTATAATTAAAAAAAAATTACTAATAAAAATCCAGTTAAATTAATTTCACGTTTCTCAAATAAAATTAAGTCCCGCAAAATTACTAGTGAACTTGGAAGAAAGCGAGCAAGAAAAAAAGAAAACAGAAAAAAACAACCCTTTGGATCCACTTTTCTCATAGTCGAGAGATATGCGCGAGCTTGTGTACTTCGAGGGGGTGTAAACCACGCGCGAGAAGCCGCGAGGGGTGGGTTTATACGTGCCTAGGTGGCATCCTCTTATCCGAGTGACGAACGTTTTCTGAAGATAAAAAAGAAAGATGCACGAAAATGTTAGAAAAAAGTAAAAGATAAAGGAAGTAAAAAAAAAAAAGAAAAAAGAAGAAGAAGAAGAAGAGGATAAAAAAAAGAAACGAGTAATAATAAAGCGAACGAAAAATGAGGTATTCGAGGGTTGCTTGTGTGCGTTCGAAAGGTGGCGAGTGCCTCGAGAGTCGCACGAGAAAAGAGGGTCTTTCGTTACGAAAAGCAGGGAGGATTGAGAATGAGCAGGAGGTGCGAGAACCCGAAGAGCCTTTTGGCTCCCATGCGCAAAGGGGACGTTCGTCGCGTGTGTTGCCGTTTCTCTTCTTGTTCGTAACGTTAAAACGTACGGTCACGTACCACGTGAAAGTGGTGGCGAGCTACGATCTTGGCTCGTAGTCGTCTCTATACGTCGCGTATATTTATCGTTGGTAAAAGGAAACGTAAATTTCCGTCAATTTTCAACAATAAAAAAAAAATTTGTTAATAAAAAAAATCCTCAATTGCAAAATTCAACAATTTTTCTTCAATTTTGTAAACACAAGAATCCAACATTTCGTGAAAAAACGCCAAAAAATAATTGGTGCGTGACGTGTTTTTTTTTTTGGTCCCGTTTTAAAATACGAGGGCGGAAAGCTCGCTCTCTCTCTCTCTCTCTCTCCCTCTTTTCGAGTTGTACGACGCTGTAGCTATAGTTATACAGAGCGCCACCGCTTCTTCTCTCCCTCCGTCTGTTTCTCTATTTCTCTCTTCCCTGGATATGACAGATGCTGTCACGGCTGGTGCTTCGAAACTCGCGCATCTCGTAAAACCTTTCATTCTCTCCTCTCTCTCTCTCTCTCTCTCTCTCTCTTTCTCTCTCTCTTTTTTTTCTCTTCGTCTCTTTTTCTCTCTGATCCTCAGCGCCAAGCGGAGGGACTCGTGCGTTGGCAGAGATGAAAAGCCCGGTGTAGTACGCGTTTCCACCCCCCCAACCCCCATCCCCCTCACCCCCAATCCTGCGTCACTGTACGGAGATACTCTTCTTCCTCTTTGCAACGAAGGAGAAACGCGAGCACGTCGGGCGTGTTACAAGCGACTGGCGCCGGCGTCCTCGCCCTCTCCACCCCCCAGCCCACCCCCTTCCACCCTCTCTCTCCTCACTCTTGTGCTTTTTCAAATTATTTTTTCGGTCTTTCGATCGTATTTTCCTTTTCTTCCATTCGACTCGCTCGTTCCTCGTCCCGAATACGTCACCAAACGCTTACACACGTTCTAGAGTCGAGTTTTTATTCGAGGTTGGATCAAAAAAATAATAAGAATAGAAATAAATAATAATAATAATAATAATGAGTGAGAGATAGGGGTTGGGTTTGGGATCGGGAGATTATTACTATCGTGCGAATGTTTCGGACGATATGTAGGTTGGCAATTTGTCGCGAGGGAAATGTCAACGGGGACGAAATGGTACGGAAAGGTAGATTGGTGTAGTAGAACGTCGATCGAGGCAAAGAATAGAAGTAAAGGGCTGGCTCTCTGTGTACGCAAGCATCGAGGTGCCTAGCTATATATATGTATAAATATATATATAGAGAGAAAAAGAGAGAGAGGGGGGGGGGGGAGAGAGAGAGCTGGCAACGTCCTAGAACCCCACGTCCGATATAAATATAGAGGATAGAAGTTAGATCTAGGAGAGCGATTGCAACCTCGAACGTTGATCAATAACCATCGTCGCCGTCCTAAAATTACCATGCCTTCTTCGTCTTTACCTCTACGCTTCCATAGAACCGTTAGATTAGACGAAAAAAACAATAAATAAAGAACGAACGAACGAAACCAAGGACCAATTAAACGGACCGATGAAATTGAATTAAAATCAACTTTTAGCGACGATCGTCCCAAACCCAAATTCTCGCGTCTTCGACGTCGCGAGTTTCGTTCGGGGGAGGAAAAGTAAACGTGAAAACACGGGAAATAAATGATCACTGAAAGAAAGAAGCAAAAAATTACGATTAAATCGAGACGTGTAAAAGAATAATTTAAAATCAATTATTACAAACAACATTTAACTTTCATTCTTTTTCTTTTTCTTCTTATTATTATTATTATTCGATCATTGTTTCAATGAAACAATTTGTTCGAAAGACTTCTTTTTTTTTATTGCGAAAATACGAGAGCTGCCCATCCCTCTTGATTTCGAATGCTCGCGATTGTTACACCAGCCAACCCTGCTTTGCAGCAGGGTGTGTTCGCGGAGGGTTGCATTATGCAACCCTTCCTCCCTCCTCCCTCCCTCGAACACGTACAAATACACATACAGAAAGACCTTCTACCATGACGAGCTAAACTTCGTTTCAGCCAAACGACCACACACACACACACACACACATATATATATATATATTATATATATATATATGCGTGCGAGAAGCTGCACTAGCAGGGCGTTGACTTTGCGATACGGGCGTTGCGACGACTTTGCGACTCTCTCGCTCGCTCTTACGCCCCCCCCCCCTCCTCCTCCTCCTCCTCCTATTCCTCCTCCGATCGCCTGCGGTGTGTTGTACAATACCGCGACGCCGCGCAGGGCACCCCCTCCCCTCTGCCTCTCCACACCCGCAGTCGAAACCAAAACTCACGACCGCAGCCCCCCCCCCCCCCCCCCCACACTCGATAATCGAGCTTTTGTCCATACACCAGTCATCCTTGACGGGTTTTCGACCTGTTCGCCTACCCTAACGCAACCGCATCGTACTGGTGTGTATTGCCACTGGGACGGGAC